>CM023481.1:178925518-179460518 GCA_013339685.2 Hyalomma asiaticum | reverse complement strand
CTCGAGCCAGGCGCCTCGGCCTTGCATGGCGGACCTTTAGGCGTCATCTGTAGATTGAGGCGGAAGCATTCGGCTGAAACTGTGAGTAAAGAAGAGGTGAAACCTACGATGGGAGAAAAGTTCTGCGCAGATACATAAGGCGGGTTTTGTTATATCAATAGGATGACATGAACAATGGGTCTATGTGGGTTGAAAAGTTGATGCTCACGTCATAGCTGCCGAGGTGTCCTCGCCTTTTTTGGCGTAATTGCAACTGTAGCGTTGGGCATGCAGTGTCCGATGGGTTGTTGCAAGGAAAAAGTATGTGAACGGTAGACGTGTGATTGGGAAGTTTCGATGAGGTATCCGGTTATGTCTGAGAAATGTCTACATAGCGATTGGGGGGTGGTATGACAACCGCCGATTCGCGCATTATGTTAACAAGCTGAATTAAGTATGCACGCGTTTTTTTTTTTTTCTAGTAGATATCTTGGGAAGTGTGCGTGTGATATTGTTGGATCTGTGCGGCTTCTTAAGTGTTGAGTGACGTGTTGCGTTCGTGGGCAATCGTTAAAGTAATGTAGACCGGATACGCATATTTTTGTACATGCACACCGGTCAGACATGGTTATATTAAATCGCTTGAGGTAATATTGGAAATGGCCGTGACCAGTCATTAGATGTGTTAACTTCCGATTAGGTGGAAACCATTTTGGAATTTTGTAGACGCTATTTATCCAGTGAAATAACGAAGTGTTCGGCCCTTCTGTTTGCCAATATGCGTGCCAATGAGAAATCATAACTTTGCATAATTCGGACCGAACGGTGCGGATTGAATATGTAGCCATCCTCTCAGACCCAGAACGCATTGCTGAAGTTGGTAGTCTGTCTGCCAATTCGTTTCCTAATATGCCTTTATGACCAGGGACGTGAAATAATCGGAAACAGATGCCTTGTGTTTGAAACTGATAAAGCATGTTTTTGGTGGCTATCACCCTCTCGTCATTATCGTTAAGGCTTGCAAGTTTACGTAGTAATGAAAGATAATCTGCGTACAGGTGAAAAGGGGTTTGAGTGTGTAGCGTGCTGATGCACTGTAGGCATTCGGTGACAGCCATAAGTTCGGTTGTGTAGGCGCCAGATGCATGCTTTATTTTATATTTTTCGGCCTTCAAAATTCTAGTTTGGTTATCCCGTATTATGTATGCTGAGCCGGCAGAAACTGAGGTAAAGGAACCGTCCGATAATGCGTGCAGGACGGGTAGGCGGGAGGCGTCGTCGTGCTGGGAGGGGTCAAGTTCCGTAAAGGAAAATCTGTGTTTTAGGCTGGGGTGATAAAGACAGGGTGCAATGTTGCGCTGGATGTGGTCGGGATTTAGTGTACGTGTGTCGTAACGCGTGACTATTTTTTGTGTAAAGACAGAAAATTCTGCTGCTAGGCGGGTGAGTTCTAAATCTAACGGTGGAGCGTTAGCGATTATTTGTAATGCTGACGTTCTGGTTGTATGAAACTAGCCTGTGATAGATATTAAGACTGATCGTTGAAGTGATAATACGCGGTCTCTTAGGAAGCGTGTAGGGTGGGAAGGCCACCACGCTGGCGATGCATAAGTGAGTGAGGGAAGTAGGACCTGTCTGTATAGTCGGCGAATGAGTATGCTGTTTAGATTATGTTGGGAACGCAGAAATGCGAGTAATCGTGCAGTGAATATTTCGGCTTTTGTTTTCAGATATTCGATATGGGAATGAAAATTAAGTGTTGTATCAAATACAACGCCAAGGAGCTTAATTGATGATTTGTGTTTTAGAAAGGCGCCATTTAACCTAACGGAGGGACGGCGCCTTGATGTGCCTCTGTGTCCGTTGTTGAAGAACGTGTAGTAAAATTTGTCTGAACTGATAGTTGCCTTTTGTAGCTTTGCCCATTCCTCTACAGGGTGTAAAACGCGGGTGACGTTGTTTTTAAAATCCAGTTGGGAGGTTCCAGGAAGTAATATGATGGTGTCGTCTGCAGAGGCTTTATGTGTGCGTTATTGGGTAGGTTTATGTCTAGGAGGGAATGTATGATAACATTCCAAAGGAGGGTACTGATGGTTGAGCCCTGTGGGCTACCCACCGATGGAGATGCTGTTTCGGTGCCGGTGTTGAATGGGAATGTGATGGTGCGGTTTGTGAGAAACGACTGCAGTAGAAGGTACAGGTTTTTCGGGCATCGGTGTTTTCTAAAGAAGTTGAGCACAGCTATATGCCAGACACTATCAAAGGCCCCGACAAAATCTAAAGAGATGAGGAGGACCGGTTGTTTGCGGGATTTATAGTACTCTAGGTATTGTCGTAATTGATAAAGAGCTAGTGCTGCGCTGCGTGTCTTGGTTAAGCCGAACTGATTTTCATGGATGAGGTGGTGGGTATGGAGGAAATAGTATAAACGGGAATTTAGTAGTCGTTCCAGCACTTTACCAAATATCGAATTCATGGCAATAGGTCGGTATGATTTTGGATCCTGCGGAGGCCTTCCAGGTTTTCGGATGAAAGTGATTTTACCGTTACGTCATGGTGTAGGGAAATGCCCTATTCTGGGGGCTGTATTGAAGATAAAATAAAAGAATTGTGGATGTAACTGATGAAGTTGCTTTATAAATATTCCGGTTAAATTATCTAATCCTGGTGCCGACTGTGTGTTGATTAACATTACAGCATATTCGATTTCGATTTGTGTGTGTGTGTGTGTGTGTGTGTGTGTGTGTGTGTGTGTGTGTGTGTGTGTGTGTGTGTGTGTGTGTGTGTGTGTGTGTGTGTGTGTGTGTGTGTGTGTGTGTGTGTGTGTGTGTGTGTGTGTGTGTGTTTTGCTGGGAGGGCCACCTCCTTGAGGATACCCTGGATCCGCCTCTGTTCAGCAGGCTAGCACGTTGCGCGCGCCACGCCATATCATGTACAGATCACACAGCGCATGTGAACGTACCGGCATGGAGCATACAGTAAGTTCAACGCCTCGGTACTTAAGCTCCCATATCACGCCTCGTTCGCCAGCAACGACGGCTCTCCGTGAGACATCTACTGGGCTACAGGCAGCAGCGCTTCTGTGTTTGTTTTTCTTAATTTATGTTCAAAGTGAACTAAAAACGAGGCAAGCAAACCAACCTCTCCCAATTTAAGCGCTCGACGTATATGCCGGCAGCACTGGCATTCTTCTCCCGAGCTTAGATTTGACATTAACCGCTTTATTCTCGGGGGCTTGACAACCCACGACGCCCACGAAGCCAAAGAGATGGTTTTGTTTGTCCTTGAGAGACGGCAGAGAAGAAAAGCGCTGTTAACAGATTACGCACTCGCAGTCATTTATTATGAAGAAGAACGTGTCAAGGCGTCGCTTGACAACGTACGAGCACAGAGAGTAGCGTGGGAGCAGCGACATGTAAACAGCAAGAGTGTGTATGCCCTCGTGGCGGAAGGTATATAGTCGGCGTCAGGAGACCGACAGAATGCGAAGCGCGACTGCAACGAATGACGCCGGTGTCGTGACTGCCACCCGCCATTAGGCGAGAGAAAAATAGGCGCCAGAGAAACCAAAGCACCGAGCAGAAATCCGTTCTCGCGCGTCGGCGACGCCGGTGTGCGCTAACGAGACGCAATCTTTTTTCCCGAAAAGAAGAGCGGTTGAAGAGGCTGTTTTTCTTTCGCGAAAATGTGCGGGTTCAAGTTCACTCAACGGTTCTTCGCGTCACGCTGCAGTGCACTGGCGGCCATGCTGCTGGCGTTCGGGTACAGTCGAACGCGTGCAGGGTATCGCGACGTCACAATGCCGGGGCCAATTGCACGGCTGTTATCCCCTGCACTGCCAAAGAGTACCACATTTGGGACTTGACGAGAATCAGAGAGGTCACAGGAGTCCCGTGAGCTTAATCGCGGTAAGCCCAAGAGACGTGTTTGACAATGCGGAAGACTTGCACAGCGTGAACAGAATAGCAAGATATAGCATATATAGATATTTGGCTGAGCACAAATTGTAATCTATCGGCTTCTTCAGATTTTATACGCAGATTCCGTGCATATCGACAGATTGTACACCTTAATATGTCAGAAAAGTGTTTATTGTACTCTCGGTAAATTAAAACTCCGTGCTCGAGGAACTCCTCCAGCCCGTTATTATATCCAGCACCAGATGTTCGACGTCCACGTTGACACCGCATAGTGAAAATTCAGGCGCCTTTTCTGAATTAGTAGGCCTACATCAGCTTTCATCAAGGCCTGTTCTATCCCTCTCTATCTCGCTATCGAGTTGAGTCTCGAGCCGGGGGCGCCTGTAGCGCAGCACTCGCAAGCACCATTTGCGTCTCTCTTTGCTGTACACACTGCACTCTTCTAATTGCGTTTTCTTATGCACATTCTCTCTTCATTCTTTTTCTTAATTTCGCAACCGATCAGTTTCGCAACTCTTACCCTGGATGATCTCGTTTCGAGCACGCAGCCAGTGAGGGAGCTCGGCAGACACGTTGGGTGGGAGAGGAGTCCCTCACCCTGGCTAAACCAAACGCTCGATGCTGCTGCTATGACCTCGAACACTCGAAGATGCGAGCCCGTCGAAGGGGTGGCGACAGCGCCTCGAGCGACGAACTTTCACATCGAACCGGAGGAAAAGCCTCAGCCCGCAGTCCCTCCCGATGCCTCGAACGGACGGCGTGAATCGAGCGAACACCGAGCTGCCCTGCCCGGCTAGTCTGCATGCAGACTACTCCATCAGCTGGGGACCGAAATAACTAAGTCGTGCCAGCAATTATACGCGTGCGTGAGACGCGCTGCCGTGCCGCAGTCGTCTCTACTCGTGCTCCGCCTCTTCCTCGCGCAGTGTCTTCCGCGCGCGCATTCCGCTTTCCTGGGTCGTCTTCGCCGAAACTAGGACGGCGGAAATCGCATAAGGAGCAAGAACGTTCCGTACTCATGCACGGGAGGCCCAGGCGCCTTTGTTTTGCGGCCCGACGCCTTCGCGCCTGCCAGCCCATTCAGTCTTTGTCCGCTGCCGTATACAATCTCTGGCTGTCCGCCAGCACAGGAGGAGGCGTGAAGGGGAGGAGTGTCAAAACACCGAAAGAGATTCCCTCACTCCTGTCGCTCATTTTGTCTCCTCGGCCACTCGTGCCTCTCGTGAGTGAGCATTATATACTACATTACCACGGCTGCTCGCAATCTGTCTAAACAGACGCGCCGCAGTTGGACTCCAAGGCAAGATCAAGACACCTACTTTGTTGGGTGGAGCGTTCACGATGCGTTAGAAACGCCGCGACGCCTCCTCCGACCACCCGATGGCTGCTTAAATTCCTCGTTGATTCTTATCGTTTTTTAATCACGCGGTCTTTCTCTTTATTACAAGCGCCTTCCGACTGTCGGTCCAGTATCTGGTGATGTACATTTGAGGAGAAGGAACTGTCAACAAAATAAAAAGAAAAGTGAGCATAGTCCATTCGCAAGCCATGTGGACCAGACCGAGAGAAAAGCACGCTCATACATATTGCGCCGCTCACTGTCGAATACAGGGTTCTGCATCTCTTTCTTTCTGCCTCACCTGTGTTGCGCGTCTGCGACAGATGCAGTTTGTGGAGCACGTGCGGTGCGTACCAAACAGTGCACACTCGGAGTTGTCTGCTTAAATGAATGGAAGTCTTTATACCTAAGTAATTATAAACGACTTTCAGCGTTCACTGCGCAATCGCAATTTCGTGGACGTACCTTGACACACGCATAAATAAAATCACGTACGTATGCACGCTATGCTAAAAAGATGTGAGTCGAATAATGTTCAAACGAAAGATGTACGAAATTTCCATGCCTCTTTTTCTATACAGGATAAAAAAAAAAGCTACGTTATCCGCAGTATGTTTGGAAAGTGCAGTATAGACGAAAGTGAGCGTAATGCCACGTTTTATGTACGCCACACGGCTAATAAGGTAATGTAGTTTAGCATATATACTGTGGGTGAATCTGAGCGATAGCAACAGGCTATATAAGACGTGCGAACTTTGGAAGCTCGAGCATGATCACCACCTACACTGCAAACTAGGTGGTAACGTGTGAAACAACAGCAGCAACAAAAGCAATGATAAAAACAAAGAAACAGTACATTTACGTTATTGCTCACGTTTTATCATTCACTCTTCTGATATAGTAGCGGTTAGCACTGTTTGCCATAAACATAGGAGCAGGATACATATAACTGCGAAATTATTTCTCCAACAGACGTGATAACGTTAGCACGTCGCATGGAGAAATCATTTCGCATTTATAATGGTCCGATCTGCGTGGGAACCAGAGTTGACACAGATGTTAACGTGTAGATCACTCACTTCCGTCATCCACGAGCATGATGTAAAAGCGTCGATCAAGCATGCATTAGTCACCTTTTAGCACGCAAACAACACAAATACAGGAACGAACGACACGGACACATGTGTACCTGCGTCCGTGTCGTCAATTCGATCGGCCGTGCGCTCTTGCCTGAGCTGAAACATTGCTACGCAATACCGGCAACCTCAAGCGTATACGCAGTTTCCATCTTACCACGTTCGCCACCGCCTTGACGCGCCTATATAGGTGGGAGGCCTACGGGTGTATGAACAGTGCCGCCACTGCATCTCGCGGCGCCCGGCGGAGCTGTCGTGGAGAATAAGGGGACTCCGATGTGCACATGCTGTTGCTCGCAGCATACTTCTAGGTGGCCAACAAATACCCTCAGGTGTCCTTTTAAGGCAGAAACTGAGCGTCCGCGCACATGTTCCTTTCTTGTCTCCGAGGTGGGGACGGGCGCTACAGATGCCGTGCGAGGTGAAGCGCATGGTCGCGTCAAGGGAGGGCCTTCTTCGGGGGGAGCCATGCAGCTGTCAAACGACGCTTTTAGAAACTGCGCGCGCTCGCGGGCGTAATGCAGCGGTGCGCGTTGACGCTGCATCAGCCAAGGCAATAACACACGCAGCAGCACGTGGCCCAAGACCAGCAAAGTCGCGCCCCCGCCCTTTGCGGTGGACCGTGTGTGCACACCACAGCGCTGCTGTCACTCTCTGGAGACGCCAAGGAAGACGAACGTCCCCACGGCGCGCGCGAGGTGCCCGCGAGAGCAATGACACAGCAAGGTTGCGACTGCTGCTACCACGTGGTGTTGGAAAACATTGTCCCTTTTCAGAATGTCGAGAACGCGCGCGACACATCGAGGCTGGTGTTTCTCTCAGACAAAAGAGCATGCACACATGTGGCTGCGACCGTATACGAGTCTCCTCCCATCGTGGGATGTTCTATTTCTCTATAGATGCTAATTGTCACGACATTTCCATCGGGTTTGCCACTTCCCGCTTACTTGTTGACGTCGGAAACGTGTAATTCATCTGTCGCTGAAACACGAGGGTATACAGAAGGCACGCTCAATGCAGCGAAACAACCGCTGCATCTGCACTCGGACGCCTGCGCTCAAGGAGCACATAATACTATATTGCAGAAAACATTGTAAACATGGTGCTAATTTGAATGCGCCTTGTTCAAGCATGTACTCAAGACCTCGACGTAAGCGTTTGGTCTAGCATCCTGATCCTGCGCAGAATGCTTATAAAGCGCGTCATGTAGGGTATAGTGCTGCTTGGAGACCTTGAACGTGCACTCAGTGCACGGCCACCAAGCGCTAGCGCATTCTGGAAGCGATTCGTGTATAGACTACAGTCTTCGATAGGGTTTCGATTGGCGGATCGTGCGATGAATTTTGAGAGCCTTGCGGGCAGCAGCCAGTCTAAGCATGAGCTCCCTCCCGAGACCCTCCGCAGGGCGGTGGAGAGCGTGCACATATAAGGCGATACACTGCGACCACCGCAAAGCAAAGTCGCTTTTGAACGGTTTCTTAAGTTATTGTGTTTTCTTTTAAATATAGATCGTTTTTCTTGAGGTTTCCGCTCGTGATTGCCACGAGAATAAACTTTTGCTCTGTAAGGGGTCTGTATATACGAGGCAATAAAATGCGGCGATGAGGTGGGAAGACGGAGGTGCTATTAAGCATACGAAATAGCACTTCTGAGGAGTTCTTATCTGGCTTGATTTAAAATATCTGATACCAAAGTATTCGCTCACGCTGAAGTTGCAGTATACGCCGGTATTTTAAGTGAAGTCTTGCGAAGTGAACACGATTGCGTCCAGGCCGTTTTCTTACACTCGAGTGGATGCAAACATTGCAACGTCTTGTCCGCACGTCTATACTGCTGTTTTCCCTCCAACAGGAAACACACGTGCACCGTTGTGTTGACAGTGACAACTGTCGAGTGACAGCAAACATCCGGTGCTCCAACTTGACACGGCCCGAAAGCACAAAAACGAACACACAAACGTTTGTTGTGCTTTCCGCCAGTCATACCCCTCCCGTTTCTCGCAAGTGTTAGCGCGTTTATTTGAATTTTTTTTTGTACCCGTATTACTACGAGGGTGGTACGAGTATGTATAAATAAATACGTGACGTGGAGGGTAGGCGACGTTGTGCGTACGGGGGGTCGAGCTCGGGCGTTGAAGAAGTCGTCGTCACCGCGGCGGCTTCGTGCGCAAAGGTCGACAGACTGGCGTCCTCACGTGATACTACGCCTCCGAGTTCATTTTTGGAATCATCACCACTTCTCGCCCACGCAATCGGGCCGCGACGACGATATAAACAAGCTCCCTACTCTTTCATCCCTTCAGCTCTGAAAATACCGCGTGACGCGACGTTCAGCGCGAAGCGACAGCCGCAGAGGGGCAAGCCACGGGGCGATGATCGAGAGACTCAAGCACTTGTAGACAATCGCACGCATTTATTGACGCGAAAGCCATGAAATAACTCAGTGAGCGGTGACATTGGAAAAAAAAAAAAAAAGATGACGAGCCACACGAGTGAAATAAAGACCCATATATATGGAATTATATGGAAATGCCTGTACCCGATCACGGATGCGGCGAATGCCCGAATACCCAAGTCCAGGATATGCGGCTATGCACCACAAACGTGATTTCACGTGGAGCGCGAGCCTGCTGCCCACTCGGTGACGCATTATAAAGGCACAAGTTCTCACATATTTTGTTGGGTATGCATGTGACGAGTGTATTTTCTCACTGAGGCTCATTAATGCAAACGTCTTGAACCAAAACGTAAGCTGCAAGAGTATATGACTTAGTGTATAACTCATTGCATTAAAAAATGCGCGGCACGCTTCCCCCTTCAAGTGTTACAGAGGTGTAATACGAGATTTTTTTTTTATATCATGTGTAAATGAAGTTCGGACTTTCCTGGACTGCGAGACATCTCACATTGAGCATTCGCACGAAATGGTGTTTGCATTTCGGCATAGCTTAGGAACGGCTTAGGAAAGTTTCTATCCGTACCGTGCATGAACGAATACATAATACAGGCAGTTTTCGCGCCGCATTAACTGACCGGTTCATGAAATCCCAGCGCCAAGTGAATTTCAATAGGGGGTGCTCAGGTGTGCGTGTCTCTATGGGATGCGCAGTACAGATAAGTGGCGGTCTATTATAGTCTCACAAGATGGGCTCCACAGGGACGCGATGACGTCGCGAGCAACACGCTCCTGCACGGGTGCTTCCCAACCCGTGAAGGGGCCTTAGGTAACCACCGAAATTTTGAATAGCGAAAGACAAACGCTCCGTTTGGATTACACTTCTGTCTGTCACTTGCAGATTTCGCCAGTATATGACACAAAAGAGGAAAATAACGCAAGCACCGGATACCGCTCAGTGTATCGATTTTCCATGTCATCATCGTTGAGGAAAAGGAAAAGACAAAATTATCCAATCACTTCTCGTGCGCGCGTCGCGCTCTATATTCGCGCACGACCTTTCCTCCACGGCGACACTACTCCGACATGAATGCTAACCTTGTCATTCAGGCGGCTTATCGTTTGTCGTTCCGTGAAAGCGAGGCGGCCGCCACATCGACAAGCACCTCATCGTCGTTTCCTCTTCGCCGAGTTCCAAATCAGTGCGGTGTTTCAACCGCCGTTCCCTTTCCTGCCATACACACGCATACACACGACATACACACGACAGAGGGACTACCCTCTGTCGTCCGCAAGAAGACTGTTCGACCCCGAAGTTTCAAAGCGACACTGGCAACGGCAGCGACCCTACTACGACTAACGCCCGAAGAGGGCGAATGGAAAGACGGGATAGCGGCGGAACACTCGTCGGAGATCACAACAGCACGATCCACGCACACAGAAAGAGGAGAGGGGGGCGCCCTTGGATGCATCTGGGGGCTCGCGCGTGCGCGCCTCATCAAGTAACAAAGCTTTTGCCCCTTTCTCATCTTCCATCCAGAAGAAAAGGAGCTCGCCGCTGTCGTGATGCGACGTTAGATGTGGGCATGCGAGAAAGTTGATCGCCGCCGACGTCGGCATTGTCATCCGGCCACGTCAAGGGGGGGGAGAGATGCACACTCGAAATGGCTGCGCCGCAGCTTCCCGTTGCCGCCGCCTTCCATTCTTGCGGTGGCCATGGTCACGCGTCGGATCGCCGGCTATATGCGAGCACGAGCTTCGATGCCGTTCGACAGCGCGCGTGATGCTCCGATCTCGGGCCGATCACGATCAGGCCGTTTCTTTTATTTGTCTGTTAGGAAGGGCGTACGATGGAGGCAAGTACCGCTCGTGTATAGCCACGCATTATAAATATACATATAAGACAAGCGGTTCGCCTTTCTTCCGGGCTCGTACTTTGTGTCTGTTTACTTCTGTCATTCACGCACGTGACGCCATCCGTGCGCCACGCGCACTCTCCTTGAATGCATATAGATTTCGGCGCACATTTTTTTTTTTTTTCGCATTTGTTCTTACTGCGGCCCAACAACACTAGAGGAAAGCCGGCAAGACCTATAGACGGGGTAAATGAAATTGCGCTTATTTACCAATTAGTCGATACTTGCTTCGCATATAAGACCCGCGGCGGGAAAGAAAACATCGTGTATCTTAAGTTCCAGTCTTCAGTGTAAATATGAACTCCGACCAACCGCTCGGTGTAATCTGCTGATCATTGCATCCAAATGAACAGCCGTTTGATTTGACGCCAGTGTCGCCAGTGACACTTCAGGCGAATATTTGAATGACACTCATCGTCGAACTCGATGACCAAGCCACACCGCGTTCACGCGGTATGCTCAGTGCATTCGTAGTTGTACGTTGGTTGATCGATGATTGACAGATTCACCGGTATATGTAGCGTAGCATTCGGGTCTACAATTTCGACCACTTTGACATTGCACCGCACCCTTTTCACAGGCGTCCCGGAAACAAATTCGGTCGCCATACCTCGCGCTCAGCATCCCGGGAAACTGTCAATAGTCGCCCAGAGGCGGGTGCATTCTTGGCTGTTTATACGGTTAGTCGAACAAGGTCCAAATTTCATCGATTTAAAGAAAAACTGATCACAAAAGAAAAAGAGTAAAAGTAAAGCAACAAGTACGCCGCTCCTCTGCAGTTTTAATATTCTGTGTAAAAGGAGCGCGTGTGAAGGAAAATATGTGACAGGGCGAGTTTCAGCGCGGACCGTGCTTCGGAAAATGAGTGCTTTCTATTCGGGTGACTTATTGAGAGCTGCCACAGCTCTTCCCAATCTCCAAAAGCAAAGCGCGCTCTCCCTCTTACTTGTTTGTACTGCGTCGCACTTCTTTCCTCGCACTGCCGGCTGCGTGCTGCGAGAAAGAGTGCGTAAAAACGCGGCCCCGGCGGAAGCGCGGGGGTGGAAGAACCGCTCAAACTATTTTAGACGCTGTCACTGAATCAGCGCCCGGGGTCGGCGCGGCGTATAGACGGCAGCATCGCGCGCGCTCGAGCGTCGCTATAAACAAGAGAGGCAAAGTAGTGCCAGGGTGGAGCACCACAGCGCGAAAACAAGGCAGAAAATAAAAGAGCCACGCGAGGAATAACGAAAAGAGAGAGAGCTTTGCACTCCACGGAAAGTCGTCTCCGGCGCGGGCCGCATTCCGCGTTCCAGACGGCGCGCGACCGATGAAAAATGGCCGTTTGAGTTGCGCGTTTCGGCTGCCGGTGGCGCGAGAGGCCGACCGACTCCCGCACTCTGCCGCTATACCGGAGAGGCGTGCGTGTGCGTGCGGAGGACACGTGGAGGACCGCGAGAAAGCAGGGCCCTCGTCTTCCATTTGTGCGTTGTTTTTTTCTTTCCCTGCCGGGGCCTGCGGGAACCTGCGCTGCGGCGAATCGTTGTTTGTCCAACGCTCGGTGGCAGAGATAGCGAGAGTATCCGCGAGTGTTTAAGCACCCGAGACGCGAGCGAGCGCTCACGAATGCTCAAGTGTCACGCACGACGCCGAACGGATTTAAAGGAGGCCGGGGCCTCACTATCGAAAATGGCGGCAATATTTCGACTCACGCCTCCTACCGTGTCCAATGAAGCTGTAAAGGCGGGTCAAAGACCCCGAAGCCGGTGGGCGAGCGTGGGGCCAACAACACGGATAGCGCAGGAGGAGGAGGAAGAAGAAGGTACCACGTAGAGAAACTTTCATATAGCATCAAATAGCGGCGACCCAAGTTGTCACCGGAGTAATAAGGATTCGGTTGCGTATGAAAATGAGCCTGGTATATGTTTACCATACAAGCGCATTACAAGCTTAATTAGAAATTTCGAGGAAATTCAGGCTGACAGCCGATATGAGCGGAAAGAGAGCAGTTTCGTCGCTTGTAATCGAAACGTAGATTAACCACGTTTCCCCGCCTTCATTTTTCTCTCTCCCAGCTTGTTTTCGTTATGTGGGACCGCACGCAGGCGAACCGTGCACGCAAGGACTGGGAAAGAACTTGGGGACCGAAAAGAAAAAAAAAGAAACATACAAAGATTCCTGTCTAATTAACCTTGCGCATTCCCGAAGCGCCCCAGCGGAAGCGCCGTTCACACTGAGCGAAAACCGGAAATCTGCGTGGGCAGGGTGGACGCAAAGCGTAATCCTCGACACGTGCGGCGAGAAAAAAATATTAATGATAATATAACGTAAAAAGAACGAATAAAACCACGCTTTTCCTAAACCGTTCTTGTTTTCTGATGTCTCCAGAGCCCTATTACCTAGCGAGACAGAGCTAGGGGCCACATCTAACTACTGTTACACCACCTACAGCCGATCCCAACAGTCCTTACTTCACTTTTAGGGTTATTTTTCTTTTTTCTTGTTTTTTTTTATTCGTCCGAATCTTTTAGGCTTGCTCGTACGTTTCAGCAGAGTGATATAAACTAATTACGGCCTAAAACGTGGTACGGTTATTAAGCTGACCCTTTCTCTTCTCACACCCTCCTCTTTGAGCCCGCTCACACCATTCCTTCCTTGAAAGCAAGTAAAATGAACGCGACAAATATAATTGGCAGCCCTAGAGTTGTGGAACGCTGTTTCCTTGTCTCTCCCATGGCTCCCGGTCGACTTCCCGAATGCCGTCAGCAACTCCTCCTGCATGCGGCGCGCATTCAAGGGGCGCGAATACGTGACGGGAATCGCGCCGCGTTGCAAACGCGTCGCCGTCAGCAGAACGGTACCAACAAAAGTGTTCCGAGATAGAGAGACTCGGAGCGCGTTGCTTTTAGGCGACGTTTAACGCACCGCCGTCCGCGAAGCAGCTGGTTCGCGCACAAGGGGCACGTATCTTTCTCCATATTCCCTTTGCGGTTCTCGGAAAGATAATCGCGGCCGCCTCGGCAGGCCGCATTAATAATCGCCAGATCTCGCGGCATTGTCTGCATCGTCGGTGAATATACGGCGGAGATATAGATACCGCGCGATACAGACGCCGCGATCGAGTTTTTAACTTACGCTCCTAATGAGCCACGCCAGACGCGCCCGGTTTCGCGCGCGCCTCCTTTCTTTTTTTGCGTCTATATGCACCGACCTTTTGTGGCGCGGATTTTTAACGCTATAGCGCTCTCGGAGCGCAAAAAATATCGCCTCCGAGGCGCGCACGCAACTGGCTGATGCTTTTCCTAGATAACATGAGCTGCGTGTACAGAGTTCATTCTTTCGAAGTCAACCACTGCAAAATTGTATAGGAAGGGGAAGGAAGCTTACCATGTCACGCACAGATGTTGGGTCACTCGCGTCATGTGATCAGGCCCGCGTGTTTAGAAGCTCCGTTCTTCGCCATTATACCTCCAAGTTTACTGCGTATCTTTATTTTGTACTTCACTATTGTTAACTGACACGGTTCCTTAAGAACCGTACCTGCCACGAGTTAATAATAATAATAATAATAATAATAATAATAATAATAATAATAATAATAATTGTCTTGGTGGTGGTGGTGGGCAGACGTATACGTACCTCTGAGATGCGACGAGATCGACATAACTACAGGGCCACCCGATCGATGCAAATAGTACACTATATAACGCTCAAGGCGCAAAAGCCACGTGGCCTTTGATAGGCAACACGTGTGAAGCTATTTCGTGTTCGTAAATAAGCCCCTCGGGTTTTGTACACTGTACGATGTACGCTTCGCACAGAGCGTTTTCCACGTGCCTGTCCACGCCCGTCAGTGTGTGCGCAGTACTGCGACTACGCGTGTTCAATGGTGCTTGGATGAAACCTGACCGCCCTTCTATACAGGAAAGCAGGGACATTACACCCTATACACATATCTTGGCACTGCTGGGCTGCTACAGTAAGCGTGCAGTGGAGAGGAAGTATATACAATAACCCTAAGGCTAAATGTGCAGTCAATTTCACTGTCGTGAGCAATATGAAATGTAGCGCATGCAACGCGTGGCAAACAGCGTCAGTGACGACTCGTATAGAGAGAGAGAGAGAGATAGATATTCTAGTCAAGGAAGTGAAGAAAATAGGGTGAAGAGTGCACGGTAACTGTCTCTCAGTGAGGACATACGTCGATTGTGCTGTGAAAAGCCCAAGGGCAAAGGAAGGCACTGTTCTGTTAACTGTAGGCATTCCCTTTACGCGGGCGTTTCTACAAAGCAGCAACTTCAGCCATTTTGTCGATAAGACGGTATCGTACGACATTCGTTAAGACAGTAATTTTCACAGTTTACAGTGATTCGTTATTTAAGTGCCTGCGGGGCTCTTTATGGGCCCGGGCCATCGGCGTCTATATTGCGCTCACGCTTGAGAAACGGCAGTTGAAAGCAGGACGATAACGTGCTAATAACTGAACGAGACCGGTTATAATGAATCCAGATTAAGAATGATTTGATTTATCAGTCAATCAATCAATCAAGGACACGATAGGATTATGAGAGACGCCGTAATGGAGGGCTCCGGAGATTTAGACCACCTGCGGTTATTTAACGTGCGCTGACATCGCACAGTACACAGGCCAGTCTCGCCTCCATCTAATGCAGCCGCCGCGGCGGTAATCAGATCCCGCGACCTTCGATCTGCAGCCGAGTGCCATAGTCACTAGACCACAGCGTGGCGGGGCTCGATTGGGAACGGTTATAATAAACTAATTAGCATAGTTAAGGATACTTAATTGCGTAATGAGATCGAATTAAGCCAGAATAATTCGAAAGCGCCGACGGAGAAACACAAGAGAAATACAGGCGAATCGCTGCGCCACAGCAACGCAAGCTTACATACCCGATGGATTCTCATAAAACCGATCAATAATGGTTCAAAATAAACTTAACGGATCCCGATTAAGAATGGTTAAGGCAAACCAGATTAGTACAATAAAGTAAAATGTGCACATTTAATCAATCGGATAATCAGTTAAATTTAAGCAAAAATAATTCGAAGACGCCGAGGATAGACAGAATTAAGGGAAACACAGGCGAATCACTTCTCGCAATCACTGCCCCGCACTTCGAACAGCTTCCACCGCAGTGGAACTGGCTTAGATTTATTTTCTTTCATTCCTTTTCTTTTTCTTCGCACCTCTCTTGGTTGTACTGTTAGGCGTTGCCCTGTATTTCAAACCGACTCTTTGTTTCAATGGGCGTAACGAGTTATCAGCGGCACCTTGAGCAGCGGCACGGCGGCGCATCGAGCCAGTGATAACAGACAAAAAGAATAACGAAAAAGAAAAGAAGCATTGGCGAGCTGTCTCTATTGCGGCTTTATTTTGTCGGACAGTAATACGCTAACTACGTTCAGAAAGCTCACGTAGCACGCTGCAGTGGCCCACGCATCACGGTCAACGGTGATATTGTAGCCTAAACATCCTGGAGTGCCTCTTATACAGTAGGAAGATATCATAGAAATGTCTAAGAAAGGGCATACGCACATAAACAAAGGACGATCATGAGATGAGACAGTGCTACTGCCTTATTTCATGTCCTTCTGTGTGTATATATATATATATATATATATATATATATATATATATATATATATATATATATATATATATATATATATATATATATATATATATATATATATATATATATATGCGAATGAAGACCGATGGATCCGGTGAAATATGTGTTTGAGGAAGAGGGTGACAGACGTTCCAAACACAACTTTTTTACTAACGTTTCGGCCGGTGGGCCTGCCTTCGTCAGAGTAACAGAGACTGCTTGCCACGCAGGGCATATATAGCGTCCGCATATACTGGCGTATCACAAAGCCGTGTCATCACTAATATCGTCTCTGAGGAATTATGAGTATAGGATATATATATAATCGCAGGGTCACGCATCCACGTTAGCATCTACACAGAAAAAAAAAAAAACGAAGGCAACGCCGAGCTGCAGTGAACTTCGTGAACGTGCTGCAAGTGCTACCTGGTGCAGTCAACGTGTTTCCCTGCCTGGCAGCAACGGAGAGAACCATTGAGAAAAAACCAAGGTCGAATCGACGCTTTTAAATCATGTAACGGAAGCGGCACGAAACATTCGCCGCAGCTCCGACAGCCGCGCCTTGGAAGCACCTCGGCAGGGAGCCCGCGCCCTACCTTCGAGCGATTGTCTTTTATTTCGACACGACCGCCGAAAGGCCGGCCGTGGAAAGTTGGCGTCGGGACTTTCCGAGAAGAACCAACCGGCAAACAAAGAGGAACGGTAAATAAACGGGCGCATTCAAGACGGTTTGCCGTCCTGTACGGCACCTCTCATTCGGCTTGAAAAGATGTAGGAATGATGTAACAGCGATAAGCGGGTAAGGCTTCCTCTTTATGTCGCAAAAGCGCATTAGGACTATTTTTTTTTTTTCACTCGCGATGTCGAGACACGTTATTGTATTCTTTTGAATATGTCCAAGGGGACCCTGAATTCTACACCCCCGCCGCAATAGCTTTTCCACATGGGCCTTCTCGTGTGACGCAAAAGGCGTGCTCCGCACAACACCAAGGCGAAAAAGAAAACGCGCAAAGGAGTCATTTGGGAGATGGTCTATCTAGCGGTGCCGCTACCCCCGCTTTTCCATCGCCCTCTCACCTTAACCCGCCCCACGCACGCGCGAACCCACACCTTTCTTTTCTAAGTGCGCTGCCCCTCGAGCGCAGACGTGGCTCAGCGCCGGCCGCGCGGATTCTATTCACGGAAGCCCGGTCGTTCTTTATTGCGACAGCAGGGACAATCGTTTCACGGTCTACCAGAGCGGAGGGAAGCAGCGCAGAAAAATAGCACGAAATCGAAAAAGAAAAAAAAAACAGCCAGTAACGATGACGAGGAGCCGGTGCTTCAAGAATCACGGTTTTACGGAGATGAGAAAGTTTCCTCTCTTAGCGAGGGACAAGAGGGGCGTGTCACTTGAAAGACATCAGCGGGGACGGCTTTCCCTGTGCGTGTGATTGTGTACTTTTCTTGCGTGAGTGGCATTCACGAGTAAAATGCACCCGGTATGCTCGCACCATAGCAAAATGCTGACCTATGGTAACCACCACACTAGCCGCGTCTGTGGCAACCGAGAGCTTAAAGATGTCTCCGTCGTCGAGAAGCCCTTTTCACAGCACGTGGTCCTCGTTGATCTGAGCATTATTTTCAAATGCCAACCTGACGCGACGGACGAAAATCCACGTGAGAATGACAAGCGAGACGAAGAACGCCCTATATACTGCTTACTGCACCATGAGCTGCTTAAACATTCACCCGAGGTGTTGACATATTCAGGCAATGCAACGTCGCCCTACGATTCACGTAAGCCGATTTATCTGCTGATCAGTGTGTCTTAAATACAACCAGCCAAAATTAAAGCCAATTCCGCGCCTGTGAAATGTGAGTAAACAGCGAAGCTGGCAAGCAAGCGCCACCACCTGGCGAACGCAGATTGAGGCCTTTCTTCTTTCTTTTACTTGTCTTTTTTTATAGGTCTTCTTCTTTCTTTCTTTCTGTCATCTTTGTGTACTTCTTTATCTCCTTCTATATTGCACTCTTTCCTACTTACCCTCCTCCTCACCTTTATATCACTCCTCCTCACTCTCACTTCTCTTTCCCAGCCCATGCTATACTATACTACGCACTGCTATGCTATGGTAGGAGCTGCTTGGCCCATACCCATCTTTATCTTGTAGAAGGCTGAGGGCTTGAGCGCCAGGGAAGAAAGGAGTCTGATGAAACGCCTCCGCCTTTATGCAGTAGTGCGCTGAGGGCATGAGCACAAGAAAAGAGAGAAGTACGCACGCTTCGACAGCGAAGTCTCAAATTATCGATACTGTAGGTTTAGCAGGCCTGGCTGAATGCAGAGGTGATCTGAATAACAGCGAGAAAGCATACCTGGTGCTTTTTCCTCAGCGTGAGCTGATGCAAAACTATGGCCGCTTTGACCACTTGTCTGTTGCTGACGGGACAGTGGACAAGCAGTAAGCGTCATTTCGGATCAAAGCGGGCGGTCTGCTCAGCGTGGGGGCTGCCATGCTGATTTGTAATCAGAGTTATTGGCAATTACTGATTCGACAATTAAATGCATACGACGCATATGTGAAGTGGAATAAATGTGTTATGTATAGATGTGGCGTACTAAGCGCCAAAAAGCGTAGAAGTTTCTGCATATTTTAAGGCCGTTACGTAATATGGAACTATGTTTTTCTGCGCAAGCATGTGACTTGCTTACACACCGTAGCTTTGCCAGGGATGAACACCGTAGCGGTGAGATGGAGTATAGGTACACACCGGAAGGCAAAAAATGCCCACGCTTGTTGAAGAAGCCGAAAAAGTAAGAATCATTTCTTCGCCCTTCACTAGGCACTCTGTAGCTGTATACATTTAGAGTATCATCTATTATTAGTGGGGAGCGGAGCACGCACAGCAGTTACCGGAAAGGCATGTCGGGCAAGTCTCCTGAACGCCGCCGCATACTGCCCGAGACCCTGCTCTCTCTTGTTTTGTTTTGTTTTCTTCCGACATGCACAGCGTGTATTCTGCCTGAATGCGATTCCGTCTCGTTGCCACTCTGATTGTGCAAAGACCCGCCTGTTCCGCAGAGATGCATCGTGTGCCCATGCTCGCCGGCCGCGCACGGTGTCCTTGGAGGGCTTCGGTTCGGCTTCCCCACAGTTGCCGTGCGCGCGACGGGCGGAAGTTGCCCACATTAAGGGTTCGCGTAATGCGTGTAATCGTGAAAAACCAGTTCTTTTTCTTTTCTCCGAATTGAATGGTGGGTTTAGTCCTGCTTTTTCTTTAGCTTATTTCATTCCTTTCGTATGGCATTCACTGCATTCGTATGGCATTCACTGCATTCACTTCCTTTAAGAAAGCCTGGAGATTCCGTCGTCGTAAAGTGATCCACGCGAACGAACGGCTACACACAGCAGGGCAAGCTCCTATACGTTCTAGATTAAGGCCATACAGATGGACAGCGTCTGTTGGAGCCCGAAAAAAAAAAAAGAATGAGCACGTGGGCGAGGGGGAGGCGCGTTGGAGGTATGGCTTGCATTCACCTTTAAAGGGATGCCGACGCATGAGTAATGCGCATATCGCGTGCTCACCTTTCTTCTTAAAGCGGCCGTTCCAGTGCACGTGTTCATTCCTTGGCATCAAGGGTTCTCGAGAGGACAAGTACCGGCTGACCCTCACCATCTTTTGAACTACTAGCGTAGGGCTCTCAAATACCTGAGCGGTTGAAAGATACAACAGAAGGGCGTACCTACATGTATCGAATATTACGGACGAAACTAGATTATAAGCACGCTCGCAACAAGCGTTCCGTTCTGTTCTTTCTTTCTTTCTTCACGTGCCTTCTAGTATTATATAGAGCGGCGTTCTGCCGCGATATTAATCTTCAGCCATATCCGGAATTCCAACCTTGAAGAATGGAAGGGTTTCCATTCGGCAGTGGCTGAGACTTCAGTGGCTTAGAAGCGGAATGTGGGACCGACTTGTGCGTACGCCAACCCTTGCACTCCCTTCCCTTTGGCATAGGGCTATGCGACACGAGGCGAAGAAAAACAGCATCGTGTGAACGTGTCGCAAGGCTTCAACCTGGAAATCGTTACGTACGCTCATGAACCTTATAACTCTAGTACGCTTCAGTATAATGCAATCCATGGTATCGCATGCAACCTGCGTTGTCGAAGCATCCGTCGACAAAGCGGGCAACGCATGGGCTACGAGATCGCTTATATCCTTTCGAGTGCAGTTTCGCTCCGCAGTGCGCGTAAGGCAGCCTTTGTGGAAGATAGCATGGCGGAACGTGTTCTGTAGCATACTTTCTTCGCTTCTTGCCGCATTTCTTTATAAGCAGCCAGGATGCTCTTGGTCGACACAGTGCCGGCGTGCTGCATGGGTCTCATGCAAGAGGGAAAAGCCATTCTTGCGTTCGGCTGGTCGCACTCTGGATACTGCGTAGTGGTGGCTATGCGAAGCCCAATGTGGGGGCATTTTAACTTTGTCGTTTTCACCTGGGCGGCCGGCTCAACCCACAACGGGGGATCGGCCACGAATTGCACGGCAGGGAAAGGGGTAGGAGAAAAACGAGAGAAGGAAAAAGTACATTTGAGCGTGTACTTTCATTTGTTGCACTCGATCCACTCTTGCCCTCAGCACACTGCTGAAGGATGGCGGTTATGCCAAGCCAGTGTGCGATGAAGCGTAGAAAAGGTTTAGCTAAAAGCTGCGGGTTCGCATCTCCGTCAAAGCTGGCTTCGCCGTTATGGCAGCCCTTGTGTGGAGAAACCGGCTACCGTGAGCACTTCCTTCACAATGAGTACATTTTCTTCAGATTCTTTTTTCATCGAATTTATTCAGAGCAAGTGTGTGTGTGTGTGTGTGTGTGTGTGTGTGTGTGTGTGTGTGTGTGTGTGTGTGTGTGTGTGTGTGTGTGTGTGTGTGTGTGTGTGTGTGTGTGTGTGTGTGTGTGTGTGTGTGTGTGTGTGTGTGTGTGTGTGTGTGTGTGTGTGTGTGTGAATACTCATTCCGCGCACGCCTGCGACGCCTTCGCTTCGCCCCGTGTTATCGCTTCCGTTACTCGTTTAACAGCCCCGGTTACTTGAAAAAGCCGGCATAAAATGGTCGCACATATTTTCAACTATCCATCTCAAATAAATGGGATAAAGTGAATCCGTAAATCAATGTACGCCTTAGTGCAAGCCGACAGCATCCAACAAAAGAGCTCTTCATCGAGCCGTGTTCACCAAGCCGTGTAGACCTTCGTCAGTCAACTGCTCGCGTGCTTCCCTTATCAAGAGAGTCCACTCAGTGCAGTCGACGTGCCGTTGCTATTCCAGTCTCGCGGCGTTTACACGCTTCGTTAACTCCTCTTTAAAAAAGCCACAGCGAAATTGCTCCTCTTCGCCGAGACTGCAGCGAGGTCTTCATTCATATTTATTTCTTTTGTGTTTTCTGCCTGAGGCTGCGGTTCCGTCCCTTCGCTCATGCAAGCACTGTCGTGAATGCTTATGCGTGTGCGCAGCTATAACTGTTCGCTTTTTTAAGTCTACTGTACAAGTGCATTATAGAGGTTGCGGTTGCGTAGCAAAAGCGCATTCAAGGGAGAAAACGAGGAAAGAACAGAAGGACAGCTTATTGGGATAATGAAGGTCGTTCTGCCCACCGAGAGCCCGCGGAAAAGCATTGACTGAGTGTGCCTTCTGTACAATGTAAAAAAAAACATAAACGGAAGGAAAAAGAGGGAGATGAGTCTTAATCTTTTAAACCATCGCAGAAATATTCGTAAGAAGCTTCGACAGCCTTTAACTATACTGACTGCGGCGCATGTTTTCAATTGCAAGAAGAGGTGACCTCGTTTTGTGTTAACTGTACTGTGCTATAGAACGCAAAGATGTGCCCTTTCCCCATTTCAAGGAGGCAGCTTTTTTGGAGTTGGTTTGTGCATTCTTGCTGCACTTGTTATTGCCAGTTACCATAGAGTTGATAGCAGCTATACTGTGATGTATGATTGCCATTGAGTCCGTTTAATACGTCAAGACTTCTTTTACTTGTAGCCTCGAGAATACCTTCCAGTCATCTTGTGCATGGGCGGCCTCGGCTCTGCTACCTTCCTCTCTGACTCGCATTAGTGTTAGCCCTGTACTTTCTGCCCTGTGCACATATGCACATAGAGAAGGTACGTGAGTTTGTGCGCAGTATGTATGTATGTATGTATGTATGTATGTATGTATGTATGTATGTATGTATGTATGTATGTATGTATGTATGTATGTATGTATGTATGTATGTATGTATGTATGTATGTATGTATGTATGTATGTATGTCGCGGGATCGAATGCCGGCCGCGGCTGCTGCGTTGCGATGGAGGCGAAATGTTGAGGCCCGTGTACTATGCGATGTCAGTGCACGTTAACAACCCCAGGTGGTCGACATTGCCCAAGCCCTCCACGACGGCATGTCTCATACCCATAATATCATGGTCTTGGAACGTAAAACCCCAGAAATAAATTATCACATTAATGTGCCGAAATATACCTTATATTTCTTCGCGCGTGATTTGTATTGCAATTGAGAAAACAAAAAGTGTGGCATTGGAGTCTGCGTTATTCAGTTGCAGTCAAATCGATCTGCCGGTGTAAGCACAGCAGACAGCGAAAGGGCGTCCAGCATTCGCATCCAGTGAAGAATGGAAGTCTTCCGCAGTGTTGCACGCTTATACGTGGGAGATCGCCTCCGTGGGCCGGACCACGAGCAAGGACACCGCCTGCCGCGAAAGAGCAGGTGGCCGAGCAGATGAGCACGCACGTCTTGGCAGCGGGCGGCGTCGGAGGCTACCGAAGGCCTCTGGGCTCCCGCGAAGCGCGCGCGCGACCGTGAAAGTATACAGGGCTCTTAGCATAAGGCCGCTGCATCGCGCGAGCGAAAGAAAAATTGACGAGGTCGCAGCACATATCCGTTGTGCGTGAGCAGAGAGCGTGCCATAAGGGGGTGCATACAGCATGACCTTTCGGTTGAGTGATGCTCCTCGAAATCGTCGGCGTCACGATGGCTCCGGAAGCAAACGCGCGCCCGCAGCCTCCGCTGCTCAAGTAGGTGGGACGGAATGCGTACCTATTTTGCTGCTGTTTCTATGCCTGGGCTTCTGCTGGCGCTCTTGTTCAGAGGACGAGTGAATGGCGCGGATGCAACTCGCGACGTCATAATTGTACTGTAGCTCCTACATATAATACAGCGCTATCCTCGAGTACTTCCATTAGATATTCCAGCACTTGCTACCAAAATGAGACGTGCACACAGGGTACAGCTGCAGCGTATTTGTGCGAAGCATTCCAGTGGATGCTTTCGCATATCGGTGTCAGCGAGTGAGCAGAAGCCCTAAGCGCTTTGAAGGGAGGCAAGAGTAAGAGCGCCTGTAAATCACCACATCGTCCTGCGTTGGAACGGGACTTAGCCACCCCGAAGTCGCCCCCCTTTTCTGCGCAGCAAGAACAGCATCTATCGGCCTGCAGTCTTGTATGCATGTTCAAAGTCAGAGTAGCTATATACACGCCCATCGTGCAGGGAGTGCAATGAACGATTCTCTGCCCTCATCTGGCTCCGCAAGCGCTTCTTACCAGAAGGTCTCTGGACAGCATCAGAAAGAGACGGTTTGTCCACGAGCACGCTGAATAAAAATAGTCTTCGGTGAAGGACTATAGACAGTGCGCAAAAAGTGTCCCGCATCCTTATGACATTTCAGCGAGAGACCGGACGCAGTTAGTCATCGCGAAATAAATGTGAGGTGGAACGAGACACCCAGGCGGTGCAATGCCGGCCATAGCTGTCAGCCTTAACCCAACTGTTGCAACATTCATCACTGCGTTTTTAAAAGGCACTGGCGTAATGAAGTATCACATTAGATCGTTTGCTTAGCTATAGAAAAAAATCCGGGCAGCTTGCACTATAGTGGTGCAAGGCTGGACTAACTTCTTCCTGCTTCTACAAGCTCGACTAAGTCACATGATTTGTCAGGTGACTAGCTGTTACATGATTTTGGCGAGAACATGTCACGTGACGCTGTCACGCCAGGTTACGTGCTTCGGCTCACGTGACTACATGTGATGTCATCTTATGCGTGTTGACGCTACCTGTAACTAAGCTAGGCTATGCAAGCGCAGATGTTAGGTATTGTTGCTAGGTGACGTGACTAGACGTAACGTCATATTACATGACCTAAATCACGTAACGAGCTGGGACGTCATCTTACGAAAGTCTCACTAGCTGTAACTAAGCTATGCTAAGCGAGCGCGGCTGTGCCAGGTGGTGGTTAGGCGATGAGAGCCGAAGCACAGGTGGGCTGGGCTGCGCCATGCATTACAGTCTGCCCCTATCATTTCCTTCCTCCTCACCCTCGCTTCCATTTCCAGCCGCTTGCTATACTGTACTGTGCATGGCTATGCCATGTTAGGAGCTGTTTGGCACATACCCACTTCCTGTGCCGCATAATGCCACACGTTGGGCATTGCATGGAAGTGCACGCGCACCAATGTCAGCAAGCGTGACCAATGATGATGATAATTTCCTCTCGGCTCTGCGCGCGAAAACGGCAAGCTCAACAGCTGCCGCTGTAATATATAAAGCTTCGTTGAATGAACTCAGCGGCGAACGAAGCTCACTCTTTTGCGACTGGGTGTGAATGAGTTGAAGCACCTAATTATTTCAGGGGCACATTTCATGTCTTTTTCTGCAAGATAGCGATAAAACAATAAAGTAAATTATAAGCGTGTCACAACAAGCGATCGACGAGAAAGAAGAAAGCATCCGTGGTATATAGCATAAAAAGAAATCGGTGGATGTGTGACACGGAGCCCGGCGCGAACTCTTTGCGCTGATAACGTGCCCTTCGCCTCTCTCGCCTTTCTTCCTCTTCCAGCCCTATATACAGTATATAGACTACGAACAAAAAAAAAATTCAGATGGACGCTTAGCTGCAAATAAAACTAATCGATCGTGAATGTTCTTTGTATATTTGTTCTTACGCGATTTATGTTAGTCAATTCAAGCGCCTTCCAACCACGCCAGGAGTAACGACGCGCGGCGAAGTGGACTCAAACAAGTGGAAATCGCACAGAGTGATTCCAACTACATTATGTAAGCATTAGACGAATAACAACGAAAGTTCGTAATTGATTGAACGTTCCCAGGGGCTGCAAACAAGGCACTGTAAACAACGTTTTGCGCTCGCGCCTGTGCGGAAATTATTTCGCAACATTAATTACTCGCCTTGTCAGGCAGCCCTCTTCAGTGTGTCTCTGAGACAATGGTTGTTCACTCACTCGTCGCGCTAAAAACAACCTACCACTTTGGCAAGTTCGCATACTGGCTACGCGCCCGAAGCACTTCTCGTTTGTCTCGGTGACGTCATGTATTTGTCTATTGCTCAATCTATCCCTACGGTTGACTTAGACCACGCGCCACACAGGCGGAGAGAGAGTTCAAACTGGAAACGGAAAAATAATTCGCTTGCATACGACATACTGCCATGTGCCCCAAAAGAAGCAATTACCCTCACTACTGTGAGGACAGAGATTAATGACGGAATTAATGTACAGCCACGCTCCTATATTGGTAACCACCATGCTGGCGGAGCTGTGTTTATAGCTACTGATCGTCCCACAATATTTGCAGCGAGAAGGCAGAGAAACAAACACACGGAGACACGCTGCACAAGCGCTACTAACAACCTCGCCATTAGCGTATCTCATTTGACAGCCGAGAGCTTTCACATAAAAAGGGCACGTGCATGAAGACGTGCGTAGCACCTTTGCTTCGTGACATATTCCTGTGAAAAATAGATAAACCTCTTGACAACAGCCTTCGCGCTTCGCATGTTCTTAAGGTTTCCAGATATGTTGATGATTACTTAGTAGCGATGAATCAATGATGCACAGTGAACTCTTGTTGAAATCGAGGGTTCGAGATATTTTAATAATAATAATAATAATAATAATAATAATAATAATAATAATAATGTATGTGAGCAGCTTGCACTAGTGGCGAAACCCCTTCGTGTGCCTGTATTGTGGCGCGTAAAAAAAGAGAAGGGAAAGGGGGGGTTGGCACACACAGGCGCAAAGTGAACAGCCACGGAAGACGACGCTCAGCTGGTTCTTTATCATTGCAGACCATTGACACCACGTATTCAGAGCTGTCAATCAGTGACAGCTGCGATTTCGACGAATTTGACTGCCATGAATAGCCGTTTGCATTCGACCCGCTGTCACGAAGAGACATTTGCTGAGAAAGCCCATCGTTGAGTGCAGTGTACTTCGCGCTTGTCACGCGAAGATCAAGAGTATAGCCCTAGCTCAATGTTTTATATGTGCTGCCTTGGATGTTTTACTCCTTTTCAAGAAAGCACCGCCACAAGATGTGTTCAAGCACTGGTGTCCGCATTTGGGTACTTATTTATAGAGACCAGAGAACGTAGAGGGCCCAATATCCAGGTGCACTTGTTTACATCGCCATTCAAGGTATACAGCGACCCCTGTTCTTCGGCTTGAAAAATAATCCGAAAATTCCTATTTCAATAACTTTTGTGCCATGACAATGCGTGCGAACACACCCACGTATACATAATAACAGGTAATCTATGAAAGTGCCGGCGTGTGCACCGCGAGACACGGCAATGCGCCGATGATGATAGATAAAGTGCGCCGTGCGGCCGCCGCGCGCATATTGGGTGTGCACTGTACGAAATGAACGACAGTTTACTTGTAAAATACCGAAACCGAACAACAAAATTAGTTTTCAGAACGACGCCATTTGCCACGCTGAGCCGTGCTCCCAACTAGGGCTGCAGAAGTGGCGTCTTTTCCTCACCTCAAGCAAATACCTCCTCTCTGTCTTTCATCTCTTCTGGCTACCGAACAAATTGAATTATTTGAAATAAAATTCTTCATACCTCTCCAGTCTAGTGATTTAAATTAATGACGCGGAAACGTGCAGAGGTAAGTAGACATATACCGGACTCCATTGACACCCAGTGACCTCGAGTGCCCTACGGATGAGGTGCGTGCGGACGAAAGGTTTCATCGAGGCTCGCTTCTCATTTATTTATTTATTTATTTATTTATTTATTTATTTACTGCCGACCCATGCTGGCCTTCGAGCAATGCCTCTAAATTTTTCTTTCCTAATTACAATTCCCACGCCGCTCTTGCGTTTGTCGGAATAGAAGCCGAGGCACGTGCGCACGCCCTTTTTTTTTCAAGGTTAATGCGGAACGGGAGAGCTTTGTCGCGGCCGCCCCCACCCGGCGACAGCGGCTGTGCGAGAGACGGACGTCTTTCATTTAAAAAGCGCGGCATCTGCAAAGATCGGCGCGGAGCCATTTTTTGCCAGAAACAGAGGCCCGTCTTTGTGCCACCGAAAGGTGCTCCGCCGCCAAACGAATCACGCGACTCTCGCGGTGCACCACGCGCGGAATCCCAAAGCGGAACGAGCCGGAAAAGATGGGAGACGAACGTTCAAGGCCGCAGAGACGCTCGACACTCTTAACGAGTTTCGTCGACGCTGAAAAAAATAAAAAAAGAAGGAGAGACTCCATCTCTTTCTCCAGGTTTATACGGCTCTTTGAGCAGCATGCAAGCAAGGGTGATGCGCACGGGCTACGAAAAGCGCTCCGAAATTGTAAACTATAGTTACAGGGGACATACATGTCCGGTCCCGTATCACGCGATAAAAAGTTTGCACAAACGCCAGCTTTAGAAAATGCATTGGTTTTAGGCGCGAATATTATGATATGAATATGAGGCATGCGGTATGCAGGATACTCCGGATTGGTTTTGATCGGCTGGGTATACTTCAACGCGCACCAAAACATTTTCGCCCCCATTTGAATGCGGCCGCCGTGACCGGGACTCAAATCTACGAGGTCGCGCTTGGCGGTGCATTGCCGCATGTTAAACAAACTGCCACGGGAGATACACTAAAACGTGGATGAGCAAGGAACTTGACTGGAGCAAACGTTCCAAAAAGGTGACTTATCTTGATTCATGGGTGCTTGGAAACTGACTCCGACCACTGGTAATCCCTTCAAGCATCAATCTTTCTGTGAAATTCTTTACTTAATCAGCTTATCGTTGCCTTTAAAATATCAAGCGGCATCCACATGGAAATAAATTTACGGACACGTTGGTGTTGGCACGAGCATTGGTCGACGTGGGTGCGTCCGCTGTAGCTGCAGTACATAAGACGAACCATTGCCAAGCTGTAGGTCTACGCTCAATTTTTTTTTTTTTTCATACTCGACCAAACGGATCAATTCTCATGGACGGCACACAAATCAACATTAAAACGTTAAAGTTACCAGAGTAGTTGATCAGCATGCCTTCCTTGGTGTTTCAGGTATTTTACTTTGAATATTATCGTCCGCGAGGAATTCGATATTCCCGAGACCACCGAATACGTCTAGTTCGTCTACCCATGCTGTGCAAAGTCAGAATGACAAAACACGTACTTCTTTGCGTTCTTTCCAACAATCCCGTCTTAACCAATATAATTTCAAGTTCACCGACACAATGTCCGTCGAAACTTATCCATTGCCCCGCCACGGTGGTCTAGTGGCTATGGCACTCGGCTGCAGATCCGAAGGTCGCGGGATCGAATCCTGGCTGCGGCGGCTGCATTTCGATGGAGGCGAAATGTTGAGGCCCGTGTGCTGTGCGATGTCAGTGCACGCTAAAGAACCCCAGGTGGTCTAAATTTCCGGAGACCTCCACTACGGCGTCTCTCATTATCAGAGCTGGTTTTGGGACGTTAAACCCTACAAATCAATCAAACTTATCCATCAAGCGCTGAGTGTAGTCCACTGAGACCTCAACCGGATCCTTGCAGTTTGGCATTCGCGAGGCGCTCATGAAATTTCTGCGCGTAACTGTTGCTATTCAAGTTTATTCACCACCACCACCTTCAACTTGACGACTATCACCTCCTCTCTCTCTCTGTACACGTATTCCTCTATGCTCAGGAAGTAGGTATAAACCTTCATTCAGACCGACATCTCGGTTTTTATACCACACCAAATGTTTGTCTCCAGTTCGGACCATAGTCCCTTCCCTTGTACTGGAGACTGAAGCGTTAACGCTTCTTTATTTTCGAAAACTGCGAACGTATAGATGACGCAAATGTATAGTTGACGCAAAACGGTGCAGGCGTCGGCGCTACGTCGAGGAAACATCGATATCTTCGGCTTGGCTTACGGCCCCGTATCCGTTCGAGTGAGCTCCTGTGCACTCATGCGGCAAAGCCAGCTGCTCGCAAAGCTCGCGAAAAAAATTGAAACGCAGCTCGATCGGGCAGCGTGCACGCCTGCAGGCTAGTTTTCAAGTTAACGGTGCCATTCCGAATGCACTGGCCATTTCTTTAAGGCGGCGCGCTACATAATGCGCTGCTGTACACCCAATATCGCCTTTTATATTTTCCTTAATCGAACATTTTGGCTCACTGCATGCGTGCCGTTTTTTGCACGCGGGCGGATTAGGTTCTCTCGGCCAGAGTATATGGCTGGTTCCCACTTTGTCACTGAATGCACTATATGTCCATAGTTACCCTGTGTTTATTCACTGCGTATAATAGAATGTCTAGAACACTCGCTACGAACGTTATGCTCCCTCGGTGAAACAGGCAATTCCTTTTATAATTTTATAAAACTCCCACTTTCGTCGCGTACGAAGAACATCTTGGATATGAACCTTCCAGTATCAATCCTGCGGCTTTCAGCAAACAGTTATTTAGCTCCAACGCGGGTTTTCGCCGAGGAAAGAGAGAGTGTGGACCGACCAAACATATATGCTTATGATTTCATGACGTTTCGGTATAAACAGGCGCAAGTTTCATTTAATTCTTATGTACCACATGAGCTGCTTACATCTCGTATATACTTGTACTGAAAGCATATACCTGAGCCCGCTCCCGTTTGTTACGCTGGCTGTCGTTATATGTCCCTAAAGGTAATTTTATTGTCTTTTTTTTTTTGCACGGTGAGCACTTGTGTTCTTTTGTTTGCAAAGTGCCACACTTTAAATTCACGGACCGTGCAAGACTATACAACAAAAACAAAAGGAGTCCAAGCTTCATAGACCACCGCGCGGGTGATTCCATATAGAAAAGAGAGATGGAGCAGAGCAGGGACGGTGGGAGCAACCCTCGCAACGCGCGAGGCACGAGGGCGCGGCTGCGGGCTGTTCTTGTATTTTCCCGCGACCGTTTAACCCGCGCTGCATCGCGCGCCCACCGGGGGTCGGCGCCGTGCCGTCGTAACGCGGTGGGCGAAGGTCGCTGTCCGATATCGCTTACTCGCTGGCCGCGCACAGGTGAGCCCAGGCAGGTAAGCCACGGTCACACCACACCCCCGCAACTATACCACCGTGGACGCGCGCACGCGCAGCTCCGGCGGGCGCCGCGCATAATCACGCAGCGACTGCACGGGGAGCATCGCTTGGCGTCGGACCACGAAGTCCAGTCGAGAGCGAGGGTTGCGCCGCACGGTCCCAGCCGACACCAGCTGCGAGCGCGCAGGGAGCATATTCGGCGCCGCATGTTGGCAACGCCTTGACCCTGCTAACGGTCGAGCGAGGTCGACGCGTCTTCCTTCATTTATCCTATAGCTTGCCCGTCGCCTCCTTGTTCGCTTTTGCTGCGAGTAGATTATTCAAACGACGCTTTGGCACACTCTCTTTTTTTTCTCTGTCTCTCTCTTTTACAGCTCGTTCATCATTCGCCGACCACCTCCCTTTCTTCTCTTGTGCACTTTATTATACTTTCTCACCTTTCGCGCATACACTTGCGTTGCTCACTCGCCGCTTTCTCGGACAGAAACAGCGCCGTGGCATATATGCGATTCCCAATCGACAACTACGCGGCCACCTGAACGGCTGTCCTGGTGGCCCTTATTGTTCCAGGGCGAGGACTTAAAATATCGTCACGCGGTCCTGACGATGAAGCAAGCAGCAGACTCCAAAGCGTTGACGTCAACCTATTCACTGGGCGAGCTGTATACGCCCAGCAAGTGAAAGCAAACCACACAGCGAGACGATAGCGGCGTGAACAGTACTCCGTCGACGATCAAAACTGAGCAACGGTGAAATACGTCGGATTTTATATATTCACCACAGCGTGTTATGGTGTTATCACTGGTGTTCAATAAGGCACTCAAATGTGCGCGTCGGGCGTGCAAAGTTTGTAGAACGGTCGACACCATTCCAGAAGCAACATGCAAGATAAGCGCATACCCTGCGCTGCTTGATCGTCACAAGAAAGTAATAAAGGCTCTCCCCGCGAACCAACCAAAACAAGGGCGTGTGTAAATATCACCATTCGGCGACATGATGCCTTGCACAGGCCGAAAACCACTTCAACGAAGTGAATTGTTCAGCGCAAGCCTGTGGCTGTGCACAAGGTTAAACAAAACGTATACGCTTACTGCATTACGTGTATACCTTCGTCTCTCTTTATGTGCTAGTTAAAAATCTTGTGCGCTAGATGCCGAAATTCCCTGTTCGCAAAACGTGCGACGTATCGGCATGCTGCCCCGCCACGGTGGTCTAGTGGTTATGGCACTCGGCTGCTGATCCGAAGATCGCGGGATCGAATCCCGACCGCGGCGGCTGCATTTCGATGGAGACGAAATGTTGAGGCCCGTGTGCTGTGCGATGTCAGTGCACGTTAAAGAACTCCAGGTGGTCGGAATTTCCGGAGACCTCCACTACGGCGTCTCTCATAATCAGAACTGGATTTGGGACGTTAAACCCCACAAATCATCCTCGTATAGGCATGCTCCAGCTTATCACCCGCCGTGTAGCTGAGCGCCTAACTTTCGTGCTGCTGAGCTCGAAGATGCGGGTTCCATTCCGAGACAGTGCGGCCGCACTTCGATGGGAACAAAATGCAATGACACCCGTGCACATAAATATTGGTGCACGTTGGACACCGCTGGTAACAGTGCACGTTGGATATCGGAGACCAGGTGGGCAAAATTAATCCGGAGTCCCCCACTATACACGGCACCCCTCGCAATCACATCGTTGTTCCGAAATGCGAGACTCCAGAATGTTATACACGCATACCAGCCTCGGCGACGTACACACGGGAGTCTGGCGAGCGAGTATAAGACTGAATGAATGCGTGAGGGAGTAACGATGGACAGAGAGAAGCAAGAGCGGGCGCGGCGACGTGCGAAAAACGGTCATGTTTCGGCAGTCTGAAACTACTCTCCTCCATCTGTTCGCCACTTCCATAGTCCTTATACTCACGTGAGAGTACGCGGCATGATGAATTGCGCGCGCTGAGGCGCCAACTCTGGCGCATATTTGCGCGAGCGAGCGACAGTGAAATGGACGACCTGAGGGGCGCTGTGCCCCTCCTGGATGCGCCAATGAAGACGCAGCTCTGCATGAGCTGGTCGCCGCACGCGGTAAGGAATTCATCCGGGCGCCATGAACGGCGCATATATATATATATATATATATATATATATATATATATATATATATATATATATATATATATATATATATATATATATATATATATATATAGTCAAGTAGATCCTCCTCCGAACAGTACAAACGGAAGATTTATTTGATGCGACGTTTCGACCGGAGTCCGGTCTTCTTCATGCCTGAAGAAGACCGGACTCCGGTCGAAACGTCGCATCAAATAAATCTTCCGTTTGTACTGTTCGGAGGAGGATCTACTTGACTTTACGTAACGCCGACGGCCACTCCTCGCCATCATGCCCGCCTATATATATATATATATATATATATATGCGCGTAGTTCCTGGCGCCCATATTGAGGTCACCCGACCGCTACAGCCCATGGCCGCGCGAGATGTCACTGCGTTGAAATTGGCCACTTCATCTTCGACACAGCGTGGGAGGAACGCTGCCGCAACGAATGTATGTTGTATTTCATTACAGCCGAGCGACATGGCCGACTTTAATGAGGGACACAATAAAAGCGTGCGTGCTGTGTCGACGTACAGCGTGAACTCTCCCATTGCAACCGTATATACGCTTTAAACTGACGTAACGAAACGCGCCCGTTTAGGGCTAACTGATACGCCTATACAATTGCTTTAGCCTTCCCGGATATTTGCGATAACGGCGTAAACTTAGCTTTAATCATATATGGGTTGCTACCAGCGGTAGTGACCGTATAACAGAGGCGTGACAGCGCGCGTTGTCGATCATTCCTTCTTATAGACCACGTTTCCTGCCGTAGTACACAGACATACACAGGGTTTTTTTTTTAGTTGCAACACATTTTTAAAATTAGAAAAACATAAATCGCGGGAATGTCTTGTGTACCATTCGAGTATACGGATTGGCGGCCTCTAGATACAGAACAATTTTCGCACTTGTATGCATAATTAGAGAAATCACGCTAATTAACTTCTTAATTATCAGTAATTGGTGGCTACAGCAAATGTGTACATTGGAGACCGTCCTCGACACTACCTATCCCAATGATCAAATTTTGAATAGCGGAGTGCATGTCGGAGCTACGCGAACAATTAGTTCCCCGTGGCAGGCTCCTTGATACCGAAACTGGACGGAAAAAGAGCGTCTGTGACGTCGATGTCGCCGCCCCCACGGCTTTCGTCACTCTCCCGCGGCGCCCGACGACGCAGATAACAAGGAGATAACGCAAGCTGCTTGCGCGGCCGGAGCGGCCGGAGCGGCGGTGACCAAGGGCGAGTGGCGAGTGACGAAAGCCGTGGGGGCGGTGTCATCGACGTCACAGACGCTCTTTTTCCGTCCATTTTCGGTATCAAGGAGCCTGCCACGGGGAACTAATTGTTCGCGTAGCTCCGACATGCACTCCGCTATTCAAAATTTGATCATTGGGATAGGTAGTGTCGAGGACGGTCTCCAATGTACACATTTGCTGTAGCCACCAATTACTGATAATTAAGAAGTTAATTAGCGTGATTTCTCTAATTATGCATACAAGTGAGAAAATTGTTCTGTATCTAGAGGCCGCCAATCCGTATACTCGAATGGTACACAAGACATTCCCGCGATTTATGTTTTTCTAATTTTAAAAATGTGTTGCAACTAAAAAAAAAAAACACCCTGTGTATTGGCCCCTCGCAAAGGGAAACAGGATATTAGTGCAACTCAATCATTAAGAAAAAAACCCAACGTATAGTCTGTTGTGCAAAGTCACTCGCGCCTTGGCTTATTTCAGTGCCATATATATCCACGCGTCAGTTTTATCATTTTATCACCTGCCTTCATTTTATCGGCACCATGTCTTTTTGGTACTTTTCCGCCTTGTGCATCACGTGCCTGAACAGAGTGATATAACTGAAACGTGTTACACCGACGAACAGCGTGCGCAACTGAGAACCTCTAAAGCTCTCGCGCATGCGATGCTCTACTCTCGCACTGTGGATCGACATGTGAGTGCGCGTATTCTGTCACTGTCATCAATGACTTTCGCATATAAAACAGCAACGGTATAGCCGCCATGCTACACGAAGGCGCCAACGCTTATCGTTAAAGTTTACGGCAATAACACGACAATGTGTGGTGTGTGCGTTATGATCATCTGCTGGAGCAGGAAATAGTGCTCTCGTGCTGCTTAACAGTTTCACCTGACGGCGCCTTAGTGCATTTTATTTAGACTCCGAGATTATAACGTGAAAGTTGCTTGCCGAACATGGCTATACAGTATAGTACCAAACTCGATGGAGCGCATGCGCTAGTTATTGCTGTCGCCACTCGATTGGTGTCGCACAAAGGATGCAGAATCAGGCATATGTCCTTTAATACGGCTGCCTCAGCGGCCCACTTGCGATCGCCGTTGAGCCCGATCGGGAACGATTGCGATCAAAAGCGCGCCAGTGTACGTCAGCTTGCGGTAGTTACAAATCAGTAATCCTGCACGAAAAAAAAAAAAAAAAAACCTGGCTTCACCGAGTCGCTTTCCTCGAGCAGCATTTGCAAAGAAGCTTTGTACGTAATCCGACCAAGCGCGAGCAACATCTAAGCAAAAAATCGTAAATCGTTCAGCTGTAAGCAAACTAGCAAACTATAGCCTCCTGTTACTACTTTTTTTTCTTCATCGGACGACGACAATGAACATTTTACTTATGCGCACTGCGCGCGCCGAGGAAGCTTCGGAACGCATAGTATATATCTCGAAAGCGTCGAATCGAGGCTGCCATGTCGTCAACCGCGCGCGAATGCGCGGAGTGCACCGTCGACAGAGCGGCAGCCTGAATAGGAAATTAACAATTTATCTTTAAGCACAACGTTGTCAAAGCCGCCGGCGCAGTTGCAGGGGAAGAAATGAAAAAAAAAAAACGCAGTATTTAAATAAGACGGTGAAATCAGAGAGCGGTAAAGAAAAAAAAAAAGCCGTTCGCTGTATAAATCACGTAGTAACTTTCTAAAAAAACGATCGCCAGCAAACGCTAGAGAGCTTGCGTGCGCGGCCGCATGCTGCAGAAGATGCGGCACTCTTTTCGCACGACTGCAGCTGCTGTTGTACACGTCGTCATGGGGGACCGCTATGCACGCCTGAATGCGAAAACGGATGTAGAGGTGCTCACCGTTGCACGACATCAACGCCGCAGCGATACACAAGCGCTATATTAACGCCGGACATCGAGGTCTTTTTTTTTTTTTTTTTTAGCTGCGTGGCGCCGAGTGCGAAAGGCCGTCCGGGAAACAACGAACGGCAGGAAGAGTTCGGCATGCCAACAAGGGGCAGCAGCCGTAATTCGCTCCTCGTGCGTCCACCACTGCCGCCTCGGCGGCTTCCTCCTTTCCTACGCTGCTGCGCGTGAACTTTGAGGTGTGCACGCGTTAAAGGCCTCCGCGCGCTGGGTTGGATACTTTTTTCCTGTAGTGGGTGCGGCGAGTGTATCGCAGTGTGCCCAGTGTTGAAACTCTCTTCCGGTTCCTTCATTTCAGTGTTTCAGAATACAGACTCAAGCCGTACGTGACATCCTTGCTTGCTAGCTTGCTCGAAGTGGAAAGTCTACGTGCGGAATGAAGCGGGCTAATGCCGCGAGACACATGTCAGTACAGTTATAGATGTATAATGTAAATTGTGTGTCTATTATGGGAGCAAGTATGTTTCTCCCATAACAGTGTGTGTGTGTGTGTGTGTGTGTGTGTGTGTGTGTGTGTGTGTGTGTGTGTGTGTGTGTGTGTGTGTGTGTGTGTGTGTGTGTGTGTGTGTGTGTGTGTGTGTGTGCCGCAGAATGGACCAGCTGGCTACCTTGCACTGCATTCGGCGGTTTCCCTAAACCGAATTCTCACTCTCCTGTTCTCACGCAAATGCGATAACAAACGTGCTGTGGACTCCATCTAGGCATTTCGTTTTCTTATTTCTCTCGTTGGTACACCTTATAGCGACAACAAAAAAGGTAGGATGACGTGCGGTGAGGCGCACTTCAGCTTGAGAGCCGACTTGAGGTGGAAAAAAATAGAGGGATGAAAAAAAAAAGAAAAGAAAAAAAAGGAAAAGAAAACGAGAAGCCTCTAGTATACAGACATGGGCGTATATACAGTAGAGGCATTGACGCATGTTTCCGTGCTCTCTTCCATTCCCGGCGCTGTTCGGCTTATTTGGCGAATTCCTGAGCTCTTTTTTTACGAGTTCCCCGACGCTGGCTAGTCGTCCGGAATCCCCGGTTCCGATGTTTTACGGGGTCCCTCACCTCGACACAGTGGAGGAGAGGGTTCTCGCATGCACCTCACGGAGAGACGCCAGGGGACAGAAGAGGCGGTGGCTTCTAGCACGCCTCCTTCTTCCGCCGTACAGCGTATCGTGCGCCGCCAACTGTGGATCTACAGGGTTATGCATACTTCTCGATAAAATACTAATAAAACGTCATCGCACTCACCTGATATGAAGCAAAGGAAAAGAAAGCAAAGCCAGTAATGCTAAGGAAACCTCGTTCGGAATAATGTGCAGCGAATTAAATGACCAAGTACTGCAGAGCCAGCAAGCAAGCGTGCCCAAACAGTCAACTTGCCCTAACCAGTGTTGCGGAATGGGCGCCTCCATTCCATTCCAATTCCATTCCGGGGAATTAGAACTTGCCGCAATTCCATTCCTTTCAATTCCTCGGAATGAAAAAAACTTAGCCCATTCCCACTCCGGGAATGGCCGAGCAGTTCAATTCCATTCCTGTAATTCCTCAACGTAGGAAAGGCATCTTGATACTTTTATCGACTTAAGAATGAACGCTCCATAAAGCTGATGTCATCACATACATTAAGAACTGCAAAAGTACTCAAAACACGTTACCAAGGTCGAGAGATAGTAGCTTGGTGACACATCTCGTGCAGTACGACCGCCCTACTAATTCACATAGGGGCAGTTCTCCCGCTATCTATAGTATTTGCATGGTCAGCGTGTTGGAACGAATGGTGATGTTTTATTACTGTTTAAGCTTAATTGTCTTAATGCTAAAATGGCGACATAGCGTATTTTTATGCTGACAAAAGTAGTGTTCAGGAAGACTAAGCAGTTTTTCCACGCGTCTGGAGCGGTCGTGAATATGGAGAAAACTAAGATTTGTTTTATGGGGAAGAAAACCCCCTAGTTAGTTGGAACAGTGCACCGCTCGGATACTGTGCTTTTGCATCGAATACGGAACAATGGGCCGCACTGCTCGTCAGCACTCACGCTTGTCAAGCGCGGCTCGCAAGCATGGATGGGGTGAGGAGGAATTTCTCTATTCGCCTGTGCGCAGGTATGCAATGTCTTCCTTGTCGCAAAGGTTATTTACGTGTGTCAGGTACTAAAATGCTCGTGATCGAGATAAAGATCAGGTGTGCATAGAGTATTCGCTGCTTTCGTGTGGGGGTATCAATGGGAACCAACGCGCAGGGATAAGCCCACGTAACCGCGACCGCGGCCGTGGTTACGTGGGCTCTCCTGCTTCGCCTGGCTTCCCGAACCAATGCTTTCAAAAATTTATTCTCTCTCTCTCTGTAAGGAGGGGGAGGGTAAACAGTTCATCGTGTACGACTGTGTGCTGCGCTGACCTAGAGACATTCGCCGACAGAGTTTCGGGCAAAGGCGCTCATGTGTCTAGACAGGGGAGGGCAGTATTGCAAATAGGTGGGAAGTGGGGGGGGGGAGTATGAGGTGAGACGGCGCGCAAGCTGTTATAAGAAAGCTTGCAGTGAACACAACCATCCAGCCAGCGCCAATGCGCGTCAAAACTTAGAGAAGCGCTTTTGGAATATGCGTCGGTCGCCGAAGGCGACAGAAGCAAAACAAAAAATTGAAGCGTGGGGAGTCAAAAGGCGCCAGGGGCGCCGATGAGGAAAAAAAATCGCAAGGCGTAAGGGGGGGGGGGAGGAGGGGGGGTGGGGGTAAGCCGCCGCCGTAGTTCCTCACGATGGTTACGCCAAGAATAGAGACAAACGTCGGAGCAACACAGTCTATATAAGGACAGAATTGCAGTGGGCGCGTTGCTTATAAATGCACCGTGCTTGTAATCAGCCCAGCCATTTTAAAAATACTGCTTTATTGTTAAATTAGAGGCTCTGACTTACTAATGTTTGAAGTTTGAAAAACAGCGCGTAGACGAAAACGTGCTCTATTTTCGGAAAAAAACGTAATTCCATTCCCATTCCATTCCTCCAAGCGTTGTCCCCATTCCATTCCCATTCCATTCCGGGGTCGCGAAAATGTGGAATGATTCCGGAATCATTCCAATTCCGGAGTGGCAACTCCGCAACACTGGCCCTAACCACGATGACCGCAATGCCCCTGTAGCAAAAGCTGAGCCACGCTTTTTAATATCACGGCAAGAGGCGCTGCTCGCAGCAGCTCAAGCTCTTATAGATTTCTCTCTCTCTCTCTCTCGCTCCCTGCCTCTCTCGTATACATATAGGATAATGAAAGCTCTGTCCGCTCGAGCTTCAAGTATATCACCAAAATAAAGAAATATTGGACATTGTGTATTAGAATGCAGCAAAGTTAAGGAGGAGTACAATGGCTACCTTGAACCGGATAAGAAGTCACTGAGCAGGAAGAAAAGGAGGGAATTCTAAGCACAATGTATGAATTGCGAAACGGCGACAAGTCTTGTTGAAGCGCCTAACTACGGGCGGCAGATTCGGTATAGCGCTCATTGATTTATCTTCGGCAGGTTGACAGCTGTGCGCTACAACTGCTTAATGAGACGTTAATAACGCTCCGTTGGCTTATTTCCGTTTCTCCGTTTTGCGTTCTTCGTGCCTACATAGGACAGCGTTAGTGCGCTACAGTGGTTTGCAGACTGTAATGTGCGACTTAGCGACTACACATATGAGCACGCGGCGGCTATGCGATCAAGAGAGTCCGACACACCAAGCAGAAGCGAGATAGCGAACTGTTCGTGCACGCTCTTCAATGTGAGCGGCAAATTTGACGAGCCGAAGATGGAACCGGTCGTTAGCAAGAGCTCCTTCCTGGCTGCTCACGCAATATGTGGAACAGCAACGGAATACGTATACTGCCGCCACAACGTTATGCAAGGGTCGACCGAAAGAAACATCCGTCGCGTGAGACACCCGAGTGCGCTTCTTTCTTCAGCCGTAAGCACGGGTCTTTACGTAACGCGCGGTTTCCATAAAGCAGGCCCGAGCATAAGCACAGCGGCGCCGCATGTTTTCAGCGCGTGGATTCGTCAATCGGTAAACATTGTGTGACGGTCGCCTCAGTTGGTTCGGCCAAGAAACAAAATAGTCCATTGTTTCTGCCCACGGCACTGAACTTGAATAAAAATTTGGGGCAGGAGAGAATACGAAGAAGAGAAGAGCGGGAAAACAAATAAATAAAAGGCCAGCTGCTCTCACAACGAAGTAGGTTGATGTGTTTCTCTTGAGCGGGTCAGAGTCGCGCTGCCCATTCACCACTACCTCTTCTGTTTCGTCGTCCTTCATTTCTCGTTCAGATAAACGCTGCCTAAACGTGTATACACACAGATCGTTTGTCCCTAAGTGAAAAAGAAAAAAAAATCGAGAAATAGAGCATTTCAAAAGAAAATCGACATAAAAAAAATAACAGCCGAGAGCGGAGGCGGTTATATGGTGACCTGAACTTCACCCTCGACACTGAAGCGCCTGGAGAAGAAGAGCGTTTTCGTTGCACGTGAACAGGTAGACTGCCAGTTCATCATTCTATACTGCAGCCTTCTCTCTTGAGCTTCTTCTCCCAAGAAGACGGCCGTGCGAAAAACAAAGGGATCACGTTCTCCCTACCGCGGCCTCACCGGATTGCCCTTCCTCTCACCCGCTGCCGACAACCGGAGAATGTGCGAGCGCGCGCGCCGCATGCACGTGAAGTGATGAACAGTCTATTAAGGTGTCGAGATAGGAGCCGCTTCACTTTGCTCCGCGGAGAAAAATCATTAGCGCCTATCGCCTCTTCATCCGCGCTATTAAGCGCCTCCGCCGAAAGTTTTCCAAGGAAGACTTCAGGGCCGACCCACGCGATTCGCGCGTATAAAGCTCGTACACACTATACGACACCGCGTAATCGCGCCTGTCATCTGACAGCTCAGCGAACGCCAGAAATCGCTATATAATCTCGAGAGTCGTGCGCCCTCGAAGGCGGCAAGAATTCACCTTTCGCACGGCTGAATTTCGGCCTGAAACTTGCTGTATGCACTTGTATATTGAAGCCCTTTGTTCAACGACGGATCTATCGCTTACACATGATTTTCCCCGCGCGACCTTCGTGAATTTCAGCCAGAATGAGATACACTGTCCTCTAGCAAAGCCCTTTCGAAAGTAGCAACAAAGGTTATCAGCAGGTTATGGAACCATGACCTCAATGCCTTGCGCACCTATATACGGGGCATATGTACGTTTAAAGGATCACCCAAGTACCGTTCTGTATAGGCTTCCTTAATGGCCTCCCCTCAAAAAAAAAAAAAAAATATCGTTTCACATCCTCTATCTGAGACGGCGCTACTCTGCCTTAAAACAGCCTGGTGAAGCAGAAACGTTAATATAGATATGTATACGTATTACGTACAGTGTATAATTTTTAACATACCTTTTACGGATATAGCACCCATACCTCGTTAATCAGTTTGATCATTTGAACATTCATGATATTTAACACACTTTACAGCGGATCTTTAGAGATATATCCCCACACCCACCTTACGTCGATACTCTTTTTGTCACTATATCACACACCGTATGTCGACAACTTCACTTCATTTCTTGGCGCTAATCATTTGGTCATCGCTGTACCTTGCGCCATAAAACACCATACATCTTTATCATAAATGTCGGCGTCATGGGATATGCTAGCGATGTTCTTTAATCGTTGCTATATCACAATGAACTCCACGAGAAGAAGATGTTTCAGCTGTAGAAGACATATACCTTCTACAGAAGATGCCTTCTCACACTGCATTCGCTAAACTTTTTTTTTTGTTTTGTTTTGTGGTATACTGCAAAACATGCGCGCTATCGCACGTGTCAGTGCAAGCCTATCGTTGATTGGCCCACCGGAACAAGTTAATCGATCGAACTTGACTGCGTGGTTCTATGGCAGTCGCAACCTCATCGGACTACTCTTAGTTGGCGCAGTACCGAGTGTTGAGTGAAATGTAGATTATCGGCAGATCTCACAGGCAGCCGTCACATACAGAGGCGGAAAAGGAGGGCATTGCTCTTCATCGGCACCGATTGAGATTCTAACCTAAAATGGGAGCACCCATACACGGTGAGTGTTTACAAGGTTCTCTGATTTCGTTAAGTGCTTTCAGCCTTTAAGACGCACGCGTACGTATGACTATAAACCGCCTTGAGTCCCTTGTTAAGCGGACCCATTATAAGGCGAGGATTCATCCAAAGATGCGCCCTCCTTTAAGACGACTGGCGTGCACAAAGTGTATACAGAAAACACTTCAGACGGAGACTTGTCATAAGGATGCTCAAAAGGAAAGAAACAAAGACAGACTGTCGGTTAATATCTCCAGTTAAAGCCTAGTTCAGGCGATATCCTCTATTTTACGGCCGCCCATATAAGTGTCCGCTGATGGCCCTATAAGCCTCAACACAGCACGTCTGCTCGGAACCCGGGTCACGTAACAGCTAATCCCTTTGCGCTCTATAATCCTTCCGAAAGAAAAAAGAAAATCCTACCAACCGCTATTCGATAGACCCACATAACCATCACCGCTATGCGCAACCAGGGGCGCCTTTCTTTCTTGTTTTTTTTTTTTTTTTTCCCCTCGGGCTTTCTTTCAGCCTTGCGATCTCGTTGGTATCGGCAACAGATGTGTGAGCACCCCAGCGCGGGCATAACATGCTGCGTCGAACTAAAACCAGCCTTAACTCGTCTCTGACCTTCTGAAACTTGGTCGTGAAATACTCCGCCTCTGTCCAGCGCGATGTATCGACGGCATCTGATAAACGATACACATGGGCACACCGCGAGCTGCAGTGTGCTGCCGCAGCCGCCGCCAAGCTCCCCATCCATCTGGCCAGTTTTGGATCCGCTCCGGCTCGTGTGTGCAGCAGGGTGCGCGAGGTACATACTCTATACAGCCACGCCTGGGCACAACCCACGCGACTTGAAACAAAGGCATTCCACCAGCGCAGAGTTCTGCACCTATGCACTCCTATAGTCCCGCCAGTTCTATTTTCTTCGCACCCTCCCTGTCCTTTCACTCGAAGCAGAACCAGTTCTTCGCTGCTAGCAAAGAACAATCGGGTATATACACTCAATTGTTTTCGCGTTATTAACTGCGTGATGAATAACTCCAAACTTTCTGCCGATGACGACGCAGCTGTATAGCCTAGCAGAGGAAAAAAAGAAAGAACGTCGCCGCTGAAATACCTCTTTACACCGAGGCGTGAAAATCTCTCGTTACGGAGCTAAATGTGGCTATCCGTAGCGCGGCGCACGGTTAAGATCACGACGTCTCCATTCACCTCAAGAAAAACGTCAAATGAAGACAGAGAGATAGAGAGAGAAGAAATGTCCGAGAAGCTGCAGGCCACGCTCTCGTGACGCCGTTCACGGATCGCTTCAACGCGCACCAAGACCCCCGCGCTGCTAAAGCAGCGCAGATTGGCGTGAAACGAGTAATTAATCACGCTTCCCTCCTCCTCATTCTCCACGTCCAAGCGCGTCATGAGTGGTTTTTAATTCGTTCGAGGATTTATGCCTTGCACGCAGAACGCGGAGATCAGGAAGTCATTCGTTATACATCCTCGAATTTAAGTTCGCCAAATCGCATTACGAAAATACGCGAAAATGCGAGAAAAAGAGAGGGACTTGGGTTCTCGCGACAGAAACTACAGTTAGGCTCACAATCAGTAAATATAACAGTCTATCTAACCTACGTTCGACCCACGCTAGAATATGGCAGCATACTTTGGGACACTGGGACGAGTACAGCGTATATAGCTGCATGATTTATTCTATAACGCGATATTTTCGGACAGATACTGTCTCCGAAGTCCTCAGTTTGCTGCACTTGTCTATGCTCGCTGAACGCAGGCGCATAAACAGACTGACGTTTTTATCCCTACTCTCTAAAGCAAGTTTAACATGAATAGTAAAAAGTATTTGATAGAACGACAAGGTAGGACGCTAGGAAAAGGCAGAGATTGTATACTTTCCACATGACTCAGATGTATGTATACAGTGTTCAGCGAGCGAAGCGTGATACCCGCCGCGGTGATACTCGCCTGATTAGTCGTCGTACTCAAGGAAAGCGAGACAGTTTCAGAAACATTGGGATTCAGTTTTGTCCATCGCCCAGCGCACCTAGCACAAAATTCGCCGGCTACTGCGCGGTCCGAGCATCACGTTTCAATCGCTAAGCACTGTACACTAAAGCGCTTTTTCATTATTTTCTTTATTTCCAAGGAACATTAAAGAACCGAATGAACTCCCGACATTAACGAGACAAAGCCAGCGCAGACACATGCAATTCGAAAATCGCATTGAAAGATGCACACGTACTCACCGATCTTGTGGCTGAGCAAAAGCTCATACCGGTTGTACGTTTCACTAATAGCATTTACGATTTGATCACTGCGTGTGCATTCCCTTAAGTACAAATTTCACTTTTTGTATACGTTCAGTATCTACGTGTATATATATATATATATATATATATATATATATATATATATATATATATATATATATATATATATATATATATATATATATATATATATATATAACGTGTACACACGTTGTTCTCCTGTTCTCTCTTGTGCGTTCTTACAAAATTGCTTGCATTTGTAGCACTGTGTTTACTGTGGCATTGACGTTAATTGTAGAAGTGCAGCTTTTTACCGAGACGGCCGCGGGCTTCAGTAATACAGACCCTTGCTGCAACATCACGCGACTTGCTAGTTGTCATGCACCTGCAGCGCTGGGCGACCGTGTGTAACGTCGACCTGCGGCGCAAAACAGGCAGAGGCATCTCTTTAAGCCTCTCTCAGCTTCTGTATGTAACGTCTGACTGGTGTGCTGTATACGTTTCTCCTGATCCCCTGATTCGTGACGCATGCACACAGCAGTGAACGCTTTCAATGCTTGAAAACCGTCAACACGGGGTCACTCAGAAATAGCAAGAGCCGTTGCGCTGCGCGGATATGACTACGAAAGCGTACTCTGCAGACACTTTCCCTCACAGCTGTCAATGGCGTCCACCCAGAAGATTAAGGTAGGAACAAGAAACGAAGAAAATAAAATACCGCTAACCTTGGTCACGACGTAATTTCTAAATGAAGAGATCTGCACCTCGCAGTACCTATATATGCCATACATGCGTTGTGTCCCGCTACAACGTTTTCCAAAAGTAAGAAAACTTGGCTTGCACGTATATATACGCACCAACGATGCATTCAGCGCCTAAGTTTTTCTCCATTTCTTTCGCCATATCTAGAGCTCTGCTGTTTGGCCGAGAGAAATACTAGACGCAAACTTTGCATGCCGTTCTCATCGAATGTGCACATTTCCTCTTTCGAACGCACGTTTTCCCGGCAGCCAATTGAAGCTCCCGCATATCAGAGGCCTAAAGAGCTTCTGTGCCCGCCGGAGAGACGGGACAATGAGTGGAAGAAGCGAAACAAACGCAGTGCTGAGCAGAGAACAAGGAAGTCGCACGTCGCCTACCAAACGGCGCACCGATGCAGCTGTATGCAAAAACGAAGCGCGTTTTGCATCGCGCACTGACCACTGCACCGGCTCGGCCTGGTAACTCAAGTTTTGATAGAGTACAGCGTGTGCGGAGCACATTCGTTCCTGTAACGAGTCTTTCGAGTGGGTCGTAATGAGAGTTACTGGAGCGCCCTGCGTCAACGGCTGCTGCTGCGCCTGATGCTGGATGCACGAAAACCGCCGGCGCTCTTCGGCGCATGTGGGTCACGCGAGCCGTGCCCTTCCCGCGGGGCACGGCACGAGATGCGAGCGATTCCGCTTAAAGGGAAGCGCCGTACAATCCACGGCTGTCGGCAGTTAATTCCCCTGCAACACGCCTGCTGGTTACTTCCGTGCATCGACTGTACGAGCTGCACATCGCTGTCCGCGCTTAACCAAATATGCCTCGATCCCACCGATGACGAATGCTTCTCGGAGCTTCCGGAGTTGTGCACGAGCCAGGGGCGAAGCCAGGAACTTCTTTCCGGAGTGGGGGGAGGGGGGTTTGGTCCAACAACCCTTACTGTGTGGCCGTGCGTGTGTGCGTGTATCATACATATATACAAAACGCGATAATCTTGGGTTGAATCCCTTCCCCTGTCTACGCCAAGATGCAAACAAGCAAGCTATTGGCTCTCCATGTCTTCCTTTTCTTTTTGTTATTTTTGTTTATTCGTTCATATGTTGTTCATTTCTTGTTCAACCAGCGTCAATTTGATGACAGTACGATGCTGGCCCTTGATAGTATAGTAGTAGTATAGTAAAATAAACGTAGGCTTAAGTGCACAACGTCTAGCGCTTTTCTGACTTCATCACTTTAATGTGTCTGTATTGTCGGAGGAGGAGAAAGGAGAGGGAGGCGTGCGCTGACACCTTCGCAGCAGATTTATCCAGAATTTCTTTCTCTTTCTTTTAATTTTTCAAGTCGTGTGTATACACACCGCCGACACATGGATGAAACAGGCACACGAGCAGGGCTGTCCGAACACGTCAACATGCTTTGAAAATGCGCTCAGCCGTGACTATTTAGTGCAATAATAATTGACGGGGGTTTACGTACCCAAACCCCCATGTGATTATGAGGCACGTCGCAGATGAAAGCTCCGGAAATTTAGACCACTGGGGGCCCCTTTAGCGTGCATTGGAAATTAACGCACATCACACGGGCCTCTGCTATTTTCGCCTCCATTGAAAATACCATCTCCACAGCCGGTATTGCATCCGCGTGTTCCGGGTCAGCAGTCAGCATCATAACCACCTGACCACCGCCACGGACACTATACCAAATGCAGTTCGGTAAGAGGTTGCTTTCACTTTACGGCGTGTATAGGCGGACCGCTTCCGGTGATTAGCAACGTTGGCTTGGCACAACCGCTGCACACATGTCTGCACCCTTAGCGAATGAATATTGAGTTAAGAATGTTTAGAATTCTTGACGCGAAGCAGTGCAACCAGTGGTACGACAGCATTCACGGAGCGAAGGCGTAAATTAAGAAATTAGTAGTACGCGCAACTGCTCGTCACACAGAGCGACGTTTGGAACGACGGATGGAGTGATGTGTAACTTTTCCCGCCTCCACCTTTAGCTCGCTAGTAATGCCATCCGCGGTTTGCCCTTGTGATGGCTGTGTAACGTGTGCAACATTGCTTCTTTACGATGCACAAAGACTACTATAGATTGACAAAATTGTCGAGACGCATGCAGTAGGGGATATAATTTTCCGTGACGAAAGTTCCACTCCCGATATGCATCTCTTTTTTTTTTTGACATTTCCGACATCACTTTTTTTTCATTATTATTATTATTATTATTATTATTATTATTATTATTATTATTATTATTATTATTATTATTATTATTATTATTATTATTATTACGATAATGTGGCGATCATTTCCCATTGCGGAAAGAACACTTCCACCCCGAGCTATAGAACTAACGCGTGCTCTCTACAAATGTAACAGCGTCAAACTGTTCGCCCCAATCGCGATGATCTTTCACGCGGACAGCGAGTGCCGGGATCAACGTCTCCGCGGCTGAACAGAAACCAACGACCCGCACACACGCAGGCCGATGTGCAGGTGCCACGGCGCGGGCTTCCAACGGGGTTTCGAGGATAAATGCGGAGGCGGCCCGCGTATACAACAAGCGCAGGCTGCTCGCCTCTGACCTCCGCGGCCCGCGTAGCGCGAGCCACATCGGCGATACTGGCCCGCAGGCGCGGCGGCTATTGTGCTCGCCACGCAGCCTCACAGCACGCTGATTGACCCTGCACCCAGACACTTAATTCATCGCCCCCACGGTTCACAGATGCGCTGGTGGCGTTGCATATGTCGCCAGTCGGCCCGAGTGGAGCCCATTGTATACGCCAAGAAAAAAAAAATGAAAGAAAGGACGAAGAGCGCTGAAACACAGACCTTTAATTTCTTTCTCACCTTCGTGCAGATTGCGTACTGCATATTTATAACAGCCTATGTATATATGGAAATGCAACGTGGCCGTCCTTGGCCTCTTCGGTCGCTTATACGGTGCGAGGTCGAGCTTGACGCTCCTTTTCGCTTGGGCTGTTATACGCTCGCAAGCCTGACACGGTGCGATGGATGCTGCAACTTGGACGAACGACTTGTGGGGAGAGCGAGGTGCCGTGCGTGCGGGATAATAATGAGCAGGCCTGCTAATATATTGCGTGGTCACTCTCCCACTCGCTCCCACTGAAATTATTTTACCGTGAGATGATGGTCGAATTGATTGACTGATTGTAACTCAAATTACAAAGCACTATCTTGGATAAACACAAGAGAGCTCTACTCAGTGACGATGCTTGGTCGAGACAGCTTCGCCTGTGGAGCTGGCGCACACAGGCGGTAATAAGTCCGTCAAGTATATAGCATGCTTGGGCGGACACAGGTTTTTTTCCAAAAAGCGAAGGGGTTGGGGGCTGTGTACTGGAAAATCAGACAACCCGTGGATCTACCACAACACAACAGGCGAGCGTCTTTGTACACAGTCCCCATGGCAAGGCGGCCGCTGCGACAGGAAGTGGAATACTCAGCAGGACGCATAATGCCCGCCCTGAGCATCCAAGTGTAATCGAACATAGTACCTACAAAAGCAATAATTATATGCATTCGAAGGTAATTCTCGTCAATAAAAAAATTGTGTCATGATTTACCTTAGTGTATGTATAGCAACTACGAGAATTCACACCTCTGATCCACGAGAGTCCGATCCGAATTCCAATCTTGAAAAGCAGTTTATTTGGATGTTTTGTAAGTTTGTTGTCGCGTCATTGAAGCATATACGCAACTTTCGGCCATCGTCACATTACTGTAACTTCAGCAACAACGTGTATCTTACACAGATTTAGCTGCGCAATAAGCAAACAAAATAAATAAGAACTCCCAGATGCACAGAGGAAATGTTTAAAATAGCTTGTTTTTCTTTTTTTGCATTTTGTAAGCATTAGATCTTGTACTTTTATATCTTTCCAGGCATGCCTGTGTGCCGACAACTCCACATTACGAAGTGTGCATTACGCCTTAATGAAACCTTGTACGTTCTCTGATGAACTCGACTTCATCAAGACTTGAAGCAAAAGCCGAAACACATCTTTCCTCGAATTGCGCCGGCCTTGCGAGAGCCGCATGGCACGGTGCAATATCCGCGGTGTTGTTCAGCGTCGGCAGTTAAGAAAAAGAAAACGCGCTAAGCGTGTGTGCATTCGTGATTACGAAAGTTCCCCATACACAGGCGCTGTTGGCAGCATGCCGATAACTGTCAGCTTTGCGCCAGTCTTCAGTGCTGTCTTCGATGCACAAACACCTCTTGGAATGAAACTCCTACGCCTGAGAGAGAACAACAGGAAATGCAGGGATGTTAACCACGTGCCATACAGTGTCCGGTTTGTTACACTGGGATAAAGAAATAGGAAAGAGAGAGAACACAAATGTCGAAACACGTGCGTACGACTGATGCCATTACTGTGTATTAAGTCAGCGCACTGGCTGCTGATAAATTCGGGCCCATCGTCAGAAACAATGATGACCATGTTTACAAGAGGCAGCCCTGAACACATATACCGTGGCTTTGCAGATGGTGACGAAATGAAGAAAGCATCCATCATCACAAGTTAGTGCCCCGCGAATTTACCTCGAAAATCAACTCTGATCCTGCACCAGGCTGCTATGTAAGGGAACTGACATGTTCGCTTGTCCCATTTTAACCTGAGTTTGCGGGACGACAGTGAGCGAACGGAGACAGCGCGGAAGGCAGCATGAGATGAATATCGCGCTAGATCTGCTTGTGTTAACAAGAGCGCACGGTAAGCACGCTGCTTCTTCACCTTAAACGCATGTATATTGCGCAATACAGTGAACCAGTGCCTGTTGTGGTTATGAACAAAACATCGCGAGATCGCAATGCTGTGGATGACAGCTATCTGTAAATGTGCCGCAAGGAGCTTTCCGAACCTTTCTTGGGCGCTTCAAGCGCGTACCTACTTTTTTTGTGTATTGTCTTCGGGCATTACGTTCGTAGCCAAATAAAGCGCATAAGAAATTGCAATAAGTCAAGTAAATATAAGAGCTGAAATAAGCCGCTTAGACAGAAGAGTCTTCATGAAATGTAAACAAAAATATGCCACAGCCATTCTTGTATACCATGCTTGCCAACTAAATTTTTATCCGACTCATTTTTAAAAGTTTTCCTTTGTGCTGGACAATATCAGGAAACGCGTAGGAAGATGGCATCCAAAAGAAACAAAGAAAGCAACCGCTTTATGTCCCGTTATAGTGGAACCAGAAACAGCCTCACTGCTATGAAACATTAAAAAGTGTGCAGCACGGGCAAACGGGCGATTCCCATTGTGCGCGTCGTTGGGAGGAGAAATCGCACGCTAAGCGAAGTGATGGCGAACTCTCTTGAGCTTGGCAGACATCGACGAGACGTTCCAGAAGCGCTTTTCTGCGAATTTTAGTTAATTAATTAGGGTAAATATGGGTTCTTGCTGTTTATGAAATTATTGTACACATTTTTAGTTCATACTGACCTGGGTTTGAGCTGTTTTGTCCTTGTTTTGGGCACTGTTTTGTAACTTTTATTGAGCGTGATCCCTTGACAGGAGGAGACGGTCGTCGACAAGGCGCGCCCCTAAATTGCTACGCACTTAAAATGAGGAGACGGGTAAGGCATTCCACTTAGGCGTTCAGCAGGCCCGTAGCCGGGGGGGGGGGGGGTGCAATGCCCCAGAGGCCCGGGCCCCTCTCGAAATTTTGCTTGGGGCGTAGTGTTAATAACACAGTGCAGTGCTAATAACATAAAATTTCAGCCTGTTAACAACAGTGCATTTATAAAGTCCCTTAATGTAGATAGTGCGAGTTTTACAGAAAATAAATAGTGAAAACAGATGTTTTTCCCAAATATTCAACGCCTTGAGCGAGTGCCCACCCATCCCCCTCCCTTCTCTCACCCGAGAAAAATTCCTGGCTGCGGGCCAGGCGTTCACACAGGGCGATGAACCACAAGAAGCGTCGATAGCACTTGCATGTTGTCTCGTCGATGCCCCATAATCCTTTCCTGCGAAACTGGCCGGTCGTCCAACTTGTTAAGCGCGTCCCAAAGCGATTGTCTTAGTACAATGGTTCGAGAACTGCCACAGAACATGCCGAATTGTGCTGGTATTAAAAGTTGGCGGCCTCTTGCAGCCTTCGACCTGTTAGTTTGTAGCACACGAGTAAGTGGCTGCAGAGGTCTGGAGCTGTGCTCGTGTAGTGCCGTGACGTGGGCTCGGTCCTCACATTTCAAGTTAACGCCACAATCGAATTATCTGTCATTTTCGTATGACTGTACTTAAGCGTATAGCACATCACTTCCGCGCAAAATCGAAATGAATGATATGAAGTGAGCTTTACTGAGAGAAAAGGACGGCTCCCGGCCACTCGTGGAGATGAGATATGAAAGGCGTTAGGGGATTATAGGGTGATGAGCAGCCTCATGTCGCGCCTTCGCACGAGACATTCGACCTCCATCACTCGAAACAGGCCCTTTTGATATTGCGAGAGCTTTCTGTGCTTCGTTGTCGGACTATATCAAATTCCCTAGAGCTGCTATATGGCAGCGTGCAGAAAACGTCGAATGTGCCGTCTGCCTTTAGAGAAGCAGCGCATCTCTAAATGAGATGTCCTAAAGCTGCTCGGCAAATCTCTTGACAGTGGGTGCATCGCGTATAAAGTATTTGCACTCGTATACGTAGATCAAAATAAAGTGGTGTAGGCAAGCTGCACACGAACAAATCCTTAGAGCAGGCAGCATGAGGGGAATCAGAAGACGCAAAACACTCGATGGCATATTATCTCAGGTTATTCGCTAAAATGTAATGTCGCGGCAACAATGAGAAAAGTTGAGTGAAAAAAGGAACCTCTCATGAATACGCCATTCAACTTATATGGGATAACCAGCACATACAAGGATATACAATCAGAGGAGATATTTCAGGGACGTTTCGGGAATTTCGTGTGGCAAAACTATGTCAGAAAGGTGGAAAAGACAAATGCACACGACAGTGGTGCTAATTACCAGCAGTACCGCCCGATTTAGAACGTGCTTCCAAAGCAGAAATCTAAAAATTAAACGATCTGAGTGGTTGAAGTAAGAGTGCCTAGATAGATGTGCGCGGCGACAAGATAATATAGGCCTGAGATTGAGCACACCGTTGGTGATGCAAAATTCGTGATTATTAGAGCAAGGTTCAAGATGGAAGACACAGTCAGGCAATGTAATGAGAATTTCGGTACGACAGATAAGCGTTTTGATCAGTCGAAAACAAACGATCAGTCGACCGAGCGGCAAGATGAAACGAGGTCGACCCATAAGAACAGGTTGCAGGGCACAGTTGAGGAAGATCTTGACTCCAGGAAGCTGATGAAGAGTAGCCGATAGCACAGAGCAGAAGAAGCTCGTCAAATGCAGCGACACCTTATAAGGATGCTGCATGTCGGGCAGCTAGAGCAGGAAGATGATGTGCGAGAAAGCAAGAGAAACAATATACGCTCGATCACGAACTCCTGGAGGCTTCGCTATCACAAGTGACTAAATTTACAACGCGTGTGGGCTTCTTTTAGTTTTCTAAAAGAGTACTGCGGCTACCTATAGACGGGTCAATTCTAATGCGCAGTTTAGCGTTTGCCAGGTGGACTGCGCAATTGTATAGAGCTAATGGACACTAACGCCAAAATGTGGGCTTGCTGCTCTTAAGTGTCAGTGTATAATAGTCGGCCTACATAGGCAGTCCAGTTGACATGGCTGAACTTTCCGGGTTTAGGCACCAAAACATGCAGTAAAGCGGAACATCCTCTCTCTCTTTTTGTTTTTCAGTCTCGGTATGCGCCGGAAGTGTTTTATCGGAGCACCGGCCAAGCAGTGCCGTCAAAGAGTACCGTCGGCCTGCGCAGACCCTTTGACATAGATGGGTGACATACCCGCACTTGCGCATGTGCACTCTCACGATTAAAGCAAAGTTCACGCGATCGCACGTGAGCGGCAAGCTAGTCCTCGGCGAGCATTACGCTTGAACTTATTTCAAAAGTGTGGGAACACGCAAGCGTGGCGCAACTCGGAAACCCGTCCTTTTGGAGCGTTCCTGACACAGTTTTCTATACTGCCGCGCGCGTACGCAGACACGAAGACGCGTGTGGATGCAAAACAGCTACAAAAGACCGCAGACCGTCCAAAGGTATAACTCTTTGCGGGGAGGCCGTCGTAGACACCCAGTTTACGGCGGCCACACAGTGGCAACAGAACGGCGCCCCGTCTCCCTGGGCGCCCACGACGGAGCCGGCAGGAGGAACTGCCACAGCGTCTGCTGCGCTTGGCTGCCCGCGGACCGCTGAGCGGCACACAGCGACGGCGGAACGAATACTGTGCAGCATGCAAATCAGGCCTGCCCGACATTACCACCGCTGCAGCCGCGAATGCTATAATGAGGGTGTCTCGAACAGAGTTGAGAAACCAGATAAAGGAGGAGGGAGGGTAAGTGGAGTGGAATAAATGTGAAACGAGAGCCCAGCCTCTCCCCGCCCGGAAGGCCCTGCAAAAACGACGATAAGAACAGAGACTTTTGCGGGTTTCCGCCAGCGCTCGACTAACAGGTTCGTACGGATAGGATGCAGGCCGGCGCAGGTGTTGTGAGTCAACAAAGTTGTGAAACGCTGCACACGGCGTATCACCGACGTAGCGCGCCCGTGCGCAGCCATCAGTCACGTACATCAGTGCCGTGGCGGTGAACCAGATTCGCGAAGGCTTCGACGCGTACATAAGACCTGCTTGGGCTTTAGGACGTCGGTAACGACGCCAGAGAGACAAGGCGCAGTCTAGAAGAGACCAGGGCACGTGCGCCACGTGTTATTGCGTACATGCGCACGCAAACTTTCCCTCGCGACTGATGCGCGGACTGCGAGGAATGCACGGAGGAATGCCGGAGAACGTGCACTGCATGATATCGTGGAAGTGGATCCTCTTGATCGTTCAGTGTGGCCAGTTTAACTGGTCGGCACGTATACGTGTACGCGTACAGGCGCAGCTCATCAGAGACGCGAAGCACGTGCTGCTTGCGTCTCCTCGCGCAACCGGAGCTCTGACGCACTCAGAATGGCACCATTTAAAGAAAAAATACGCAGAAGCCATTGAATATGAATACGAGCACTACATAACGTCAAGGTATCGCTGTTTCAGACTGAACCACACACAGCCCTTCGAATCACCTTTCCTTTCATTCCATGTAAATATTTGATGCTATAGATATCAAGGTTCCCAGTGGCGAATGTGTGGCACCTGGCAAAATTATCGCAGTTTTCTCATAACATTTAGAGGTTTTCGGTGACTCACAGCGTTTGCGCAGTGCCTATAAAACGAAAACAGCGATATGTGTGCACCCGATTTTGCCGCAACGCCTGCCTCATTGTTTCGAATGACAAACTATAACATGTTCTACCCGGGACTAAAGTAGGCGAGAGCTGGTTTAGTGCGGGGTAGCACCATGTTAGAGAGGCCGTATATACTCGTTGTTTACTCGAGTCGTGCACCGAATCGACCATGTGGCAGCGCACCGAAACCACGACGACCTTGGCGCCACCCAGCAGGGCGCTGCAGAACGCCTCTGCAGCCTACTTCATCTCTGTGGCGAACCGCGGCGGGTGACGGATCGTGTAGAGAAACAGCACAATGTCGACAAAAGGAGCCTGTCCCCCGGGGCCATGTCCGCGTTAACCCACTCGTCGCTCAGTAGCACACGACCCTGTAGGTACAAGCAGGGCTCTCGGCCACGGCGGACGTGCCGGCGCAAGTGTGGGATTCACGCGCACCACTCGAGGCTGATTTCACTTGGCGGCAACCTTCCGAGCGCGTTTCCGAGTCCGTTCAGTCGCGGCAGCAGTTGCTGGGGGCGAAAATACAGAGCGTGCAAAGCACCAGGCTGAAGACTGACAGAAGTGTTCCACACGTGTGCCTGTGGCCCCTTTTCTGTACAGCGGCCTGCCGCCCCGCCGCAGTGGTCTAGTGATTATGGCACTCGGCTGCTGATCCGAATGTCGCGGGATCAAAGCCCGGCCGCGGCAGCTGAATTTCGATGGAGGTGAATTACTGAGGCCCGTGTGCCAGTGCACGTTAAAGAACCGCCGGTGGTCGAAATTTCCTGGAGCCTTCCACTAAGGCGTGTCTAGTATAACTAAATCGTGGCTTTGGAACGTAAAACCCCAGAACCCATCAATAATGTACAGCGTCTTTGTCATTTGATACGCAATGGAACCTATGCGAGCGTTCCATATATAGCATTTAGGCGATTTGTCGTCGAAGGCTAGGCTGTTTTCTCATTTCTTTCATTATAGTCCCCAGCCTTGCAAACAAATCACCCGAAGCGGCCTGGGCAGCGTCTCAAAGAGGATCATTAGACAGAAAAGTCGGAACACGTAAGAGGGGCGCTTTGATTTTACGAGATGCATGGTGCGAGTGGTGGTGGGACGGCAGCGCCAGGTAAATAGTGCAGGTCTTAATGCGCATGGCGAAGGTGAAGCCGTTCGCCGTTCGCCGTTCATCTGCCCGCAAAATGCCGCGAGCATATAGCAGACCTATACGCTCGTGGAATATGTGAACCGTGAAAAGTAAACCCAACGCTTCTTGAGCGTTTTCTTTTTTTCTTTTCCTTTGTGAACTCGTAAAGCGTATGCGTAACGCAAGCGTCTACAGAAGACCGTGCTTGCGCATTGCTTTAACTGTGTCACGCCACGTGCTCGACGAGGACGAACGCCCGTGCGTTGCATGACTCGCGAAGCGAAGCACTGGGTATGTTTCAATGAAAACAGTATCCAATGCGTCGTTCTACCTTGAAATTTTCTACGCTTCCGTGTAGGTGGGCATTAAGTCATCATTGTGGCCATGTAACAGTTCCTGTCATTTAGAAGTGTGTCCTCTGAATGACTCATATAGAACTTGCACCGTATAGCATTTTTATCAGCCAGCTAAATTTAAAAAAGTGGAGGAGCATAGCATCTGGGACGACTATAGATATTAAGTCGTTACGCTTCCCATAGGTGAGTACTTTCGATGTCCCCAGGGCAAATAATAATAATAATAATAATAATAATAATAATAATAATAATAATAATAATAATAATAATAATAATAATAATCAGCCTGTTTAGGTCCACTGCAGGACGAAGGCCTCTCCCAACGATTTCCACTCCACCCTATCCTGAACGAGTTGGTTCCACTTTATGCCCGCAAACTTTTTAATTTCATCGCTCCATCTAACCTTTTGCCTGCCTCTGTTGCGTTTTCCCTCTCTTGGTATCCATTCCGTCGCTCTTACAGTCCATCTGTTATCTTTTCTCCTCATGACATGTCCTGCCCAGGTCCACTTCTTTCTTTTAATTGATATAATAATATCGGCTACTCCTGTCTGTTCTCTGATCCATTCTGCTCATTTTTTATCTCTTAGCGTTACGCCTATCATTTTCTTCCATTGCACGTTGCGCGCTCCTTAGTTTCGTCTCTAGTTTTTTCGTTATCCTCCACGTTTCTGCACCGTACGTTAGTACTGGGAGAATGCAGTGATTGAATACTTTTCGCTTTAGTGAGAGCGGTAAGTTTCCAGTCATGATTTCGTAATTCCTTCCGAAAGCGCTCCAGCCCATCCTTATTTTACGGAGAATTTCTTTTTCATGGTTAGGAGTTCCTGTTATTAACTGTCCCAGGTATACGTATTCGCGTATTCGCTCGAATATAACAGGGCAAATAAAGCCCGGTTATATTCGAGCGGCCTTGTCGTGAAGCCATCGATATGAGATATGAGCCTGATCATTATAACCTCAAAGATGAGCGGCCTCAATTATGAGGTTTTAGCGCCTGATAACCGTGGCACCAAGTTTATATTTCAACTAGGTGCCGCCTATACAATAGAAATACTATACTAATTTCTGGAGTTTAACATCCCAAAACCACAATATGATTATGAAAGATGCCGTAGTGCAGGGTCCTGAAATTTCGACCAGCTAGGCTTCTTTAACGTGCACTGACATCGAACAGTACTCGGGCCTCAACGTTTCGCCTGCGTCTAAATGGAGCCGCCGCGGCTAGGATTAGGTCCCGCGACCTTTTGACCTGCAGCCGAGTGCCATATAGCCACTAGACCACCGTGGCGGAGCTTTGAAAAAATATAGGCTAAGCTCGAACAAACGAGTAATATGACGCAAAGCTCGCAAAGAACAAAAACTGAACGATATTGGCATATCTCCGTCTTTTTTTTATTCTTCTTAGGGCCTCATAGTGTCCTGGTTATGACATATGTAAAACAAGTATATGAGATATATGAACCATTTCCAAGAGGGTTATTTTGTGTTGCGTAAACTTGCATAATGCGTAAACCTATAGTTTACGTAATACGCAAGCTGACATTATATATAGCGTTCGCTCCTCAGAAGATGCAGTGCTTTGTTAATATTCAGTCGCTCTATATTGTAGCGGTAGGAGAGTATAAGAACAGATTTATTATGGGCGAAGTTCTGCCCGAAAATAGGGTTAACAAAAGAAGGTCGCTAAAAGCGTTCAACACACACACACACTGGCGTCTCTTCTCGACTGACTCTCCCAGGCAAAAACTCCAGGGCTCGTGTCTCTGTCTCGTGCGCGTGCACGAGAGGCACGCGTTGCGCCGCCACCACGGAGAAAGTTGAAACGCGAGATAGCAGACGCTCTTCGTGGCTCGCTCGCTACCATCGACGCTCAGCAGCAGCCTCAGCGTCATTAGTCCCCCTCCGAGTACGCATCGTCCCGATGCGTTCGCTTTGGAGGGCATGGAAATGAGAAGAGCTCTGTCACTGTCTCTGATAGTAGGGCTTCATACGAACTACGTGAACTGTCTCTGGAGTAAAGCGCTTGTGTCCGTCAGGGGTGACTTCGTATGTCAAATCACTGATTCGGCGAATGACTTCATATGGACCAAAGTACCGCCGTAGGAGCTTTTCGGACAGACCGCGGCGTCGTACTGGTGTCCAAACCCACACTTTGTCGCCTGGCTGGTATTAAAAGTCCCTGCGGTGCTCGTTGTAGTAGCCTGCGTCCTTTATTTGCTGTTGACGTATTCGGAAGCGGGATAATTGACGGGCTTCTTCTGCTCTCTGTAAGAAGTGATCAATATCGGATGGATCAAAGTTGTCATTATGGACCGGTAACATTGCATCAAGTGTCGTCGTGACTGTACGGCCATAGACCAGTTGAAACGGGGTTACGCGAGTTGTTTCCTGTGGTGCCGTATTATAGGCAAAGGTAGCGTAAGGCAAGATTTGGTCCCAGGTCTTATGTTCGAGGTCAACATACATAGATAACATATCAGCAATGGTCCGGTTTAAGCGTTCCGTCAATCCATTTGTTTGAGGATGGTATGCAGTGCTTTTCCTGTGACTGGTGTTGGTCATCGTCAGCAGGCACTTCATGAGCTCAGCTGTAAACGCTGCTCCTCGGTCTGTAATCACAACCACTGGGGCGCCATGGCGTAGGACTATATTTTGAACAAAAAATGTGGCAACTTCCGATGCCGTTGCCCGCTCAGGGCAACCAGTTTCAGCATATCGCGTGAGGTAATCAGTCGCGATGATGATCCACCTCTTCCCGGATGATGACGTGGGAAACGGTCCAAGAAGATCCATCCCAACCTGTCGGAAGGGAGTTTGAGGTGGGTCTATGGGGTGAAGAAGTCCGGCCGGCTTTAGAGGTGGTGTTTTGCGCCTTTGACATTCGCGACAAGTCTTCACGTAATTCTGAACCGAGGCCAATAACTTGGGCCAGTAATACTTTAGGTGAATTCTGGCGAATGTTCGGCTGACGCCCAAGTGACCTGAGGACGGTTCATCATGGCAGGCTTCCAATACTTCGGGCCGCATAGATGACGGTACCACGAGCAAGAACTTCTCATCATTGTGTTGGAAGTTCCTCTTGTAGAGCGTATCACCTCGGAGGCAGAACTAGGACAGTCCTCTCTTGAATAGACGTGGAACTTCGACGTTGTGCCCTTGAAGATATTTTATGAGTGGGAGCAGCTCTGAGTCCGCCTGTTGATGCTTGGCGATTTCCGACGCTTCCATGACGCAAAGTGATGGGAAATCGTCTTCTTCTGAGGGGGTAGAATCGACCGGGGAGCGCGACAAGCCATCAGCGTCGTTGTGCTTTCTCCAGGACCTGTAAACAACAGTAACGTCGTACTCTTGCAGCCTGAGGCTCCACCTCGCAAGTCGTCCCGATGGGTCTTTCAGGCTTGCCAGCCAGCAAAGTGAGTGATGGTCGCTGACTGCACGGAACGGCCTGCCATAGAGATACGGTCTGAATTTGCTGATGGCCCATATGACTGCTAAACATTCTTTCTCCGTCGCAGAGTAGTTTCGTTCAGCTTTCGAGAGAGTGCGGCTAGCATACGCTATGACCTTCTCTTCTCCGTTTTGCCACTGAACTAGAACTGCGCCGAGACCGAGATTGCTTGCGTCAGTGTGGACTTCTGTGTCCGCAGTCTCATCAAAGTGGGCGAGGATGGGTGGGGCTTGCAAACGTTGCTTTAATTCATTGAAAGCTGCCTCTTGTTCAGGATGCCAAACGAAAGGTACGTCTTCTTTCGTGAGTCTCGTTAAGGGTTCTGAAATTTTCGAGAAAGTTTGGACAAATCGCCTGTAGTAAGCGCACAAGCCCAAAAAGCGGCGCACGTCCTTCTTGTCTTTAGGCCTGGCAAATCCCGCGACGGCTGTTGTCTTCTCGGGGTCCGGTCCAATACCTTGCGCGCTGATGACATGACCCAGAAAACGGAGCGTTTCAAATCCAATATTGCACTTCTCAGGTTTAATCGTCAAGCCGGCCGATTGGATCGCCTGGAGTACTGAACGTAGTCGCTCGACGTGCTGTTCAAAGGTTGCAGAGAAAACGACAACGTCATCCAGGTACACTAAGCAAGACTGCCATTTGAGACCCGATAGGACACTATCCATCATTCGCTGGAATGTTGCTGGCGCGCAACAGAGGCCGAATGGAAGTGCCTTGAACTCGAACCGGCACCGTTCAGTCAGCCCAGCGTTTCAGCGAATACATTTAAGAATACTGAGTGCACGAGCTTCAACTGAAGAAATGTGCATGCACAAGTAGGGCTTGCGGGAAGCAGACTGGGTCAGCACTATTGTCGGCATTATCCCAGTGCTTGCAGGTGCCTTGTGTGCTGCAGTCCAGCTCCCGCGCTGTGGTCACAAGCGACGTGGCTCAGTACGCTATATACCTTGAGCTATCTTGAATATTTCTGATGCGTACAAGTCCGGAACGGCGCTGACCTTTCAGGAGAGAAAAGAAAAATGCACCCTTGCAGAACCAGGTCCCTCAATAAAATTTCCAAGAATGAGTTTAGCATGATTTGGGAGGTGGTTATTTGTTTCATGATGTTACGCACAAGGTATATGAGTGCCCATGGAAACACTTAGACAATCGCAACAAATCGCGGTTATATTCCCAAGAAAGGCTAAACGCATTAAAGAGTGGCTCTGGCAACCACGGTTCCTATGCAATGCACGGATAATAATGGCTATATCGATTGCACATACCCGTACTTTATCGACACCCTCCCCATTCAATTCGACAACTGACGGTTACGAAGGGCACACAGCGAAAAGTGGCACCCTGCACGAGAGCGACGACCTTGCCTCGAGTAGCAGGGACGCTTCGGATCAATATGCCTGCGTATGCACTGACTCAGCCATATACAGTAGAATCTCGATGGTACAATTACGGTTGATGCGACTTTCGCGATGATACGAATTTTAATCTTGTTTTGGACGGACTACGTTCTATAAAATGCACCGTCATTCGGTGTTATACGAACAGTTTCCCCAGCCATTGCGGATGATACGAACGCGCTTAATGACCGCTTCACGCGAGCGACTGACTCAGATTTTTTACCGCAGATTTTTTCCGCGAGTTCCTTACGACTTTGGACCGGGAAATGGCAGCGAAAAGCAGAAAAATTTTGCTTTTCGTCGACCAGTGTTCGGCCCATCCCAAAGACTTCAGCAATGTCGCCGTAAGGTTCCTGCCCGCAAACACCACGAGCCGCCTACAGCCGCTGCATGCGGGAATACTCCGAAATGTGACGCACCACTTCAAGGGATTGCTTGTGCGGAGGCTCCTGGCGAAAACTGAGCGCACGCCTGCTTGACTCGTTACATTTCCTGGCCATGTCCTCGGATAATGTGGCACAGGACACGATCGCGAACTGCTTTCGCAAGTGTGGATTTTTCGCGGAATCGGATGCGGCTCTGACGGAAGAAAACCAAGAGCCTGACGACGATTCGCTCATCGAGGATTTGGAGAACCTTAAAACTCGAGCATTCGGCGCGAGACTTCGTCGCCGCAGACGACAACGTAGCGACCTGTGGGCTGCGATCCATCGAAGCGAGGCAAAGGATACCGAGTCTGAGAGTGATGGTGAAGATGCCTGTGAGTGTGATCTCCTACCGTCAATGTGCGGAAGAACCTTGACGCCCTCGATGTACTGCGTCGCACCGTATAAGCACCGGCAGCGTGAGTGAAGAAACCGCAGCACGGTTTTATTCCTTTCAGGCGGCTTTCTTGAGGGACAGCAAAGTTTAAAAAGTTCAAAAGAACATCATGGACTCTTTCAGCAAGAAGTAGTTGACCCCAATAAAGTTCTTGTTCATCTTCATGATCAGCTTTAACTTGTTTTGGCTCATACGAATTCAGGATGATAAGAATATTTTACGTGCTCCCTATGAATTCGTATCATGGAGATTCTACTATATAGCAGACGTCGCCATGTCGCCAAGTAATGAACAGGTCGCACAGCAAAGTCCCTTTTGTAAAATAATGGCGCATGGACTGCATGCCAGGCTTAGCTCCGCCCCTTTTCTTATCTCTCCCTCTCTTTTCTTGTTTAGCGTAAAGAAACCACCTGGTTGAATGGTGTTGAGCGTCTGCGTAAAGCCCAGACAAAGCGCGCTGCGATGGTTCTCAACACGTTCCACACTGGCAAGCGGACGAACCGCGCCTATGCAAGTACAAGTGTAGGGAAGACACAAGCCAGGATGACCCAACTGCGATGACGCACAGGGTTCAAATGCATACGGAGCAAGAAGCACCAAAAAGAAGGCGGAGCGAAGAGCGTACACTGCTATGCGTTGTCCCAAAAGCTCGCTTTTCTCCGCGCAGACAGCCCCTTCCGGCCAGTCGTTGAATAAGAAGGCTTTGTTGAAGCCGCAGTGGTCTGGCATATGAATGTTCTGATGTACTGCAGAGCGCACTTGGCTGTGTGAACTGCAATCTTTCAGCAGCTGAATTCGCAGGTTTTCGTTCGATACGACATTTACTACTGGCCGGCCACCTTGGTTAATAATTTGCATCATAGCAATTGGTCAGTACCTGTTCTTACGGCCAGTCCCATAGCGCGACACATTTTTTTTTAAATACATGGGGTGAAGAGGTGGATGAAGGAAATGAGGAAAGAGAGGGAGGTTAGCCAGTGCTGATACCGTATGGCTACCCTGTGCAGGGGAAAAGGGGTGAGGGGAATGAAAAATAATAGAAACGAGGCGCGACAAGGAAAAAGAAAAAGGGAGAAATATCCTGAAAACGCGCAACGAAGCGTTCAGCACTTTCCGTGCTGACGGTGGTACACGGGCTGACCTGCACGTTATATTTATAGGGGCACTGCGCAAGTGACCACTTCTAGAAGGCGCCCACACAAAGCACCAGCAACTATAGCATCAGCGTCAGCTTTTGCGTAGTTTTGTCCTCAAATAATGTTCTGTTCACATGCTCGCTTCCACCATCTCGTCCTTCGCGCGAACGACAAGCAAGAGTATGTAAGATAGAGTAAGCGCAGAGTAGAGTAGTATAATGTACATAGCATTATGTGGTTACATCTGTATTTTTATGCCACATGAGGTACATTGTTAAAATGTTTATGTTTTTATTTATTTCGCTCTATTGGTGCCAACTTCAAGGGACCGTGGACCCTGTCAAGGCGTTTTGTGGCCTTTAGCCTACGGCCCTCGACATCTGTATTTTTCGAATTGTGGCGTCGAAATAAAGATGATTCTGATTCTCATAAGTTCACTCGTAGCAACGACAGCGTCAGTCCTTGCGTAGATTTCACAAAAGCAGCACGGTTCAACGAGAAATCGTGGCGAAATAGCAGATTTCATGGTTATGACGCAGCTGCGATATCCAGAAAGGCGAGTCGCATCACAGCAAGAGGGTGCCAATTATACGTACGTGTTTTGCTCAAGGTCGCAACACATGCGTGTGAAAGAGTTGCGGTTAAGACATTCAACAGTGTCGGTTACTGCGACGAAGTGCCTCGGTTCCGACTCTGTCACACTATAACGTCATCATGACTTGTTTGCGCCTCAGACGACACACTTCAGTTTCACCTGTAATACTGTTGACGATCATCGATGCATGCTGCACTTGCACAGACTTCTGTGCCGATTCGTGCGTGGGCCGATTTCACAGAAAAGGCAGCTCTATCTCAGTATAAAATGTTACACAGAAAAACTCATCCACACCAGTACATTTCGGTAGTGTTTTGCACATATCACAGCGCAGTGGCTACGGCTAGGTTCTGATCAAAAACGCGTCCATCGATCGGGGGGGTCGCGTTGAATCTGAGTGCGAGGGGTTGAGGAGGAGGGTTCCGCACATATGTCACAGAGTAACATACAAAATATATTACTCTTTGCATGCCACGTACCAGCGGTGATCCGTGGTTGTGCCTCGTTTTCTTGGCGTTTGGTTTTGTTATGGCCAGGACGCGCGTACTGAGTATAGAACAACGTGCGCATAACTGCCGGCATGAGCAACAGCGTGACTGGGAGCGAAGGCGACGCTGCCAACGTCGAACGTCCATCGGCCGACGGGCTTCCACCATCGCGTATCCACCCTCTGACCGATGAAGAACGACGACGTGCTCGTGATCAGCGTCGGCGTGAGCAGCGGCAAGAATATAAGCGACGGCCGCGAGTTGAGACGACTGAGAAGGCGGACCACCAACGCCGAATGCATGCTCAATTCGCCCGTCGGGACTCCGCATAAATCGTGAATTCAAAAACGCAAGGCGTCGATTTGACGACTACACGATTCTCCGGAGAGACGGCGAGGTTCGAACGTGAGTTTCTCGGCAGCTATCGTTTGGCGCCACTCGTGTGGTGGGCTTGACCACAGTTGGTGGCATGCGTGCAACAGAGATTTAGTGTTAGGGCCCCCAAATGCTAGGGTGTCCACGTTGTTGCGTTCTTTTGTTGTCTCCCTACTCCCAAGGGGAGTACAAATGGACACAACACTGAGTAAGAAAACCCGCTCGGGAACCCAGCACTATAAAACTCTCTAAAATCACCGTGAATGTGCGGTGGCGGCGCTGCCGCAATGCGTGCAATCGTAATGTGTAGACCAAGCGCGCGTGTGCGCAACGTGCTTCGATGGTCTTCCATCTTCCCAAAGTAAAAGGGCATTATTTTTATTTAAGATAATCTTGAAGGGTAATTGAGCAGGAGCTATATTGGTTGCACATGCAAGAATTCCCTGCCTCTGTATACGTTAGTCGTGCCGCGTACTGGCACCTTATAAGAACCGTCAAAAGGGAGAATAACAGAAGCCGTATACAGCACTATACGGGCTCTTGGTTTGACTGCATATTTGAAGGAGATATGACATTGCATTGTTAAAGTACTCCTGCCCGTATATTTTGGCTCTACATCATATATATATACAGTAATACCTCGTTAACTCGAAGTTGTAAAAACCAGGGAAAATTTCGAGATAAGCGGATTTTCGAGATAAGCAAAGTTGCGCAAATCGCTGGCAAAAATCGAGCACTTTTCAGAAAAATCACTACTACTTACCGGCTCTTCAGCAGCAGTTTCTAATCTTTCTTCTCATGAAGGTTTAAAAGAAGAAAAAAATAACACACAAGAGACGTTAACCGGCCTGGTTTTGCGGCGCTGCCATTTTATTTAGCAGAGAAAAACTGCCTAATGCTCGTCTGCTTTTCGGTCGAGCTCGGGCCTAGGAAGGCGTCATCCAGCGTTAGCGACTTGCACTGCTTTAGTGACGCCATGCTTGCCGCACTCACGCCGAGTTACCGCTCCTCACAGTCAGCGAAAAATCCGTGCCGCGTACGTTGCGCAGATTGAACGAAAATCACACCTTGGAGGGAAAGAAAAACGAGCACTGCAAAAAACGAACGAGACAATACGCCAAGCGTAGGCAGAGGGACTGCTCTGCGCATGTGTCACATGACGTACCACAGGGTTGCTTGACAAAGTTGATAGTCGCTAGGCTCCGACTTCACGTTCGCAGAAAGCATCAACATAGTGGCAGGCGCGGCTAAATAAGAAGAAAAAAAAAATGCGCGGACTTCAGGCGTGGCAGCATCGCGCGAATCTCGTGAAATGGCCCGGCGGCGGAATTTTCGTTTCACTCCCAGTCAAGATTTCGAGATATCCACAATCTGGCCCAAAAATTCTTCAAGATAAAGGGAAACAATTACATGGGACGTATAGGAAAATGTTCGGTGCTGGGGAACATTTCGACTTAGCCGATTTTTCGAGATATGCGAGTTCGAGTTAACGAGGTATTACTGTATATATATATATATATATATATATATATATATATATATATATATATATATATATATATATATGCGGGTAAGGTGTCGCCGGATCCGGGAAATAATACAAGCGTGGTGTTGACGAAATGGTGAAAGTATTTGTACAAGTTAAGTACTCAGCGCTTTATAGTGAGTAAATTCTGGTCTAGCATATTTTTTTTTACTTAAGTACCTTCTTGTAACACCTAGTGCATTGCTGTTCCAGAAGCACACCAAACAAGCAATGCTGTAGCGCTAAATGGCACATGCTGACTATATATCAGGATTCTCCCCAGGAATTCTTTAGCAGTGGACATTTTGCGGGCGGGCGGGCGGAGGAAAGAGAGAGGGGGGATGCTCAAGTGTCGGTGAAGAATAGACCCTCGTGCACAAACTGCAAACGTTATGATTTATGAGCATTTCTGGCCGTGTGCACGTCTAGGAGCTATTTTGTGTGTGCAGAATTGCAGTTTGGTTCTTCAGGCGCACATTTCAACTGTGAAGAGGTTGGGATGGAACGTGGGCGGTCTATCGAAAGCGGTGGGCGGTGTAGCGGGCCGGTGGGCGACGGTGGAAATGCCACCCCCCGCTCCGAAACAAAATGTGCGACTTACTAACCAATGCTCGCCACTTGGTTACACAAAAAGGAGCCTAGACTGCCGGCGTTGTGGTCTTAAAGGTCACCAACGACAGCGGTGCTGAAATTTTTAAATGCAGAAAGAGAATATCTCGCGCACCCACCCCCCTCTCTCCCTCCTTGTTAGCAACATGTCCAACACTCACAAATTTCTAGGGTGAACCCTGACACGAGTACCCATAGCCTTGTTGGAAAACATACATATATATGTGTCCCACTCTGGGGCGAGCACTATACTTCTCGAAGATGTCGGAATGTCTGCGCATCGTTTGCAGCACACTTGCGGGCCCTGACACACCATTCGCTTTCCTCGGTTCCGACGAGGTCGCAAGTGCGTGCGGTCGAGTGCCATCCCGCGCAGCTCTCGTCCTTGTGCTCTGCCTGTGCGGAGTGGAATCTCCGGAACCACACATCGCCCTACACGCGGTGATTCCACGGCGACGCGAAGTGCCAAGCACACAGCTTTCCTCTTCACTATAGCTGCCCACCTCATCACGGAAGACTCGACGATGCTCTAGCGAGGACGTCCGATGAGTTACGAAATATTATCGGCCATATCACGCGAGCCGCGAACTCTGCAGGGACACGTGGGTGTTTAATTGTGCATATTGAGAGGCGGGCTTTCTCATGAGTTGCCGCCACAACGAAGTGTAATTTGTGCCTGCGTACTCGATCGTTGTTGCTCTTTTTTCATCTCATCATCATCATCAACAACAACAACAACAACAACAAAAAATGTCCGTATACGAATGTGGATCGCACCGAAACAGGAGCACGTTAAAGATACGCCACTTGTGAAGTACACAATTTCAGTTTGGAAACAACTGACTTGAAATTGAGCCCTCCGGATATGTGCTGCGTAAGTGGGCTTACTCGGCAGGAGAAAAAAAAAAAAAAGAAGGAGAAAGCACAAGTGCGACGTGCGAGCCTGCTATCTACACACACTAATTCTGCTATACACGTGGATTTCGACACAGTACACGAGGCGTCGAGAGTCCGCGGCTCTCCACGCCAGGCGCACTCACCTACAGGACCTCACGAAAGATGACGAAGGCCATGGACGGCTGCTCCAACTTACCTGCACAAAAAAAAAAGACAATTTCAGTCATACGAAATCAAAAACAAGAAAGAACACTTAATACAAACAACGCCAACAAACAACACCAGCGGCGACACTCGAGGCAATCGTGGTCAGTCGCGCAAATAGCGAACGAAGATTCACGCTAGCACACAGACATACAGAACCGAGTCCTCTTTAACGCGTCCGGCCTTTTTGAAGAGTCTCGCGCGAGCTGTGTGGTGCACACAGCCAGGCCCGTCTAAAGAGCGTGAAAACGCGCAGGCTGCCAGTGCGTGCAGCGATAAAAGGTTCCGCCAAGCGGCAGGCATAGCATTGTAAACATTTCTTTCTAGATGCCACTCCAGTATACACGCGAAACAAGGCCACGACATGGGCCCATGACATGGACGCAGTACGCGATACACGGTGTGGTGCGTTAAATATATGGCGCCGCACAAAAGGCCCTCGTCGTCGCGAGCGCTGCCAGTCGGATGGGACTAAAGATACGCTTCCGACATTCGAGTGCGCGTTCGTGTACAAAAACGCACACACACGCTCCCTCGTGCGTCGAGTCCGATTATAGGAAGAACCGAGTGCTGCTTGTCTCTTTGAAGCGCCGAAAACTGCTCCGTCCTTGGCTTTATTTGCCCTTCCCGAAGGAGAAGTATACGGGGACGGCGGAGTACTCGCTTCTAAATGCGGAATGTGAAAACGTCGTCGAGTGCCTTGCGGAGATTTGATAAAGCACCCTTCACTTTCTCCATTCAACTATCGGAACTCTTCGCAAGCCGTCACCGTATGCGTGGCCCATTCCCCGCGGAGAGTCGCTTTCTCGCATTGAACCGAACAGGAACTGCAGCCTATGCTTTCAAACTCTGTCATTTCGTTCACTGATATACAAGTGACGCGAGGCAAGACGTGCACGCCTGTTCGAGCAACGAGTTAGCAGTATCGGCTTTTTTCTCACGCCGCCGCCGTTGCTCAAGCTGAATTCAGGGCACGCGATGGCAGGTCATCCGGAGCGAAACTGATATGTAGTGCAGGGCAAATTCTACGCACTTGCTTCCATCCCACTGGCATTGCGTCTACGCCTCACGGTTACGCGCTCCTGACAGCGTAATAATTGAAAAGAAAAGAAAAAAAAAAGATACCTTCGCAAATTTCGCGCCCGACTTGCAAAGAGACAGCCTTCCATGAAATGAATGACGGCGATCAACTTCCTAAACGCCCTGCATATACACCACGCGCTTTTCGAGCGTCAGACGATGTGTTCTTTAGAGTGTCCGCGCATATATGAGATTATTTATATGATCTTCATGTTCTTTTCATGAGGCACCGCAGCGTTCCCTCAGTAGAAAACATACCCATGTGGTCGACACTATATCGAGCGAAACACGAAATGATCATCAAATAGTTTTAGACATGTCCAAGTGTTCCTTGGAATCTCCGTTTTGATTGCGTCTTTTAGCCAATATTCCACGTCCTAACGGATAAAATACGACCATTTTTCATCGTAACGATGGCGCCGATGCGTCAGTGACGCGTAACAGATTTTTATATGTAAATGTCCAGCATTTGCCTGCACGGAGGCGTCGCCACCTGCATATCGCTTTTGAATACAACATTCTTTTTCTTTTTCGTCAACCAAGCCTCCGATCACACAGAAGTAATGAGCGTCACATACTAGTCCTTGATGGTATACCTCTCCATCTACTTCTGTCGAACTGCGATACAGAGCAAAAGACGAAGGTAAACGAAAAACAAGCCGGTTACTCAGAGACCTCCAGTTGGTTAACCTCAACTTGTAAAATGTGGTTTAAAATAATTAAAGAGTAAAAGCGCAACAGGGTCGTTATAACACTGATATGTCAGACAACAACATAAAGAAGCTATCCACTGCAGAGTCACAATGTGTCTCCAAGGAAATGCAGCAACGCCTTTGTTTCGAGTCTCCGTTGATTATTACTTGATGGATCCCTTTCACGACGCTTTCGCTTTTCCCTGACATATCATAACGCCGGCAGCGCTCCCATCCGGTGGCTCTTCGCATGGCAACATTCCCTTGCCTGCAGCCAGCGTGCAATGACAAGAGATATCCCCAAAAGTGATCGATCGAGAAAAATGCCAGCGCTTACATCTCTCAAGCCCGCGCACTGCATCTGTTTGAGTGCGTCGCCATGGTTTGACCGGGTCCGAACTATTCGCCGTTAAATTTAATAGCAATACTAACAAAAAAAAAAAGCGGCAACGTTCCTTTCAAAATCCATCAGCAACTTACGGAAGCCCTATATAGCATTATATAAAAGCAGGCGCGAAGACCAATTTAATGCAAATTCGATACGAGAGATTGATTTACAGAAAAACGTGCAATATATTCCTTGAAAAAGAAATGGACGATCGGCAGGCCAAATACAAAATCGTTGCAGGACTACTTCATGACTGCGCCCAAGGTGAGTATATATCTTCACCTAAAACCTACCCGGATCTTCTGACGACGTATTCCTGCACGGGAAGCTCAGGCCACTTTCGAGAGCATCAGCAGCGGTTACGTATTCTCGATAGAACAATTCACTACGCACCCCCCTCGTGGTTTGCGACGAAGTATGCACTCACCAACCACCGACTCTGTTACCAACCGTTTCCCTATGCTCCGAAGATATGTGCACAGCCCTCATGCTGCGTTCAGCCGTGGCTCGTAGCATCTAGTTAGATGTCCCTCCATTAATTTTGTTGCTGTCTTGCATCTCGAAACGGCCCATCGAGTGCCCCAGATTGCGGCACAAAAGATGCCGGTGTGTATCGGCCATGCGTAAATGTGCAAGGACCACCTGCACAAAAGCAGCCGTTCCTCGCGGTACAAACTTCGAAGTCCGGAGCAGAGAATATATAGGCAGCGAGATGAACAGTCATTCATGATCCTGCGCGACCTCCTTATTACGGTGGGGGGAAAAAGAGGTAGAAAGGGGGGGGGGGGGAGGCAGGTCGTTCATCAAGTGCCCTCCGCTGCGGCTGCGCGTAATAAGGGTTCTTGACAATGGTGACGCAAGGAGCGGCGTTGCTTCTAATGAGTTAAAAGGGAAACGCCCACGCCCCGAATCGCGCGCCTTCAACGCCGAGAGCGGCAAGTGCACACATTGGGCGGTCACGCGCGACTCGGTTAATAACAATGTTACAAAGAAGGAAGAAAAAAAGAAAGAAACAATGTCCAGTGCTTCGCTTTCCTATTATGCTTCCGTTTATCAAAGACACAATGACCTCGGCAACCACATTCAGGCTTTGCGCGGCGCCCTGTGGGGGCAGCGAGGCGAAAACGTTGCGCTGCGGACAACGCGCATTTCGCGTGTTAGAGGAGAAGACGTTTCATCAAAGTTGGCTGCCATACGCACGATCTTGGAACGCTCGCGGGTGCACACACACACTGAGGGACCCCTTACGACACCGAGTGAGGGCCCGCATTTACATTGGCCGGTCAGTCGATTCTTCTCACGCGTCCTTTGCTCTCGCGCGCAGGCTCGTGTATTATTCGCACGCGCAAAGCGCAGCACATTTAGAGTGCTTCGTTGTATACGGCCACCGTATATCAGGCCACGAGAGCGCAGCCTACTAATCGGAAGACCCAGAGCAGTCATCATCATCGTCATCAGCCTATCTACGGCCGCTACAGGGCAAAGGTCTCTCCCATAGATCTCCAATTACCCCGGTCTTTTGCTAGCTGTGCCCACTTTATCCCCGCAAACTTCCTGATCTCATTTGCCCACCTAACTTTCTGCCGCCCCCTGCCACGCTTGCCTTCTCTAGGGATCCACTCTGCTACCCTTAATGACCAACGGTTTTCTTGTATTCGCATTACATGGCCCGCCCACGTCCATTTCTTCTTCTTAATTTCTATTAATATATCACTAACACGCGTTTGTTCACTAACCCACTCCGCTGGTAGGTGGGTAGGTGTAACAATGGTAGGCGTAACATTAAGGGACAAGAAGATCTTCTTGTCCCTTAATGTTACACCTACCATTTTCCGTTCCATTGCTCGCTGCGTCGTCCCCAGTTTAAGCTGAACCCTCTTAGTTAGCCTCCAAGTTTCTGCCCCGTAGATGAGTACCGGTAAGATGCGGCTGTCATACCCTTTCCTCTTCAGAGACAATGGTAAGCTACCATTCATTATCTGACAATGCTTGCCCGGTTGCCGAATGCACTGCACCCCAGTCTTATCCTCCTAATTACCTCAGCTTCATGGTTCGGATCAAGGGTCACTACCTGGCCTAAGTAGACATAGGGACTTACCACTTCCAATGCCTGGCCAGCTATCCAGACAAGTATATATGTATGAATCTAACCAAGTCCTATTCCCCCGCCCCCTCCCCGCCTCCCCCGCGCCCAAACTTTCCTGTTCTCTTCTCTTCCATCATCTGAGCCAGAAGTTCAGACGACTCAAAAGAAATTCTAAATGAAACGGTCTTTCTAGCTATAACAATATGAAACAAGCAAATCGTCGTACAGTGCCGCTCCAGTATTTGCGTGCTAAAGAAATATGAAGTCTTATATTGGGTATGCCAGAGTGACTGAATTGAGATTTTTCCTTCCAGGTCCACTGCTAATTAAATTGATTCATTCTTTTCTTTTTCCTTTGAACTGTTACGATGACATGCTGATGGTGTGAACGAAGGCAAAGCTATACGTCATCATTTGTTATGGTCTGTGGAAGACCAGAACAAATGATGACCAGACTGTGTGTTTGTATGTCATCCTCCACTTGTAATGAGCAAACGGACAATGAAGCCTAGGAAAGCATAGGGGAAGTTACTTGTGGTATTTTAATTGTGGAGAAAGTAGAAAGGAATTAAAGTGGACGAAAAGACAAACCTGCCTTCGGTGGGACCCGAACCCACGACCTTCGGATGTCGCGTCCGATGCTCTACCAACTGAGCTACCAAGGCGGCCGCCCCCCCGTCCACTTTATTGTGTATTTATGTACATATTATCCTGGGAGTGTTAGGCAGCGCCACTCATGGCCAAGGCGGCGTGCGTGGAACGCACTTTCTTGCCAGGAGGCGTCACGTGGAACGTGAACTTAGCTGAGCACTTAGCACGTTTCACGTTTCACGTTTCACGTTCCACGTGACGCCTCCTGGCAAGAAAGTGCGTTCCATGCACGCCGCCTTGGCCATGAGTGGCGCTGCCTAACACTCCCAGGATAATATGTACATAAATACACAATAAAGTGGACGGGGGGGCGGCCGCCTTGGTAGCTCAGTTGGTAGAGCATCGGACGCGACATCCGAAGGTCGTGGGTTCGGGTCCCACCGAAGGCAGGTTTGTCTTTTCGTCCACTTTAATTCCTTTCTACTTTCTCCACAATTACCACAATTTCTGCCGCCCCCTGCCACGCTTGCCTTCTCTAGGGATCCACTCTGCTACCCTTAATGACCAACGGTTTTCTTGTATTCGCATTACATGGCCCGCCCACGTCCATTTCTTCTTCTTAATTTCTATTAATATATCACTAACACGCGTTTGTTCACTAACCCACTCCGCTGGTAGGTGGGTAGGTGTAACAATGGTAGGCGTAACATTAAGGGACAAGAAGATCTTCTTGTCCCTTAATGTTACACCTACCATTTTCCGTTCCATTGCTCGCTGCGTCGTCCTCAGTTTAAGCTGAACCCTCTTAGTTAGCCTCCAAGTTTCTGCCCCGTAGATGAGTACCGGTAAGATGCGGCTGTCATACCCTTTCCTCTTCAGAGACAATGGTAAGCTACCATTCATTATCTGACAATGCTTGCCCGGTTGCCGAATGCACTGCACCCCAGTCTTATCCTCCTAATTACCTCAGCTTCATGGTTCGGATCAAGGGTCACTACCTGGCCTAAGTAGACATAGGGACTTACCACTTCCAATGCCTGGCCAGCTATCCAGACAAGTATATATGTATGAATCTAACCAAGTCCTATTCCCCCGCCCCCTCCCCGCCTCCCCCGCGCCCAAACTTTCCTGTTCTCTTCTCTTCCATCATCTGAGCCAGAAGTTCAGACGACTCAAAAGAAATTCTAAATGAAACGGTCTTTCTAGCTATAACAATATGAAACAAGCAAATCGTCGTACAGTGCCGCTCCAGTATTTGCGTGCTAAAGAAATATGAAGTCTTATATTGGGTATGCCAGGGTGACTGAATTGAGATTTTTCCTTCCAGGTCCACTGCTAATTAAATTGATTCATTCTTTTGTTTTTCCTTTGAACTGTTACGATGACATGCTGATGGTGTGAACGAAGGCAAAGCTATACGTCATCATTTGTTATGGTCTGTGGAAGACCAGAACAAATGATGACCAGACTGTGTGTTTGTATGTCATCCTCCACTTGTGTATCTTATATTTAGTGTTCTTGCATGTCTATAACGTTATGGGGGATAGATGACGTTGTACCATACATTTTTATTATTATTAAATGTAACTTAAGGAGATTGATTGATTTCTGCGGTTTTACGTCCCAAAACCGCGATATGATTATGAGAGACGCCGTAGTGGAGGGCTCCGGAAATTTCGACCACCTGGGCTTCTTTAACGTGCACTGACATCGCACAGCACACGGGCCTCAACATTTCGCCTCCATCGAAATGCAGCCGCCGCTGCCGGTATTCGATCCCGCGACCCTATAGGATCAACAGCCGAGTACCATGGCCCCTATACCATCGTGGCGGGGCAACTGAAGGAGAGGTTCGCGACCACGCATGGCGCCGGCTACTCCTGTTCTCTTACGTGGTGGTTGTCTTCACAAATGTGCGAGAAATTCACAAAAGTGAACTAATATGCACACGAACACGAACACATACTTTATGCCACACCTTGATATCATTCTGCCAGAAGCAATAACACCCGATTCCACACTCGCCACGGAGGCGTGCAGTGTGCATGTGGGTGGCAGTAAATGTATCTCGCAGATGGCGCGCGGTTGAGGTGGTGTATGTCATAATACCGCTTTTTCCGTACTCTCTACTACGTGCGAAAACTGGCACCGTTCCATTAAAGCAAAACATCGAAGTAAGCTTTGTTCATGCTCAGAACTTCCGTTCGCAATTCTGGCCCATCTTACCTCGTCGACATTCTTTCTAAAACAACTTTTAAAATCCGCTATCTGAGAACGAAATATGGCCAGAGTGGTCTGCTATACCTGCTGTAACAGCGTAATATTTCCCTCAAACAAGTCGCACCTTGGTATTGTGGACAATCCGCTTTAATAAAAAGTATTTCTTTAGAACCCCAGAAAGTCTTCTGCCCTTATAGTTATGAGCCCGAACATTAGGTGGGCCCCGCCACGGTGGTCTAGTGGCTAAGGTACTCGGCTGCTGATCCGAGGGTCGCGGGATCGAATCCCGGCCGCGGCGGCTGCATTTCGATGGAGGCGAAATGTTGAGGCCCGTGTGCTGTGCGATGTCAGTGCACGTTAAAGAACCACAGGTGGTCGAAATTTCCGGAGCCCTCCACTACGGCGTCTCTCATAATCATAACTGGTTTTGGGACGTAAAACCCCACAAAAACAAAACAACATTAGGTGGCTTCGTCGCTCTGCTAAGGGCATTTCGTACGTGCAAGCTCGAGAGAATCAATAAACTGCGCCACGTGAGCGCATGACACGACCTCGACTCCTTTGGTTTCGTCAAAGAAAGACGGATCACCGTTTATCTGCTCTCAAGCCCGTCACTAATGATTATCAGAACACGGCACACAATGGCGGCAGAGAAAAATGGCAATTTTCGCCGCGCGCGCAGTAGCATAGCCGTGGCTGCCACCGTATACATCAGGAGCCACGGAATTCATCCGTCGCATACACACACCGCCGAATATGCTGTCTCTGCATGCATGGACAATGTTGCGTGCATCTGCGTACACGGAGACCTTGAATAAAAAAAAATGAAAAATAAAAAAAACCGACACGCATCTGCCCAACCGGCGAGACAGCCCGGCCCACGCATTCCCGAGCTGTTGTGACAATGGAGATGCCCGATGGATATAGTATGTGGGACAGGCGCTTTTGACTCCCCGCGCGCGCATTCAGCGATCGCCATGTCGATTCGTTCCGCTCTCGCTCTCAGTCTGGACCGCTATTACGTGTCATTATTTTTGTCTCTAGTTGCTGCCAGCTTCTTCTCCGCGCACACCCTCCCAACACACCGCTGCTATGGGGGCCCTTCCGTTCCAATTCTTTTTGTTCTTGACCACTTTATTTTTATTTTTTTCCCTCTCAGATCGGTTGCCGGTGTGAGTCACCGTCGTTTGCGAAAGCGCGACCTTTTGCGGGTGCGGTAGCCGGCATCACCGATCATTTTCCGGGGCCGACGTGTATAAGCGACGCGGCAGGCCGACGGGCGAGCGGCCAGCCTTTGTTGACATCTCCGACCGGCTGTCACAATTGAGCCCGCGCGGCGCTTTCATCGTCTCGCGATTGCTACTGCACCGCGGCGTGGATCGGAAGGTGCGCTTCACGCGCCAGCGACCCGTGAGAGCGTGTACGCACGTGTACGCTACGCCGTGTATAAGCGACGCCATCTGTATACATACTCCTGTAGAGCGCAGAGACAATTTGATATTCCAATCAAGGGTGCCGTCATCTTGGGCTGGTACGCGAACGATGACTCAGTTTTCTGCGGAACGACGTCGAACCGAGGCGGTGATATCAGAACGATTAATGCAACCGGTACTACTATTTCGCGGATAGATTGCAGTAGCGTGCATTCAGAATTGTTGCTATATGGGATGGATGGAAGGTGACCTCCCGTTAGCAGACTGTAATATGGGACGCGCGCACACACACACACACACACACACACACACAATATATATATATATATATATATATATATATATATATATATATATATATATATATATATATATATATATATATATATATAAAATCGAGCCAGGAGGATTTTACCTAAAGATATACAGTATATACGACTGGATGGGTTAGGGAAGAACATATTTGAGAATAGCGCTCGTGTTGTCGCCTCCCGCGCTTTCTCTGATCGATAAATGGAACTTGCAACCTGCAGGTGGGCATTCCAATATTCTGCATCTCGGAAACTGTGCCTATTTGCAGTATTCGAAAATATTGATAGTGGGAAGGACGATAGTGCCAGGGACTGCCATGGTACTGGCTAACGCCCGCTCAGAATTTCGTGTCGTGGGCTGGCGTTAACGTAACCCCATTCCGTCTTAATTCCGTCTCCGTCGACCGACAGAGAGGGAGAGGTGTCAGACACGCAAGACTGCTTTGACGTGAATATCGCGTCATATGATGACGTCACCAGCTTTTCACGTGACTTTTTAAGTCATTCGTGTTCACGCCGAATTTTTCACGTCTTTCTTTGCCCTGGATAAACACCGATGCATCAGGAACGGCCGCACGACACCCGTATTGGTAAGACACGCGACCCAGGACGGGCTACGCGTGACGCTGCTTGGCCACTCAATCGCGCACCCGTTGCCCGTAGGAAACAGCACGCCTTTCTCTCGAGTTTTTCGCGAGTGTTCTGTGGATGTGCGGTACGCACGGGTGGGACTGCCGAAGAGTAGCGTACATTCGATGAGAGCAGTGTGCCTCGAAGCGGTCGTTCGCCTTCGCTCCGTTCGGGGTGGAGCTCATCTAAGGCACCCAAGACGAGCGACCGAATGCACGCCGTGCTAGGCTGGTCAAGATGCAACGTCTCGTGCCTCGTGTCTTTTTGGCGTTACCAATCGGACGTTGCTCTTTTTTGACCGCCGCGGCTTAAGACTGCTGATCGCGCAATGTCAGTGGGGCTATATATGCAGCTCGTACTCGAAGGGTGACATGCTCAAGTTTAACACGCCTAAGCAAGGCACGCAGGATGTGGCACCAAAGGGGAGTTATCATTATCGTTTCCGAGAATAAAGTTTTGGTGCTGTGCATTTCATTGTCCCGCCGTTACTCATCTTCTGCAGTGCACTGCTCAATCGTTTAATACCGTGTCACACAGGCACATTGAATGGGGTGATACCGCAACGCTGGGCGACCACCTTCATGCGGTATGGAGTAGATTTCTTATTAGGACTTCGCAATTAGCCCTAGCCTCATCGGTCGACAATTTTCGGGCCAATCAAATGGCAATCGGAGAGTGAAAAGGAAAACAAAAGCATCAAAGAACAAAGACACTGAAACGCTCCGCACGGCCATTCCGATAACTTTGATATGCTTGGTATGATTCATATGGAAAATGTACGAAAAAAAAAAGACAGCTCCACTAACGTGAAACCTGGGAAGGTGCGAAGCATGCGGTGATGCGCCAGGAACGCGCCAATCGGTGCCGATGGCTTTACCGTGGCCACGACAGCCCGGGCGCATTAGCAGAAACTCGTTAGCATCGCTTCTGACAAGACAACCCCGCACATGTACTGTATGAGCGCACTGCCTCGAGGATCGGCCCACACAATTTTCGAAACCGAATTTAACAAATTTATGTTATTAATGCAAATAAATCCTGACTGTTCATTTATTTTAAATTGGTTTAAATCATACTAGTGGCGGTTTTTATTCGTCGTGCAGTTTTTATTCAATTAACCACTCATTTTTCACCGTAGTATGACAACTTGCTTGACGACAGCTGAGAGACGCCGACAAGCCAGCCCCTGAGGTGCTCCGCACCTAAAACGATAAAAAGTCGAGTGTACGTGTAATTTATACGCTAGATTATTCCGAGCCAACTGCAGAATCTGACGAGTACCAATGTTCCGAAAAAGTAGAAAATGAAGCAACTTCCGTTCTTAACCTCGAATCGCGCCGTACACAAACAGACAAAATATAATTGTAAGCAAATAAATTCACTCTCGTCGTCAGCTATAAATACCGAATGACAAAGCAATAGGAATCTTCTATTCTGTTCTGGACGGCCCACATTTACTACTCCGGAAATGCTTGCTCCGTTCGGCATATAAATGCGACGGGAAGTTATGGTGGCTTTCGTTGAATCACATGACAAGTGAGCGTAGTGGTCAAGGCTCCAGAGGGCCTTGAATTGGCGGCTACAGAATACAGAAACGAGACGTAACGCTTTACATTATCACTCTTCTCAAGTGATATAGAGTTGAGGAAATTTGTGTGTGTGTGTGTGTGTGGGGGGGGGGGGGTGTTCTAACAAGCGACGACGAACACTGCGAGCGAAATATTCGTCTTCGCTTCCACAGCTTCTTCTCGTGTTTGCTAAAGTTGGCGTGGTTTCCATTTTCTTCTTTCCTTTTTCTTTTTCAGGTTTGCGTAATATTTTGTGCATCCAGAACGAAGACCACCTCAATGCCGAGAAATTCCAAAGGCAAGCTAAACTGACATTTTATTGGAAACCAGCGGCCAAGTCCGATATGTGCAGGATATAGTCTTTCAACTGCACCATTTGGATTGAGTGCAACTTTCCCAAATTATTAGTGCTCTACTTTCCTTTTTACTCCTTTGGAAGCGCCTTGTTCACACTTAAATAAACGCCACATTGAATTGTTTCGAGTGACGAGATACCGCCGACAAATATTGGTTGGTGAATACCGGGTCTGCTAGTACATTAAAAGGACATGTTGTTGAGCTTGTTGGTTCATTACTTGCGGTAATAGGTGTGGCGCTAAATAGGCGAGACAAAGACCAGAAACAACACACACGGGCGCCAACTTCCAGATGTCTATTTTCAGGAAACATCGCTGAATTTTGCACAGGATGCCAAACAAAATAATCTTTTGCAGATATACAAGAGTAAAAATAAGTGCAAAAACGTCATCATAAACGAAAGAGCGGACCTGAGTCGATGGGTACCGACACCTGACGTGAAGAATTAGACATGCACACAGGGACACGTGTTCATTACACCATCAAAATCAAGTGTTAGACAAGCCAGAGGCACCACATTGAAATGGCGCCCGTGTATGTTGTTTCTTGCTCTAGTCTCGTCTATTTAGCGCCACACCTATTGCCTGAGGTTTGCTATATTAAGCGTCGCATTGTGCATGTTATAAAGGCCAGCAGTGAGAAACACGTCGCTGCTCTAACAAAAGTAAAATAAGAAAGACACAGGCGTAGAGGCACACAACACAAGAGTTACTAGAAGGAAAAAAAAAAAAAAAGCAATGAGTAAAACGACATCTAAAGCGCGGCAGAATGTTTCCTCATCTAAGCCGTGCCAAACGTTCATTCGCGGCTGTCCACATGATTTACACGGTCGTCAAGCGACTACGTACGACAGCTAACGCTGCGAGGCTTGCGCCGCGATTCTTATTAATCGCAACCAAGCGATCGTCGAGCAAATTCACAAATCCGTTTAGGACGGCACCCGGCCCCCTTGGAAGCTGTTAATGCCCTTTGCCTTATCCGGTCGGAATCTCGGCCGGCAACGCTAAATCTCGCGGAAAACAGCCGCTTTTTATCGCGACGTGGAAAATCACGTATAGCCCCGGGGACGCGCAGGAAAGCAGCATTTCGCGCAAGCGCGGTGCACGGGTGTCACGTTAACCGATTTATCGTCGTTTTAACCGACGCGACCGTGTAACCGCATTCAGTGCCTGCGCACGGGCAAGCACGATACGAAGCACCCCCTCCCCCCCCCCCCCCCCCCCCCCCATATTACGGCTGTTTTATTTACTTGTTTTTCTGTCTGTCTCTCTTTCTTCTTTTTCTTTCTTTCTTTCTTTCTTTCTTTTTTTTTTGCGTGTGCGCGTATGTGCGTATTTCTTGTTCACGCGTCGCACACTGCTTGTCCTTGTTGGACGAAATTTGCCGCAGTGCCGGAGGAGGGTGATAAGCAGGTCGGTGTCTCCGCGAGTGGTCAGCCACTTTTTTTGCTTCCTTTCCCACGAGAAAAAGCGAGACGCCGCGCTGCTCCGGCCACCGTGTTTTGTTTCATATTCGATTTCCCGCATGCGCGACGCAGAGCGCGTTGGCAACGACGAAACAATGGCAAAGTGTTTCCGTGCGCGGCGGCTGCGGCGACGCGCTTTCTGCCCACTTCGCGACTACCGTGCGCTCGACGCAAACCGTGCCATTAACGGATATACGGAGCTGCGGGAAGTAAAATAAAAGCAAACTGGGGAAGTCGGAAAGTGCCCATCATCCTGCGTTGTACAGTCTGACAACATAGGATGTTCGGTTACACTCATTCATTCATTCATTCATTCATTCATTCATTCATTCATTCATTAATACTGTTAGCCCTGAAGAGGGCCGATACAGGGTGGAAGGTACACATAGTTTTCAGGCAAAATTTGCAACAAAATTCTAGTGAAATTTTGCAGGGTTGTTACGAACAACAGCGAAAATATACAAAAAGAAATGACAAAAGCATACCGAAGAGCACAAACAGAGCGCAGTGTACAATGCATCCTGTTCAAAAGCAAAGGACAAGCGTAGGCAGCATCGCGGGACCATTCAAAGCATATATGCAGAATAAAATTTTTATGTAGCCACAATGTTATGCATTGAAAAGCCGTTTTACACTTTCTTCAAATGACGTCAGCGAAGAACATCTGATAGTGGATTCGGGTAACATATTCCATTCATCGATAACACGGGGGAAGTAACTGAACCTAAAACAGTCATTACGAGAGGCAAGGGGCACGATGTACATACAATGGCGATGTCTGGAATGTTCATGCTCGCTAACCTGAAAAAAAGCTGTATGGGTAAGTTTAAACTGATTATGAATTACCTGGAAAATGAATTTTAATCTCTCAATCTTCGTCCTAATTTCCAAACTTTCCAGACCCGCTTGTGCACAGAGCTCGGAAGGAGAATATTGCCGACGATATTTATTAAATATGAATCTAGCGCTAAGTCGTTGTACCCTTGCTATTTTGTTGCAGTTCGACTGTGTATAAGGGTCCCATACAATATTAGAATACTCAACAATTGGCCTGACTAAGGTCTTGTAAGCAAGGCACTTTATATCAGGGGGGTCCCGATAAAGGTTACGCCTGAGACTGCACAGTTCCTTAGTAGCCTTCGAGCAGACATGGTCAATATGCGAATTCCATCGCAAATCAGGCGTAAACAGTATTCCGAGATATTTGTATTTCTCTACTCGCTTGATCTTAATGTCGTCAATCCGGTAGTCATTACTCAGCGGCTTTTTTTTTTTTTCTAGTTATAGACATAAAAACTGTTTTTTTTTTCTGGGTTTAAGGTCATTTGCCAGTCTTCACACCAATTACGATTTTTTTGAAGGTTGCGGTTCAAATTAATTTGATCTTGCTGAGTCTCAATTGTGCTGTAAACAACACAATCATCAGCGAACAACCTAATCGGGACACTGACATCGTTTGCTAGATCGTTTATGAACAATAAAAATAAAAGAGGGCCCAGTACACTACCCTGCGGAACTCCAGAATTTACTGCAACCAGACTAGACTTCTTATCTTTTATTTGAACAAACTGCTGCCGCGAAATAAGATAAGATTCAAACCATGTCGCGAGCAAACTATTTTGAAACGTGTTATCAATTTTAAATAACAATTTTGCATGGGACACCTTATCAAATGCTTTCGCGAAATCCATAAACACCACACGAGCATACTAATACCCACCCCCCCCCCCTCAAAAAAAAAAAAAAAGAGAGAACACGAAAAGAAAGGACCTTATCGTCTTCGCACTTTATGCTAGTGAGTGCCGAGAATGAGGCCCGCGTGTCCTCTTCTGAGAGCTGTCATTGCGGTCCTTATGAATCATGCGCAGCGATCAGTGCCTGCGCGTGATTGCGGAGGTGCACGGTACCATGAAAAAACTACGGCGTTAGTCAACCAGATTTCGTTTCCTTATCTTACATCTAGATTGCTTTTACTGATTGTTATTTAGTCTCAGAAGGATTTTCCACGTGGCTTACGTGATTCGTTCCCGTTCCGACTTGGTTGTTACACCTGAACTCGTCCTGTTTTAATCTTATCGGCTTGCAGCTTGCGCACTGCCGAAGAAATGCTCCTTGGGGAAGCCTTGCGTCACGTTTCCATATATAGGCGCACTCGCGTTTCCTCGGATATATATATGCGCGCGGCCACGCGAGTCTCAAGCAAACAAATGAACTAATGCTATACGAAGGACGGCAGTGTTGTCTAATTGCTGTGGTGACAATGCGAACCTCTCTTTAGCTACTTGTCGTGAGGTGGCCTTGGTAACTGCAGCGAATGCTGGGCCGACCAACCATGCATGTTCGCGTATCCGTCGTTCGCATATAACGTATACACAAGCGTGCGGCCGTGCCAGGGCGCGCGCACGCTTTCGGTTCCGCGCAAGGTGACGTCTAAGTGAGCCCGTTCCTTGAGTCACTGCATGTTCTTTCCGGCATATAGTAGAGTTTGCGTTAGGATACAGTAGTCAGCGGAGACTTGCGAGAGGAGCACATGGTGGACAATGATAGTGTTTAGACTGGCGAGCAAGAATGGCAATGCGCGCGGTCGAGATAATGCGCTGGAAATGCAGCGCCAAGGCACACACGTACGCGCGCACAATCGCGGGAGATTGCCGCGCGACCTTGCAGAAAAGCGCTTGCCTCACTGGGGTGGTGGTGCCGAGAGACGCGTTTGGGCGCTAATGATAAAAGATGACTGCTGGATTCACTGAAACCACTAAAACGAGAATAACTCAAATGCAGATGAGGCACGCGTATGCGTCTCGTGTGTTTACATGGACACGCGCGGGACGCTTAGCCGCAGGGCATTCTGTCACCGCCATTTCGCCCTTCCTATTGTAGAAGTCGTACTTGTACAGGTGCTTACGCTTGAGCACACGCCACTTGAGCGAACGAACGCGATATGGCTGTAGGATAGGCGACGCTCTGACAATTACTGCTGTTACACTTCGCATGCACGTGTAAGCGTCCGAAACAGCGTGACAGAAGTTCAAAATTAGGCGTGGCTTCGCCATCGCAAACGCCAGTGATCTGCGGAGCCATGGGGGCTTAGCAAAGCGGCTTCTTCCTCGAAGCAGTCCTTTTCTCTTTCTCGCTGTATCTCAGTTTGCCTCTCTCTGTCGCCCATAGCAAGTTGTGTTGCGATCGTCGGTGCAACTCAATCATATAGTTCCTATCCCGCGTCGCTATAGGAAAATGTGTTTGGTTTTATCTTTCGCTCTCTCTCCCTTTCTCTCTTTGCACCTCCTCTCCTCATTTCACACTCCTCGCCGAGTTTTGAGCGGTAGGCGGCAGAGATGGCAAAATTGCGTCTATATAGTAATTGAATTACATTACCAATTCCCTTTCTATGATTTCCTCGAATGTAAATAAATTCAATTACAAACTACAGCTGGCCGAAAGTATTGCAATCATATTGCCATTGCGCTTGAAAGCGAATGACATTACTTTGAAATTGAAGTTCATAATTCATGCCGCTACTCATGTGCACTTTTTTTTTTTCAGCCCATATGCATTGAAATTGGAACTTAAACTGTCGCAGAAATAAGTTGTCCCTGTGTGAGTGAAGCATCTCTATAACGAACAAGAAGAGAAGTTCAGGGGAAGATGGGTGCTTGAATCGATTAACAGATCGCAAAATACGATTTAGAACAGGGAATTTCGAACGAGCCAACGTTTCGACAAGTGGACTTGTCTTCGTCAGGGCCGCCCTGACGAAGACAAGTCCACTTGTCGCGTATCAGGCCCTGTACGCTAGACTTCTCAGTGTTTTGTAAGCCCATCACTTGCAGTAAAATACATCTGATTATATTCCGGCTTTGTATTAATCGATTTCACGCATTTTCACCCTTTAGCCAGTTTAGTTGAGTTTGCTCTACCGTAAATAAACAAAAGGGTTTTATTCACCTGTTTCTCCGTTTCAACGAAATAATAAACATAGGGAGACAAGTATAGTCTATACATGAAACGAATAAACGTCGTGCTGTCTGGCGCGTACTTTCAAGCCCACGTTAATTATTACTGCTCCTGAACAGGGTTTCCGTAGGCTTACCGGATAACGATTTATGGCGGCAACCAATTTGATATACATGCAGCGCCGTTCCGATAGCATTTGCACAGGATTACGTTTTACTCTCATTTTATTTCGTTCAGATATGGCCGACTTGCAAGCTTAGGAAGGCCGTTCTTTAATTTTCTGTGGACTCGCGAGTTCTACCCTCTATGCTCCGCAATAGCTGATCGTAAAGAGAGGGTGTGTGCTTAGAACTCGGGGTTTCTTCCTGCGCAACGTAAGAGGCCGCCGACGAAGCTTCGCCGCCGTGTACGGGGCCGTATTGACAACTCTATACGCGTGTGTGCCCGTATACGCGCACGCGTGGTGGCAGCAGGTTGTACGACTAGCTGTTCCGCATCTGCGCCCCGGGTAATACGTAGCTGCCTGGACGAATGAGGCTTCCTGCCAACACAGTCGAGAGAGCACCAGCAGCCCCGAAGCCCGAGATGCGCACCTGTCGGTCACCCGCCGTGAGCTGCGCCTCTTCCGGGTGCCGCGGCTCGAGGCGGCCGCACTTGTATGTACGCGGCCCTGGCGGCAACGCGCTGACGAAGGGAACGAGCGGCCACGGCGGCGGCTCGCTGACCGCTGCCGCACCTGCCTGGCCGTTCTGGCGCCGCAGTTCCTTCCTACGTGTGCCGCATCGGTGCGCGGCATTGAGTGCTTCACATCGATGCTTGGTCGTCCCGTGCCAAATGAGATGTTTGCCGAGCTTTTTCGAATTCCGGCGCATGCAACCCACGATAAACAGGGCGCGCGCGCGCGTCTGCGTGCGACTGCAGACGTTATTGTTGATTGATTTGTGGGGTTTTACGTCCCATAACCAGCTATAATTATGAAATACGCCGTATATAGCGGAGAGCTCCAGAAGTTTCGACACCTGGGGTTCTTTAACGGGCACTGACAACACACGACACACGGGCCTCAACATTTTGCATCCATCGAAATGCAGCCGTCGCCTGGATTCGATGCCGTGACCTCTGGATCTGCAGACGAGTGCTATAGCGACTAGACCACCGTGATGAGGCTTATTGTTCAAAACAACAGCGGTTGGTCTTTGCTGCTGCCACATTGGCGAACACAACATTATTGATCATTCTATATTGCTAGCCATTTCGAAAAGGGAATCTAGAGATTGTTTTACTATGATATACAAGAATGAGAACGGTTGGTTTGAGTGTCAGTCGAAGCTCTTTTCGGCATATAAGGGAACGGGATTGGGAACAAAAAGAAAAATGCTTTAGTTTGACTATCACACAGCTTCCCAAAGTATGAAAGTAACCAGTATCCTTTGGCAGCCAAAAAAAAAGTTACCAACCCGCCAATTATTAACAGTCAGAAGATAAGGTAAAATGAAAATTTCACTCGCTGGTAGCCTTCGATGTCGAGCTAGCGCCACAGCGGGAACTGTAGTTCATAACACAATGTTGTAGCGTAGCATTAACCTGGCGAGTTCGGCGTGTTGACGCATGGTAACGAAAAACGGTAGCGCAAATAAGGCATGCAAAGACGATACAAATAAACGACCAGGACAAGCGCTGACTTACAACAAATTCTATTGTCACGAATTTCCTTGTGTCGTCTTTGTCTTATTGGGCTGCTGTTTTTCGTTGCTAGCGTAGCATATTCATGCAAACGTAATAATGATTACTAGGATTTCACGCACCAAAACCACGATATGACTATGAGCCACGCAGTACTTCATGGAGTGCTCCGGAAGTTTTCACCCGCTGGGGCTGACAACGCACAGCAGTACACAGGCCTCTAGCACTTTGCCTCCATCGAAAATGCGAACGCCGCGATTCATGCGAACGCAAGCAAATTGCGTAATTAAATTACGTTTTCCTCACTATACGTGCTCCGTATACAGTTTTTGTAGTTGACATGCATTCGATAGGCTAACATGCGTTACTTGTCGAGTATATTCTACAGGTAAAATTTACATGCGCTAGGAAATGCTGCGGTGTCGAACACGGCGGAACCTATTGTGGCTCCAGTATCACCTTAAATTGTCGTGACGGCGACGCTCTAGCTGACTGTTCGCTACTGTTACACCGTAAACTTTGGCTTTATTTGAACCCAGCTCTAACGATAGTTGCGGAGGCATATAGCGCATCATTTTTTTTTAATCTCTCGGGGATCCGGAAGACCGTGTGGGCCGATAAAACGCGTAGGCGTAACAGCGGCAGTGTAATTAAATTAACTTAATAGGACAAGTTAGGAACGACGTACTTATTGTGACGTCCCCTCCTTTAACCTCTCCCTTGCGTTTCGTTTCCGTACGTCGCACTTATAGTCTTCGAAGGATACGCACTGTATAACGTCACGCATTTCTATCTAAAGTTGTCTAATCACGACCTGGCACACTAGGTGACAGCCTGCTCTTGTACAAGCGCACTGTCACTCGTTTTTGCTTTGGCGCTGTGAAAAGGTGCGCGTCCCCCAGGATGAAGAAGTATACGTGAAGAGAATTGGACGTCGCATGAACGTGCCTGGCTTCAGAGAAGAGTGGAACCCCTGTGTACCCGACACGCATTCACAACATACACATGGGCAGCATCCCATTACATAAAACGGCCGATTCCAAACGTCGCACGGCCAGCAAACGGGCATGACAGTCGCACGGCTAGGAAGCGATCAAGGGTGAATGAACGATAAAAGATTTCCGCGCAATGTTTTGAGGACGCGACGCACTGCCGGCCGAGTTGGTGGTATCTACACAGATATGCGGCAGCCTACAAATCGCCGGAATATCGCGCTATCCTTAAACACATCTCTTACTGTAGCTCCTTACCTCGCATCCGCTCTTCATATTGCTATGAATCTCTATATCGCTTCCAGGTTACTTCCGTGTAATTCCCAGATTAAAGAGAGACGGTAGGAAAGAGAGCGCCGCAGCATGACGCGGCATTTGATTCGCTATCGTGTGGTCTACACTCGACGACTTGCGCTGTGCAGCCGGTCAAGCGGGCTATACAAGCCTTGTCTGCGTGCCTAATCGGCAAACTTTGCAGCCGGCGGAGGGGGGAGAATTTATAGATGCGCTAGCCCATTAGTTACCGCGAAATACCGTTTTTAGTTGGAATTGACAAGCGCAGCAATAGGTGTCATGACTGCCATCAAGCCGTTTCGCTTGGCGTGTGTAGGCGCCACAGCAGGATCAACACTGGGCCGCTGGACATTCCTGTTCGACATAATTATTTTAATATGAATTCCGCTGTTTTACGTGTCACAACCGAAATATGTGATTATAAGGCAAGCCATATAAAGATAGGAAACTCCGGACTATGAATCTCCACAACGATGGGGAGAATTCTTTATACCGCGTAGCTAAACCTCACGCGCGTTTGTGCATGATTTCGCCCGCATCTGTGTGCAGTGCAGTCTAACCTGCGCCGTCGTGCGCAACATACTGGTCGACTGGAAAATTCATGACACTCCACTGTTCCCAATTATGTGCGACTGTAACGCGTGACACGTCCGCGGGCAGAAAGCTTCGGCGAAATAATCCTCGACGGTGAATCGACTAGTTGAAAGAACTATTGTCACACCTACATGACAGGACGCGCCTGTGGATCTGTATGCTCATATATACATCGTTATGGAGGGATAGCTGCTCTCTTCAAGCGTATACGGATCATTTAGTGGCGGCAACTCGTTTTCCTTGATGCAAGCGTGCTATAGCTGCGCCGTATTTATATACAGTACATCGAACGTCCCTCGCATCTCGGCTTTCCTGGCGGCCAGTTCTTGCAATTTTGCTTCTATCGGGCCGCCGTAAACAACAAGCTCTATACAGGCTCTCTGTCTGTCTGAGCTGTACTACGTCTCGTTCGAGTCCTTCCGCCGTGATGGAAAGAGAGAAAAACCGTTCGAGCAATACGTGGCTCCCCCGCGCTCCAGCAGGAAAGCGACGACCGCGTGCGCCGGATGCTCGACTGACTGCGACTTGTTTTAGGTCACCGAGACAGCCGCACACAGCCGTCTTCTCGTATACGCCTGATGATGCCTGACGCTGATAAGGCGACGTTTATATACTACGTCGCACACGCGAGACATATGCGCACAAACTCTTTTTTTGTTTGTTTGTTTTTCTGGGTGCGTAAGTATACGCATAAATTTCATTGAGTACAAGTTCCTGGAAGCTGGGTATTACATATCCGCACGCGGAAGAGTCCCAGGCCTGAACAAGCACCGCCGCTATACGATCGCTCTGTACTGGGCTATCGCGACCGCATATTCACGCGCCGTCTCCCTCCGTGGCATCTACAGTATATGTGCTCGCGAAGCGTTCGTAACTGAGGAAAGAAAAGAAAAAAGAAATAAGAAAAAAGCCCAAATTGTCGAATTAAAGAACGGCAGTTTCGGCAAAGTGGCTAATAACGGCTATAACGAGCACCGCATTTCCCCGATTCGAATCTCGCTGCAGCCTGAGCGTTTATACTATATACAATGGCACTTATGACGTATATATGGCTCACGCTGAGGGATTCGCCGCTGTATAGCGTTCGCAAGCGTTCTTTCCTGCCTGCAACCTCAGTGCGGCGCATAATAGATATATGCTGCTTTTGCTGAGACCGAGATACAATAGCACAGGTATCCGCACATGAGCGCGGGCATTTAATCGGCGAGTTCTGGTCGTTCGTTCATCCAATGTCCTTTTAACAGCAGAGCTGTTTAGGCTTGAGTTCCGGCCGGGCCCAGCGAGCCATACTTGGCAGTGATGAAGTTATACTGCAGGGAAACTACAGTAACAAATTACTCTTTACTGTAACGAGTTATGTAATGAATTACTTTTGTGAGCTGGTAATTTAGTAATGGAATGAATTACTTCCAGTGAGTAATTGCAAGAAACACTGCTCACTTCTTTTCGAATTACTTTCGCTTTCCTTATGGCATGAAAAAAAAAAATAGCAAAGCTTGCACTAGTGGCGCAAGGCTATAGCGAAGCAGGTGGGAACTTGCCTGGTCCGCGTCTGTCTCATCATTTTTTTCTCATCTTCGCACGACAAGGTGGCTATAGTCGCGCACGTTGCCCTCATGATTCATCCTCCCATACGTGGAGTTTATTCATTATTCTTCTATGAAACGTTTCATTGACAAAATTCAAATGTTTCGATTACGTTTTATTAAACTTAGTACATGTGCCAACGTTATTTTTACTTAATAAAATGGACACGGAGGGCGAAAGGCATGGAGAAAGAAGTTGTGTCTGTTTTTGTCGCTTCTTCGGAAGCAACAAAAACCGACACGGTTGCTACTGCTATAAACTTTGTGACTTCCTGGTTTCTCCTATCATTCATGTCCAGCACCAGTTTCGAGGAGTCAACACCACCGTCACGAATATGTTGCCCCCCCCCCCCCTCCCTTTCTTCAACAACATCAGCTACTCTTTTTGCCGCAGTCAATCTTCATTAACTCCTTGTCGATGCACCGCTCGTCTGTCATAATTGCAGGGCTAAATAGTCTCTGACTCCTTTACTATAAGAAACCTCAACCACGACGTCCACAACTGCTCCGAACCATGCAATTTGTCGCCACTCCAGGCATCCTTATCAGTATCCTCACTAGACAGCTATGCATATCCTAAAGGTTAGCCAATTGCTATGCGACGGGGTGTCTATTCACCTCGTGCTCTACATATAAGGCAGCTAGCTACACGTTCGTCTCTGGTTCTTTTTTTTTTTCACATTTATTTTTTGTTCTCGCTCTGATGTTGACATACAGCCTTAGTGCATCGTTCTTTCCCAATTTTCAGGGCACAGTTTATGGCGGGCAGCACGGCGCTTGGAGCGAAGTAATGATAGCCTAATTTTGTTATATACGGGACAGTGGAACACACAGGACAGAGCGCTGACTATCAGCACACTAACTATTAAAAAGCACGTTAGCACACGCTCTTTTATTATTTTTTTTTGTTGCTGGTTGCACATTTTAGCCTCGTTCTCACCTGATTGCAAGCTTTCTTTTGCGTTCGTTTTACTCTTTCTCACGGTTCTCTGCTGTCTCTTCAAGAGCTTTTCCTCACGCGATCGCTTAGTTGTAGTTCTACTTTCTTTTTTTTTTTTGCGTTTTTGTGTCGTGACTGTTTCATGTATCAAAAGCTGCTTTTCACTGTATTGTGTAAACTCTTAACATTTACCGAAATTGATAGTTTTAATAAAACATTGAGCATGCAATATATAAGATGTGTCGGTCCGTGAGGTTTTAAAGTAAGTAGCGCAGCATATACACTAATGCTGGAGTGCTCTACGTAGACGCTAATCAATGTGGTTAGACGCAAGGATGTCGTTAGGTGCAAAGAAGGCAAAAATAAGGCGTCGTGCGCGCGGTGTCCACGATACGAAAGCGTTCCTCCGCACGCAGCCCAAGAAGACAAGCCACAAGCTCAAGGTTCTCCGAAACCTTCGTAGGACAAGCGCGATAGAAGCTGGCCCGTGAATCCCACTTCTCTGCACTCTCGTCTGAAACGTGGTCTTGACGTCGTTCATCTGACTTCGCTGTGTCCGAAGAAATAATATACGTCGATGATTGCCTCGCCCCGTATACTGTATCTGTTGTCTCCATCGTATGCGCGTAGTGATGGCCACGCCTGCACGGGCACGCTACGACAAGAGTTGAGTGCGAGGTGATTCTTCGAAAGCGGGAAATGATGCGCTGCCTCTACAATCCATTGCGGCTGCAGGGCTCAGCGCTTTGAGCAGCACGCTCAATGCCTACTTCCCTTCCCACCTTTACCTCCGCTTCGCGGATTCACTCAGCCGAATTCTCTATCGCGTTGGCTCCGCGTGTACCTGAGGATTCAGAGCACACGCATTTCGCTGCGTCATGGCTGCCCGCCGTGAGCGTGTCCGTGTCGCGGTCGTTACGCACGCGGCGTAGCGTGTCACAAGTGCGAGGTGTCGGAGCGTTGAGCGCTGCGTATACGCTCCGCTCACGCACCGTTTGGCTTCGTGGACTCGGTGGCGCGTGCAGTGGCCAGCGCTAAACGAAATAATCCTTTTGGAGACGCGAAGACGCAGTGAACTGACTCCGCAAGACGAGGCTGCGGCAGGAGACGCGTACATAGATAGGACGAGAATGAATGCACAATGTGAGGCTTAGCAGTGCCGAAAGTGACACATTCTCAACCGGAATCGTATTCATCTTTGATGTTTTCAAAGGTGTGAGAATTCGGATACATAAATTTTCGGTGAACTCGAATCCCCTTGTCTACTTTGCGATTTCTGCTCCTGATTTCGTACTCAGTGAAAACGACTTCGGAAGGTCAGACTTCCGGAATGTTTTTAGTTGAGTTGGTGCAGTCCTTGTGCATTCTGCTTGAGGACGTCAGAGCAGGCTTGGCTGAAGCCATAAAGGATCCTTTAGTGAACGCACCTGTAATTACCTCCGTGAAGCAATATTGTCGTGGTAATGTTCCGACTCGCGTTTCGATCGCTCACAATTTATTTCTCCAAATTTTTGTTCTACATTTATTTTGTGTTTGTCGCGATATACTCACTTTTCTCCTGTTCACTTAATTTTCACTGTACATTTTTTGCCATTTCGCACAAGTTATTGCAGTCTTAATTTGCTGTATGATATTCTCAAGGCTCTCAACAAATTCTCGCGTGAAAGAGGATTGGACAAAATATTTTAAATAGTCTTTGGCCGTTCAAGTTTTCCTAGCGCCTTTCCTGTCCTTATAATCAACATATCTTCTCACTGTCTGTCTCTCTACATCCATTCCCCAAGGATATTCAACTTATTTAATATAGTCAAGAAGAAATACCCCAGTTAAGTATACATATGAAAAATTATAACAATGCAGCCGCTTCAGTGCGACTAGTCGGCAAACAAATGTTCATATAGCTACATGTATATCTCAACTCTCAATGTCGGTAAAACTGTGCTATAGAGTAGCCCATTACCACGAAGCGGAATTTTCAAAAATCCGTTTTCATTTAGTTGAAAACCGCCCACAGAAAGTGATCGCCCGTTTCTGGTTTCTATACACCAGATACTGCCAAGCATGACCTGTGCGAGTAAAAATTCCGCGGCTAATTACGACAGCGCAGCCTTGTGAAGTTGTGAATAGCTTCAATTCCTCAGATATGGCGCCATTGCTGGTGCCATGAACTGCATGCATCAATTCTGTTTCCAGACGATGGGCTAATCTTTTCTGCTTCCCTAAGACTAACAAACACGGAGTTCGATAGATCGCGTGTCCTGTAGATAGTAGCACGTATATGTCCGATATATGGGCCTGGCATGTATACGGGCGGCTCCATTTCCATGGAGGCAAAATGCTGAGGCCCGTGTGCTGTGCGATGCCAGTGCACGTTAAAGAACCCCAGGTGGTCGAAATTTCCGGGGACCTCCACTACGGCGTCTCTCATAATCATATCGAGGTTTTGGGACGTAAAAGCCCAGAAATCATCATCAACACGTATGAACACTTGCAATGAAATGGACAACTCCGCTCGGCAAACCGTGAATCGGTTCAAAGGGCACATAGGCCGAATCCCGCCATGGTGGGGTTCGACACGACACGAAAATGATGTCACAATGCAGCCTGCGTCTGCAAAAAATTGCAGGTTCCACCACGCACGTGTGGAAGAAAAAAACGACGTGCTATGGATATATACCCGTTTTATACTGATTTAAATAGCAACAAAAAAGACGGCCAGAGGGATCGAGAGGGAAGAGCAACACCCATTTTGTCATCGCAACGATTCTGTTCTCGCTTTTTGCTCTCTCTGGTCTCCTACAGGGCCGATTAGCGACACAGACTGCCCAATGGGACTCCGTTTAAAGAGTGGCGACTATAGAGTATGACGTATACGATGACGGCTATACACGAAGGTGACGGCGATGTACCGACATCCTCCCGAAAAGTGACGAGCCGCGCGCGCGGCTTTTTCATATTGTTCCACATAAGCCGACAGTGACAGACGCGTGGGACGTATACCTGGATATACTGTATACGGCTGACATGAAATTAAATTTCTTCCTCTCGATCATGCACGAAAAACCCTGCAGCAACACTCACGTATATACGGTGTGCCCTGTACATACGTGCACGCACAGGTATGCACGTATAACAGAGCACACCGAGACGCGGCCCTGTTCGATCTGTACGTGCGCGCGTTATGCGCGAGAACGTTGAGCCCCGGGCGATGTGGGGGAGCCCTCTTCTCCCGGCAGCCTAATTACTGCAGCAGTGGAAGCACGCTAAAGTGCTCGAAGGACGGCGATTTGCGTGCGCCGTCATTTAGAGGAGAGTCCGCGGAGAAGAGACGGATGAGCGGACTGGCCGCCGCCGCCGCCGGGAGCGCGGAAAAAGGCGCCGTTCTCGCTCGCATCGCGGCCTCCCCTGGGCATTCGAGAGCGGCGCCGCACCAAGTGTCGGTATCCACGCCTTTTTGGTCGAGCCGTTGTTGTTTGACCGTTGCGAGGCGCCGTGCCACACGCGGCCTGCAGGGTGAGGCCGGCCATTATCCTTTCGGCTTTGGTTAGCCACCTCGCGCGCGCTAAAATGAGGCCAGCACGCGTGCTATTCCCATCGGCTTCCAGCGCCGAAGCGCACGCTCGCTTTTTTTTTTTTTTTTTTTTTCATCTTGGCAGCGACCTCCTCCGGGTAGAAATGTAGCACAGGTGAGCGCGAAAACGCTTGACCACACTGAGCTCGCTCCATTCCGACATGCAGTGGCAAGGCGTCCGTGTTTGTGCATCATTCGTCGTCTGGCTACACGGCTTGTCCAGCTAATTTGTGCGAATGAACCCGGGTGTTCAAAGAGAGGTTACCCACGAGTACACATTTCTAAGCCGATTCTCTTGGTCCACGTTCGCAAACTACGGCCAAGTGGACAAAGCGAATCGTAGATAGCTGAGCTGCGTTCGAGCAACGCATTCGTCGAGAACATGTCGACTATGCAAGAAGTTTAAAGGCGCTCCCGAGTCATGCCAGCAGCCATGGGGAATGAGTGAAAAGGACTCCCGCACTCGCCATTCAGATCACTGAGCGTTTAACTCGAACCGAAGTACACAATCAAACCACATATATACATTTGGTGGAGGCGCCTAGTAGCTCGTATATTTTCACTGCCTTTGCCTTCCCATGTTTTTTGCTTCTCCCATCGTAGGGTAGTAAACCGACCGGACATTAAGATCTGCCTCGCCACGGAGGTCTGGTGGCTTTGACACTGGGATGCTGATAATATATATATATATATATATATATATATATTAGTATATAGATATAGTATATATACATACACGCGGCATAATGTGAAGTCGAACATGTGACAGTATTTGTTTACCCCTTTGGCTCAAATAGATAATAACTTACGTAATTTCCTTCTTGGAGATGTCTTCAGGTATCTTTAGTTGAGCACATTCGTTTAAAAAAAAAGGCGATTGAATAACATTGCATGCCAGTATACGTATATGCTTGTAGCTTTACCGTACTGGAGCTTGGTGCCGGCTCGTCTGAGAGAACGTGTGCGGAAAGCTAGAGGCCCCCTCACATCTTTCCATACGAACGCAAAGCCGGTACGGAGTCGTTGTTGTTGTTTTGTGGGGTTTTACGTCCCAAAACCAGCTCTGATTATGAGAGACGCCGTAGTGGAGGGCTCCGGAAATTTCGAACACCTGGGGTTCTTTAACGTGCACTGACATCGCACAGCACACGGGCCTCAACATTTCGCCTCCAGCGAAATGCAGCCGCCGCGGCCGGGATTCGATCCCGCGACCCTCGGATCAGCAGCCGAGTACCTTAGCCACTAGACCACCGTGGCGGGGTGGAGTCGTAAATGAGACGAGGTTACACCGAGAACGAAATTACATATCGTATAGTATAAGACGGATGGCTAATTCTCTGTTTCCAGATGTCGGAGACGCCATTTACTGCTACTAGTCGAGAGAGTTCGAGAATAGCGCCGACAAAAAAGCGCAAGCTGAAAGTCTCGCAAGCGGCTTTTTGCTCGGGAAAAAAAAATGCTGCCCCCCCCCCCCCCCTAATTAGCCACTCTCCCAAACTACGACTTCGCAAGGCGCCCGAAAAACCGTTCGCGTTGTCACAAGCTTGCCGCTTTTCTTTCGGCTTCACCGAAGGGCTTGTGACCTATAGCGCCGCGTCGCTAACTTGTCGTGCGGCAAAGTCGCGTAGCCTTTTTTTTTTCTTCCTGCAATTCGAGAAAATTGGCACAGTCGACCATTATTCCACTCGCGGAGCACTTTCCGATTTTCCGCCGCGTTACACGGTTCCGTCTAGATCTAAGTCACACGTCGCTTCTCGCACGTATACACTACACGAATGAAACTGCGGCGGGTGTCCTGGCGCAGTGTATACAAGCGGGCAGCATCGCCGCGTTGGTCCTCTGCTGCGCCGCGCTCGTGAGACGCTCAGCAGTGCCGCAGGCCACAACTGTGCCGGGCGCCGCTTCTTCGGTCGTGCTGTGCTCTCTTTTTACGATCTGTGGCGGTTATTCGCCCCCCTCGGAGCAAGTTGAGCGCGCGCTCGGATCTGTGTTACGCAACAGCCGCAAGCGGATTTCTCTTTTATCCTCGCTTTGGAAAGGCGCGCTGGGCCTTATTCGCGCCACCGAAACGAGGGAGAAGCGAAGGCATTTAAAGCGGCCAAGTGAGCTGGATGCACGACGACTCGACTATCAAATAGGGAGAGCGAGATGGCGGTCACCGCGTGATATGCGCGAAAGCGAGAAAGGGTTGTCGATTTCTGTGTCATTACTCCGCCGCGTGGCCTATTTAGTTATACTGCGAGAGGGAATTCCGCACACCCCTCGGTTTGATAGGCCACGTAATATGGCAGCGGCACGTACATCTGTAACATCTCCGCTGAAAGATGAAACTGAAAGAGAGAACTGGAATGTGGACGTTTTCGCCTTTCAAGATTGCACAAAGACGCACACGTTATGACCCTTTCAACAGCTCGCTGCTGTGGTTCTCATTTGATGTCACTAGGAAACGACAAACGACTGGGTACAGCGACCCATATTATAACACCCCCTGTAACACAGGCAGCTATGGGTAGTGTGTGTGTGTGTGTGTGTGTGTGTGTGTGTGTGTGTGTGTGTGTGTGTGTGTGTGTGTGTGTGTGTGTGTGTGTGTGTGTGTGTGTGTGTGTGTGTGTGTGTGTGTGGTGTGTGTGTGTGTGTGTGTGTGTGTGTGTGTGTGTGTGTGTGTGTGTGTGTGTGTGTGTGTGTGTGTGTGTGTGTGTGTGTGTGTGTGTGTGTGTGTGTGTGGTGTGTGTGTGTGTGTGTGTGTGTGTGTGTGTGTGTGTGGTGTGTGTGTGTGTGTGTGTGTGTGTGTGTGTGTGTGTGTGTGTGTGTGTGTGTGTGTGTGTGTGTGTGTGTGTGTGTGTGGTGTGTGTGTGTGTGTGGTGCAAGAAGAGCCGTGCCACCATAAGGGCTGCAGAAAATAGCGCCTTTCCCCAACTCCAAAACCACTACTACTAAATTGCAAACATTGCAAAATTGCAAACCCGCGCAGCCAGGCGGATAGAGGGTGCCAGCACTCACCCGCTGGCTTTGCAATAATGGGTTTGCAGCTTTCCCATTCACAAAAGAATCGGTCGCTGAAGAAGCCCGGCATTGTGTTGCAGCTAGCATGCTCGATACATAATGAAGGACAGAGGAAGTTAACGAAGACTCGTCGGTTCGCCCTAAATGGATGTAGCAATCATTTTTGTGCGGTCGTCGCATCAGTGCCAATAACCGGCCATATACAACATACATCTACTGTAATCTTCCAGCGAGCAGCCTTATATATTTGACGCGTTATTCGAGTGACTATATAATACCACGCGCGTTTGTCTCGCGCTGGAGTTCTCTCTTCTGCCATCGACAAGGGGTTTATTTTCCTATCGAAAGTTACGCTGAAACGATGAGGCGCTCGTTGCGATGTGCATCGTCCAATGCCAAAGTTCTCGCCTTCGGCGCTCGTGTATTGCCTGTACGTGAGCGTTTTCCGCAGATGGAGCCGCCCTTCTGCAGCAGTATATCTCGGCACGGAACATCAGGAAAAATAAACAAGCATCGAAGGGAAGAGAGAACACGCAGGTGGCGGCCAACACAAGGGAGTGCTTCGAGGCGATCAGAAGGAAAGGAAGAAAATGTGTTCGCCTGTGATCTGGAAAATCTCGGGTTACGTTTACACCGACCACTCGCATGCAGGACGAAACTCGATGGCCGTGCGCGTATACACGAGCACCGTGTCTTGTTTAGTATCTAGCGGTCACGTACGCGCGCGTTGTACCAGATGTGATTCGCAGCTTTGCATTCGGCGCGCCCAATAGTATGATACAGAAAGATGCGCCGCACGCGGTGCGTGTATACCGACCGTGTCGTGGCTGCTGGCGGCACGCACGCAGCGGGATGCACGACCCAGCCACCCCCCGCTTTCAGGATTTCCCTCGTTCTGGACAACGAACGGCGCATGCACGAGGCAATCAAAGATGCGCTTTCCCACGCGACGTTTACCAAGCGCGTTATACTCCGCAGCAAACGCGTCTGCGTGCTTCGCCTCTTCTTTTCTTTTTCTGTCGTGAAGCTACCACATATAGCAGAGCTCGTGATAGGAAAACAGCTTAAAATGAGGACGAGAACGCGGTGCCCCGTAGAAACAAGAAAAGAACAAAAAGTTGTTTTTACCCGGATGAGCACCGTGTATGGGTTCACCAAATAACGAAAAAGAGGCAGGAACACTGGTGAAGACGTCTTTTTTATTAATTATTCACAGCTATTATTCATTTAGACAGCAGCATTAGTACGATTTTTACTCGGAAGTGTTGAAATTATTTATGTTTTCTTTTCTTGCTCTCACATCCGGTCCTCATAGGCTTTCATTACGCTGTCACTCTTTCTTCGAGTAAAGGACGCTATTTCCATATTGTAAATTTAGAAGAGATGTGTAGTGGAGCATACATGTATAGGTGCGTTGTGTCTCATGAATCTCATGAGGGACAGGGCAGTCCGTGCTGTGTCCATTAATGGCAGGGCTTGTGAGCCTGTATTTGTGGAATGCGTAACGTAGCGCAAAAGTAGCGGTCTTCGAGTCACGAAACTAGAGGGTGCAATGAGGAAGAAGACAGGCCACGTGTTATTTCATAACACGTCACCAAAGTATACAACGAAGTGTGTAATAATGATACACCTTCGTTAACTATTGGTGCATGCTCGTTCTGTTTTGTAATGGCATAACTTGACGGTCTCAATGGACGTATTTATTGATGCAATACGAAAACACTTGTTACAGAGGGGGCTGGTTCTGCAGTTCGGTTATCGTGTTTTTTTTTTTCGTTTTTTTTTTTTTCCTTTTCGGGTCAGGAAAGTAACACGAGGCACGCCTTACACAATGAAGTGCCTGTACATGACGTCCTCAGCGCGTCACTACAGGCAGCACACATTCGACTTTATTGAAGTCCTCGCCGGCTTCCACTCCACATATATATATATGTCCAGACGAAATTAGCTGCACGGAATTACGCGAGCTTTGACTTTGCCTGTAATACCGACAGAGGTCACTTCGTTGAAATGGCCGCCGGTGATAATCCTCACTATGTTGAGACGAAGGCAAAGATGGCGAGGATGGTCTTAGAAATGTGGCACGTGTGTATACCGGCTGACGCAGATCAGACAAGAATGGGGCGGCGTGAGGAAAGGCGCAATTTAAACTATACTTCGAATTAAGTCTGTGGAACGGTTCAAGAAAGAAAAAAAAAAAGATTGTGCTTTGTTGCGCGTTGAGTTTTGTTCCTTCTTCCTCCCTCACGCCTCTTTTTCCTCTTGACTTCTTTCTTGTCCCCGCACGCGTCCGCTATTCCCCGGCATTCATTCTTGCTGTTCGACAAAAGGGGGCAGAACCCCTCTCCCCGCCCCCCTCCCCCCTTTTTTTTTCAGAACATTGCATTGCGCAAGGTTTCATCGCGCCCCACGCGGACATCGTCTTTTTCGTCAGTGAGGCCGCGGCGGCCGCCTGGCCTCTGCCCTTGCTCGGCCTGCAATCTCCGCCGGCAGTCGAGAAGGCTCGCTCAATGGCTTCAAATTGACCTAAAGCATGCGCAGTTTACTCAAGGCCGGACTCGCCCACTTCGAAAGGAACAGAGAGAAATAATAAAAATGCGATGTTTCCCAGGCCTTATATAAAGCGCGAAAAAGAAAAACGAACAAAGGCAAATAAGCGATGTCAGCTCAATAGTACACAACACGTAAGTGAGGCAAGCGTAAAAAGGAGAACAATGGAGGCAGTGAATACCGAGGTAGGGCACTCAACCTCGTCTTCACTTCTCTGGCACCGACCAGCGCGTCATCTGTCATCGCGAGTTTAGAAAAAACAGCTCGCCCGGACGGACGGACGCCTATACTTCTACTAGCACGTAGCGATGCAGCGGTTCGAGCTCGTACCCTGGACATGTAGATTTAGCACGGTTTGCCTTTACAAAAGTCCATAGACAGTGACCACGTTCACAGTTTACCATCGCTTCGTACATGTATAGGCTTCGCCATTTGCAGCAACAACTGCTGCTAAGGCTCCTGCCGATGCTGCCGCTCCGGTGCCACGAGTGCGTGCGTTTCCGTGTGCAGACCCTTCCCGGCTCCCATGGCTTGAGAAGAACGGCGCTTCGTAATGCATGGCGATGCACGAGCGCGCGATGCTTTGCTTACATGGACTTCACTGCGTTTCGTGCTGCATAAGAGCGATCCACTGTTGTTCTCTTGACGCTTCCTTCCCAATTGTGTTCATTGTTGTGACTATCTATGGGCCATTTATTTCAAGTTTGTTTATATTTCTTGCTGTATATGCAGATCAGTACACCTTCAAATATGCGAATCGCGCCAATTCTCACGAGCCTCATACACGGCGCGCTGTGCAGGTCACAAAGGTCACAACTACAATAGCTAATCGAAATCAGCGACATTGTGTTTATTATTATTATTATTATTATTATTATTATTATTATTATTATTATTATTATTATTGTTGTTGTTGTTGTTGTTGTTGTTGTTGTTGTTGTTGTTGTTGTTGTTGTTGTTGTTGTTGTTGTTGTTGTTAGGAGTGGCAGTATTACCTTTTTACAAATGCCAGTAGTGTTATTTTATATGATTTCCTCGCTTTTACGCCCGCGTCATCTTTTTCCCTTTTTAATGTATGTCGCTGTACACCTCACAATGCCCAGCTTGTGTCTCTTTATTATTTTTTTTTTTTTGCACATCGTGTCTTGTCTATTACTTCAAGTGTGCACCAGCGCTAAAGAGTCTATGATAATATATTCCTGGGGCGTTATAATTAATGATTGATTGACTGACTTGATTGAAGCTTGCACACCGAGTGAGATTGTTTAAGACCTAAGGAAACCAATAATTTTCTCCGTCTAGGTGGTCAATTTTGTTTTCCTTCGGTCCTTGCTCCGATACGGGGCGGTTACGCCATGCGGCATAATGCACCTTGTTTTCTCAATCACAGAACGAATGATTAAACATGGACTACAATCTTATTCGAATAATCTAAAAACGACTGCCAAAGAATTCGCACGCTAATAGCAATAAGCTGACGCGTTAACTGGAGTCACTACATGGCCGCACGGTAACACAAGCAATTCAAGCATAACTGGCCGACCGTTACGCACTGAACCCCCGAAAGCTAATTGCTTAAAGCAGAAATAATAATGAATCAGGAGGCAAAGCCGAGGCCAACGAACTGCGAGCACGAAGGCACTCACGCGGTCTCACAAAAGAGCTTAAAATAAAAAAAGGAAAACGAAAAAAAAAAAAAAACCTCGTGTCAACAAGGATGCTTCATAAAAAACATCAGCGCACAGAGAGGAAAGTCTAGGAACAGCCCAACCGATCTTCCCGAAGAGAGCGAAACAAGCGGACAATAGAGGCGTTCAACGGTGACGCGCCCTGCGCGGGAGCACCAATTACCGGAGATCGCGAGTTGCGTTCGCCCGAAGCAGCCGCGCCATTTTCCCTGTCTTTTCGGTCCATCCGCAACAAAATGCGAACGGCACGCTGTCGAGGTGGCGGAGACCGAAGGCGAAGTTCGCCTCCCGTGGCAATTACTCGCGCCGGGGGAGAGAAAACGCGCCGCACGCTCTTCAATCGAGAGCGAATTATTTCTCCAAGGCGACGGCGCTTCTGGCGTGAACAGCGCGGGTCGTCGCACGTCAGGCCGGAGGCGCGCGGTATGAATGGGCATTGTGGAGCTCGGTGCATCCGCTCTGCTGTTCTATCGGGTGGTTTTGATTCACGTCCGCTACAACACAAGGTGCAGGGTGTTTCACAATGTTGCCGACGCACGACGTGACCCCCCCCCCCCCCCCCCAGCTCCCGTCGCGGCTCTGCATGATACAAGTGCGTTTGTCGCGCTATACTCACGCATAATGCGGCGCTCGCGTTGTGATGTTCGCTCGAAGGATTACATTATCGCACGTGCGATTGGGAAATAATAATAATAATAATAATAATAATAATAATAATAATAATAATAATAATAATAATAATAATAATAAAGGTGCGCGTCCGGCTTTATGTGTATCATACGGAACTGCGAGTGCCACCCATTAAGCGACAGCGAATGTCTCGTACCTGCCTTCACCGAATAAGACGTAATGTAGCCTACACAAGACGCTATGTAGCGTCTTGTGTAGGCTACATTGTGCTTGTACAAGCACAAGATACAACAATCTGATTCTGCATTGTGCTCTACATGCAACACACGAGAGGACCCTGAACACGTCCTGTGCGATTGTCAGCGCTACGACTCCGAGAGAAAGACTCCGAAGGCAGCGCTTCGTCTGCAACACGGTTCGACCTTGGAGCTGCGGCATCTCCTAGGCCCATGGCAGGACAGCACCTGCGCACTACACAGCACTAAAGCATTGATAACGTTTCTACGGGCAACATGCCTCAACGAAACGCTGTAAACTGCGTATAGTGTATATACGTGGGTAAGTGTGACTGTATGTACGTGTTGCCCCGCCACGGTGGTCTAGTGGCTATGGTACTCGGCCGCTGATCCGAGGGTCGCGGGATCGAATCCCGGCTGCGGCGGCTGCATTTCGATGGAGGCGAAATGTTGAGGCCCGTGTGCTGTGCGATGTCAGTGCACGTTAAAGAACCCCAGGTGGTCAAAATTTCCGGAGCCCTCCACTACGGCGTCTCTCATAATCACAGCTGGTTTTGGGACGTTAAACCCCACAAATCATGTATGTACGTGTTGTGTTACACGTGATCATTGTAAATATCATAATCACCGCTAAACACCTGGAGTAGCAAGCCAGGCCATTAACCAGGCTAACACCTCCGGAGTCATTAATAAAATATTCTTTCTCTCTCTCTCGTACCTGCTGTCGAACGCAAATAACGGTTGCGGCGAAAGCTTATAGCACTGTTTTCTCTTAGGGCGACCTTTCTTTTTTTTTTATTTGTGTGTGTGTTTGTGTGTCTGTGTGTGCAGGTATTGAATTATTTTTTAAGTGTGCGAACTGCGAGTCGTTGAGTTAACGAATACATAAAACTCGAACGCCTGCAGAAAAAGTGTAGGGAATGTCCCTCGGTCATGGCAGGGAGCATGACATTCTATACGTGAGATTGGGATATTTTACTACATCTTCAGTTCCCAACATGCCTTTGGTAACATTGCAATCTATTAACGCTAAGCTGTACGGGACCCCAAGCTTCATATCCCCCCCTCCCCAGAAAAAAAAAAAAAAAAGAAAGGCCTTTGCACGATCTTCAAGCAAGAACCGTACAGTTGCAAGTATAATGTAGTACGTTAAGACAAGCCGCATGCGCCCCTGTAGCGCAATGCTAGCGTCAAGCGTCATTCCCAGCCCATTGAGCCACCGTCAAGACCAACGACCGATTACCTGTTCATTTGAAGATGATCTGGCTGCGACGTTGACCAGCGCGGGCTCACATGATTAGGGCCGTTGTTTAGATCTGCTGTTTTCCTTTTTCTGCATCGCAGACACGGCGCCCGACGTACACGACACAATGATTCGACGAGAGGGACAAGGTCAGATCGTCCTGACCAGGAATAAAGACGAGCCTCCCGCTCCGCGCTCGGCTTATTCTTGTCGAGCAGCACGCGAACCGCGGATTTCGTCTCCGAGGCCAGCGTCCTCGACCGCGAACGAGCGGCTGCGCGGCGCGATGCTGGGACACAATACCTCCGCGTCACGGACGACTGTGCGTGACAATGAACGACGACGAGGAAGTACGCCGACTGCCGCTGCTTGCGGTCGCGCATGCTGCTCGCCTCGCGAGCCAAGGAAGAGACGCGCGTCGTCGCTTCCGCGCACCGCTGCCGTCTCATTAATTTCACGCTTGCCGGACCGCAATTAGGTCCGCCAGATTGACAGCCGCCTGACCTATACGAGAGCGTCCGCAGTGAAGAATGACGGCCGTATATAGTTTCCCTGCTTGCTCGCTTTTTTCGTTCTTTGTTCTCTTTCTTTTTTAAGGCGAAGGTCGAAGGAAGCGACCGCGAGCGCGCTACGGCTTCGCTTTCGAAGCGTGACGGAGCCGACAGGGTCGGTGGTGTGACCGTGATACCCTCGCACGGGCGAAAGAAGGACGACGTATTTGCCTTTCTCTTTCTTCGCGCGCAACTGATTCTCCTTTGTGAATCTGGGTGTAAAAATCACTTAGTGTTTTTCTTTCCTTGTGCGCGCTTCCTCGCAGCCAGTCATGACTCAACGGCTGAGCAGGCCCGGCTCACTAACACCTCCTCCCCACCGCCCTCCGTTTTTTTTTTTCTTCTCTTTTTTTTTTCGATCTTTTTCCTCAACGGTTCACCGAATGAATGCCTGGCAGAAACCTAAAGCGCGCAATAGCATGTCCAGCTTGAGTAGAGTAACACTTGACCGTTTCCGAACATGGCGCAAGCGTGCATGTGGCTACAATTCGTACCTGTACAGGGGAATCTCAATATATCGAACGGCGATTTAACGAAATCCTCTATATAATGAATTATTATCATTTCCCGATCTCTTGCATCGAAGACCATGCTGCTGTTTTTTTTTTTTTTAACGAAATGATTTCGTCACACCGTGTCGATTTAAAGAACTGTTTGGCTATTTCAAGCTGCAGTGGAGCCTGTGAGACTAGTAAATTAGGAAAATATGTCACAAAAATTCGCCGAGGTCATGTAATTCGTTTTTATACGCGAAATGTTTGAACAGCGCAAAAACACTGTAGTACAAAATTTCAACATACGGAAATTCAGGCTGAATTCCTTCTAGACGTGCTACGCACTGCTGAGAAAATAAAGTTCAAATCTTGATCACAAAAATCGCCGAAACACAGGCGGAAACGACTTACCGCCGGTCGCGATGAGCATCATCGTACGCTCGGTAATGCATGCGATGTAGCTCCCTTGGAACGCTTGCTGCGTGCTTTTAACAGGCGACAATCGAAACGCACCGCGCCATCGTTCTCTGCCGTCTGTCCTCTTTGAGGAACTTATAGGAACTTTGATATAACAAAATTCGCGATATACCGAAATTTCTCACTGACTACGATTTCGTTCTATCGAAGTTTGTATACGAGTAAGTAGCGTGTTTTTACCTATTGCTCTCTGTCTCTCTCTCTGTGTGTGGGTAGGCGCGCGCGTGCGTGCGTGCGTGCGTGCGTGCGTGCGTGCGTGCGTGCGTGCGTGCGTGCGTGTGTGTGTGTGTGTGTGTGTGTGTGTGTGTGTGTGTGTGTGTGTGTGTGTGTGTGTGTGTGTGTGTGTGTGTGTGTGTGTGTGTGTGTGTGTGTGTGCAGCCGTCCCAGACAACGCTCTTCGCTACGTAAGGTACAAGCAATGTATACTAGTCAAACAGCTTTGTCTCATGAGCGCTGGGCATTGCAACTTTACAAACGAGCCCGAAGCGTACGTCATGCAGCGACACTCTCCTTTTTCCCACCAGAGGACACCGCCCTGAGCGGTCTCCTTTCGTCGCCCCGTTGACGGTGCGCTGCGGCTCTCGATTGCGATCGCCCTCGCGCGTCGCAGATATGTGCGAAGCAGGTGTGAACGCACCCAACGTCCGCACTTCCGTTAAACGTCCTCTCATTCATCTCGGTGCGGACTTCCCGGAAGAGATTAGCCGCGGCTACTCCCACCGTGATGAGGACGAGGCGGCGGCAAACTAGTCGCCAAGGACGCGAACTGCTGAGATCGGCGCCATAAGGGCTACAAAAGGGCGCCGGCGCAGGTCGTTTTCATCGCCCCGGAAACAAGCACGCGGCGCCGACCGCGACGAGGGCTGGGCCGCGCTCCTTTGTCCGGCATACACCCATTTCGGACAGCGGGCCTCTTCCATTCAGGCGCCTTAATGGACACCCACCACTGCAGCCGGCCCCCCAGCACGCACGCTCGATGCGCATCTTGCGGTCGCCGGTTTGACTGACGGGAAACAGCGGCGGATGGCGCGGCTTGATGACAGCGCAACGATTTGTATGCAACGCGCCCTGAGATTTAGCGAAGAAGCTTTCAGAACGTGCTATACTGAGCCGTATGTGAAGGGTCGGCACTCTATGACAAGGCTTCTTCCTTCATTCTTTTAACTTCCCTAACATTGGCTTACCACAACACGTAGACGCTTTGGAAAATTCGCAAGTGCGCTTCTCTGCACTGCCCCTGTGCCTAAGTAATGGCGGTGCCTGCCCTGTTGGAATGTATGGAGTGCTGCAGCTGCACAGGCTAGGACTTGTATTTTGTGTATTTTGTGCAGGTTTATATCACGAGGGCTGGATTTACCTTTTTTCATGTCAGAGAGCACGCAATCCGCACTTACACGCGCTATTCACAGAATTGACTACGACGCCATTAGTTGGGCAAACTGCATGGCAGGAAAGCGAGCTTCACAATTTTCTAAAGGCTCAACTGTCCCGCGCTTGGTACCCAACCGCTAACTTGCAACTCCAGAATTTACTGCTTCATCTGGCAACAGTGTTCAAAAATACGAAGACGGACGCGATATCCAGCATGGATGACGAAGAAAAAAAAAAAGCTTGTTTCTTCCTCCATGATATCCAGGGTCACGACAGCACTTTAGCTCAGCGCTGTGGCGAGGTTTCCGAATTATGGCATCGCTAGGTTTTCCCGAAGGCGGAAAGGGTGTGTGATCCCTTTGTATTAAATCGGTCCGAAGGACTTCAGCCACGAAAGAGCGCGAAATAGTTGCTTTGTGCGTGCAAACGTCCAGCCTGTTCCGCGGGCCGCTTCAGATATCACTTGAAGGTTAAGAGCCCTCTGAGTGATCCAGATGTAGAGTGAATATAACTAGACAACTGTTCGCATGTAGCAGGCCTCAGAGAGATGCGTCCCTTGGAAACGGGATTTGTTGCACCGCAATTCGACTGCGCGCAAAGCGTGGGAAAGCAGCGGGACGACCATGTCGTATGCTCCAAAAGCTGGAACAAGCTCTATTTTTATAGTTGCTTCTGTATTTCCTGTGGAAAGATGAATCTTGCAACGCGCGGCGTTGAATGAGAACAAACACTGTCTGCATACATCGCAGAACAAAGGCAGGCGTTACTACGTATGTCCATCGTAAGTCCGCTTCGCGCTTCGCTACTTGGTTGCACGAGTAGAAAAGTAACTCGACGAAAATATTCCTGCCGCTGAATGTTATCATCGGTGAACCTAACCAAACTTCGCGCACATCCTAGAGATATTAAATCGCTTGCCTAAACAAAAGCGCACATCCACTATTGGCGAAGCCCGTATGATATTAAAAATAACGCACGCCCAAATTAATGATCTACACAACGGGGGAAAGGAATTCGTCGCGAGTGAAATGTTCGAAATAAACGAGCATATTCCGTCACTTTCTCGCCGACGCACACAAGTTATTCCCATCGCTCTTCGTAATGCGTCGTTTGCTTCTCTCGGGAAATTATTTGTTGCTGCCTTTCCACCACGGTGATGCGCATTTAGACACACGACAAAAGTCTTTTTTGACAGGTCTTTCCTTCCTTGTCGGGGGCTGTAAGTGTTGGGCTGTAAACGCAACGCGTTTACAGCCCAACTCTGTATCGCATGTTCCCAAGCGAGTCCACTATGTGGCCAGCATTTAATTGGGATCGCGAATAATTATTCATTCATTCAGCAATTGAAAAGTTGCGGAAAAGCAGTGCCGCGAGTTTCACGGCGCCGAAACAAAATTGAGCAAAATCAGTCATATATACGTACCTTAACCCTATGAGAATCGAGAAAAGCCAAAAGTTACGACAAACCTATCATCGGGCTTGCATATATGTGTTTTAATTTGAACTGCACGATTTTGTGTATCATAACGATAAAAAGAAGGCAGAAAGCGCGTAAGTTAGATATATGTTAGGAGGACTAACTGAATTTGTCCAGTCCCAAGCCCAACTCTGTGCGACATCTGGAACGCGTCCTGTGACAAGCGCCCTAAAGGAGCAAAACTTCCCTATGAATAATATTTTAGAAAAAAAGTGCCCGCAGATGTTCTGTTCTGCCATTTTGCGCATCCAACACTGCATAAGTAAAGCAAAGAAAGTAACATTATAGGTATACCCTCTCTGCTATTTATTCATTTTTAAATGTGAAGCATTTCTTGGTGAACATAGCAACTTCGACCATATCTATCTATCTATCTATCTATCTATCTATCTATCTATCTATCTATCTATCTATCTATCTATCTATCTATCTATCTATCTATCTATCTATCTATCTATGCGACTACGTCTCGGCGCTCTCCTGGCCGTCTCATTCACTTGGTACGCATAAAACTTGGGATGATATAGGGCATATGACGAACATGAATGGTTGATTGAATGATTGAGACGACGAGTACATGAAAAATGTACTCGTCGTATACATCACGATTAACGATGGTATGGTCACACGTGACATGCACTCACTGCTCGGCCCGGGTTGTGCGCGCAGGCGCCACAGGTGATTGTATGCTGTAATTGCAGCTTGACATACCGAAACGACGTTCAAAATTTCAACAACACAATTTGCATGGGATAAACAAGAGAAAACGCACACAGTTTTGTTGTGGCTCGCGATTTAAATGTCGGCATGCCAAGCGGACAAGGACAAGCATTATCCTACCACGCGTTAGGGGAGTATAGGAATCGAACCCGGGGCGTCAAGGTGCCAAGGACGGCACGCTGTATCACTCGTCCGCGGCGGCTCTTCCCCCGCCGTACATATCGTGAATAAACCTTTCCTTTCTTTTTTCGCGTCAGCAGTTGTAGTCAAGGTGCTCGTGCTCAATTTGCACTCATACTCGTAACACTTGGCTGAATGCCACACAGTGCCGCATATGCAAATTCCTCGCTCTCATGACATCGATTACAACACAATGCATGGGATCTGCCGGATTTTTTTTTTTTCCTGATTCGTTCGTTTGCAGTGAAACTTTTCTCGCTCATAATAGTGGACCCACCTTGTGGTATGCGTTAATGTAAAAGAGCAGAAAACAATTTATGTATATACGAACACCGCACAATAACGATTGCTCTAAACAATTAATTGAAGGTTGGAATGTGCTGGCATAAGCAGTCGAGTTGACATGGGCTATATTTTTTATGGCAATGCGCTACGATTCAAGCCATACGCCGCACGTAAATGAGCTCAGTTTATACCCCCAAATAAACGATAAAGAATTTGTAGTAATTCCTCATACTTATGCATATGAGGAAATAAGGCCAAACGCCATATGCGCGAAAATGCACGTAAGAGCGACGGGCGACGCGAAGCAGGCTACACTCTTAGCACGGTAACCTTTAGTTCATTTTTGTGTACCTATAAAATAAACTAAAGGTTACCGTGCTAAGAGTGTACCGTCGCGCTTGCACAACCCAACCTCATGCACGCGAAAACTTCGGCGAGCGATCTCTATCGTTGCTGGCAGGAAGGCGTCGATTTTGTAGCAAAGCTGGCACGTTGCCCACATTACGCAATGTAAAGTAATATGTTTCGTTATACAGAGGTACACAAAATGTTTTTTTTTTTATTGCCTTGTAGTAGTTTTTTTCCCTGCCTACGTGCATGAATATCAAGCACATGGTGGCAACCAGCAGTGCGTCATTGATGTACATCCTGTTCCGGCTTTCTGCAATTCGCCAGAATGGCACGGCACTTCCGGGCGACGGGCGACCAATTCTAGATTTCCAAAACCGAGTGTTCGCATGACTTTGACTCCGCGAAAGGTAGCGCGAACGGCCCGTTTCATCGCTCATCGCGTCGCCCAACGTCGTCGCGTACATTTTCGCGCATATGAGGTTTGACCTTTATAGTTATGAGGGTAACTGACCTCACGGCCACAGTATTTGGACCGCGAGGAAGGCGACGTAACAACCCTTCCAATTGTAGTTTCTTCCAACGTTTCTTCCAACGTTCCAACGTTTTCAACGTTGCCAACGTTCCAAACGTTCCTTCGGTCAACCTATCTATTTAGTTCTCCTAGTTACGCGCTACTCTGACGATTTAGTATTGCTTATCTTTCAACGTAACTTCGTGCGTTTGGTTGCATCGTTTACCTCACCTAAGCAGCATCGCCGAGGCTGTTCAGCATTGACTTATACGTATGTGTTCATTTACCATTCGTAAAAAAGGCAATGGGGGCTCAAGCTTCTTCCACAAGCGACCAAACTCGCATTTACACGCGCTTAAACGTAGCACATATCGACCACAAAAACAAACATGCCGCCCACTCAGCCATTCCCTCCCCTCATCTTTCACTTTAACAATGCTCTCGGCACCCTTCAAATAGTGGGGATTGCTTATTACTCGCAAATGCCAGCGCCCACAGCGTGGTTCTTCCCGACGAAAACTGCGCGGAAGCAAGTTTCCCAGGGCACTTGGCTATGTAGTTTTGCCGTCGCTCCATATGCTAACGCGGAAAGGACGCGCCGCAGCAAGTACCTCCCCTCTTTTCCCTCCGGGCCCGCACTAGCAGCGCAAAGCCAAACGCGCAGAAGGAAGGTGCCGCGGGTTTAAGGCAGCCCTGTGTATGCCCCTACCCGTCGCCACGCTCCGTTCGGCAGCGTGGCAGGTATTCCGGTCCCTTCGCACGGCGTAACGACCGATTGTCCTCTGGCCCGGCGGAACATTCTTTTGTCTCACGTGGTCCTCGTCGGCACGGCTAGCGTGTGATGTGCGGATCGTCAGAAACCACAAGGGGCGGGGCGAACGGGTTGAGAAGACAGGCGCGCATACACCAGCGCGAAAAGGTGGTACCCTCTTCGGGACCGAGCCCAAACGAAATACCTGGCGTGCCATTGTTCCATGGTCCTTGGCCGGTGGGCGCTGCGGCGAACGATACAGAATCGCCTTGGGGCGAGGTCTTTACGTGTGTGCGCGCGCGGCGTGCGCGTGCGCGATCGGCGAAAATAGATACGTGCGGTCACCTATCCTCTGGGGTCGTCGTTTGTATGCCGTCTCTTTCTGCGCCGATGAGGGGGAACAGGACAGCGAGAAAGGGCGACAGCCTATGTTCAGCGAGACACTGCCTTTGTTCATCCAAGCGGTGTCCTGATATATAGTCTTGTAATATCGGGCGTGGTTGTATGAGACAAAGTCCCAAGTAGTCCTTTAGAGAGGGTAGTTACCGCACAAAACAGCACCGATGCTATCCTTCACGCCTTCAAAGCACACTAAAGGGCAAATCGATTTCTCTCCTATCAGTAAATCAAACTTTCACAACATCAAAAGCACCACTCATACGACGGTAAGGCGCTTGGTAAGAGAGAAAACACACAAAAGGAAAATACAGGTGGGGACGCCACCTTCGGGTTCCCGCGCCAACTCTCTGTGACGTCATAGATTTTGAAGGCGCCTGCTATAATCCGCGTAATTGTCAACCACCAAAAATTAATTGAATTGTGTTCGTAGAAAGCCAAGAAAATTAACAGAGCAAGTTTCGTGAAATTCCATGGAGCCAATGTGGACGAAATACTAAGCACACACACACACACACACACAGGCGCACACACACACACACACACACACACACACACACACACACACACACACACACACACACACACACACACACACACACACACACACAGTTTGAAATCCGTGATGTTGTGCTTACGTTGACGCGCAGAGGTTTCGGCGCGAAAGTAAAAAGAAGACGAAACTTTGAGCTTCATGTTCCCTACTAATATTGAGCCCATGATGAAGAAAGCAGTGACAATAGAATTTTCAAAAAACGACCCCTGTAAGTATAAACTTATTTACTGTTTCATTTTAGTGTCTCCGGTTTGACGCAGTTTGTATGTGCGGTCTGTATGTGCATGCATACTCTGATATTCGCCACATATTGTTTACGATCCAAACGATTCAAATGATCCTCCAGAATTCCAACGAAGGGACTGTCGACAGCGCAGTTCATAAGAAGACATGTAGCACGAAGAAATTAGCGAGGTTGTAATACGCATTTGCTTTGTAATCATTGTAAATGTTATTACTGCAGTCATATTGATGACGAAATACTAAGCAGTCAAAGATCTTGGGGATGACTGCCAACTGCGGAGATGACTGTTGGGCTCCTTGGGACCTGTCTGGTATGCGCTGGCAATATAACTTGGTAAGAATGTGCAATTTCCCGTAAAAGGCGGGTATGTCGTTATGGGCTCCTTGGGCGCTTTCGCATGCCTCTGCTCGGTATATAGTATCACTTGGTAAGGTTGTCACACAAGCTTACCGGGTGGTATGCTGCAGGGGCGTATACAGACATGATGATGATTATGAAGATGCGTGTGTGATTTCCTGGTAATTCGTAGGTGTGTCTTCGCAGACTCCTTGGGCCCTCTATCGTGTTCCTGCCCGGTATACGTGAGTAATAAAATGCCACCCGCTAAGCTTGCGTGATTTCCCGATAATTGGTGAGTGTGTCTGCATGGATTCCGTGTATGTGTGGATGCCACGGAAAATGACAGCTTGCCTGCATGGAGACTTCTCGCAAGTCCGACTGTGTGGATCGAGATCGGCAAAGGTGGCAGACCGACCACCGGTCCACCTGAGCGAGCGCACCCTAACGAGCAAACAATACTTGATATTCAAATCATATTACTGCGAAAGCGAAAAGTGAGCTTTAATATAGCTTCTGCCCGCCAAATTTTTTTAACCGGGCCAGTCTCTGACTTCAGCGACAGCTAAGCTCATATAACCTTCGCTACATCGTCAGGCCGACGTTCAATCGTTTAATACGCGGCAGCTAAGGGCGCAGAAGTTAAATTATATTGGGGGATGCCGGGAACGGCCACGGATGAAATACGAAGCGCGTGCATGCCGTGCGTGCAGCGTCCGGTGTGCACGGCCATCTGAGCGGTCTCTGGCGTGGCACGTTTTCCGTCCAAATTTCCCCTTCGCTCAGCGCGTTCATTCTGCTTTATCAGCGCCAGCTGCGGTCTTATGCATGCGCTCGACTTCCTCCTCACAAGTGATGCGCATTTAAGGCGGTCTTGCGGCGGCGATGCATTTCTCTTTTTGCACGAAACTTTCCCCGGAAGTTCTTTTTTTTTTTTCTCGTTGAACAACCGTGCCATAAATTATCCGCTTCGAAGCGCACAAACATCGCGAGTACAACGAGAAACGGCGTGGGGCACCGACTTTCCTCCTCCGGGCATAAGCACGGTCGAAGGAAGGAACACGGACATACAGTTCGCACACGCTCCTTCTGCGTCTTTGAACACTTGGGAAAGAAGGGGAAAGAGATGACAGACCCTTTGAGCGCACGGTGCGTCGCTACACGATGTGCGGAGATAACATTTGCAACTCCTAGTACAGCGTGTGTCCCGGTGTAATTGATTTCGCTTGTTTTACGGCCTAAATCCAAGATATGTTTATGAGATACACCGTGGTGGAGAGCTCCGGAAATTTCGACCACCTGGGGTTCATTAATGTACACTAACATCGCACTGAACAGTAGATAGGCCTCAACAATGCGCCTCCATCATGTGTGTGTGTGTGTGTGTGTGTGTGTGTGTGTGTGTGTGTGTGTGTGTGTGTGTGTGTGTGTGTGTGTGTGTGTGTGTGTGTGTGTGTGTGTGTGTGTCCATCACACTTTCTTAGAGCGGTAGAACAGTGGCAGTGGAAAGCGCGCATCGCAGTCGACATTTACGTTAGTCAGCCGGGCACTCCTCCTCTTCCTTCCCCCCACCCCCGAAAGCGTGCATTTATGTTACCACCAGTAACACATAGCTCTCTAGCGAGTTCTTTTTCGTTACTTGCATTGCAGGGGAACGGTGATGACGGCGCTACAAAAACAACCGAAAAACGAGAACAGAGCAATTATCAGCAGTAAAAAGAAACAGCACAAGAGGGATGGCAAACTTAACAGGAACTGAGGCTAACCCCCCCCCCAAAAAAAAAGAAAAGGAAAAAAGCATATGATGAAAACATGGCCAAGGCAACGCAAAAATAAATGGTATTGACAAGAGCACCTTCGCTGTCTGAAAGTACAACACTGAGGCGTGCTTGCGCGGTTCTCATTCGACTGCCTCACGGTGAAAGCTTTAACGATTCCTCTTTCTGTCTTACGTGCTTTTGTCATTTAACCGATTTGATCGAACTGTAATGAGCAGCCAAAACTCTTCCAAAGTAGTGAAGATTTACTAACTTATCGCATTCCTGAGATCAAGTTTTGATCACCGCGTTTAATAATAATAATAATAATAATAATAATAATAATAATAATAACAGGAGGACTACGACGACGAAGAACAGCAGCTCTAAAATATGCGGAAGTGATCAATGGCAAATTTATACGAGAATGTATAACGTTATGCCCCTGGACTCTTCCGATAGCAAATCGGAAAGACAACGCAAGGACTTCATGCCGCTCGTTATGTACTGAGTAAAAGTTGGGGATATTTTAATGTTCGTGACCTTGCGTTTCCTACTGTCAATGTTTTTATTCCAGAGAACCGGTTATCGGCGCCCAAGGCCCAGAAAGTAAAGGCAAATCGCAGGCTTCGAATTTTATACGTAGTACTTACAAGACCTAAACTATTTCTCTCCTCGCAAGCGTGCACAAATACAGATGTCACACAGCGTCGTTTCATCCCCAAGCCCCCAGGACGTCCTCGCGCAGCTCGTGCTCGAAACGACAGAGTACGGCATTGCCTTCGGCGAAGCGCGGCTAGCCTTGGTCTCATCTTATTGGAAGGCTTCTCCACAAAGGGCTCTGTACATCTGCAACTATACACACCAAAGGCCTCGCAACGTCGGCTGCTCAATGGCCAAAGACATTTCGCACAAGTAGCGATCCAGAAGTCGTCTAGTCTCGGTATATGTCTCGGCATGGCTTTCGCCAGGCAAAACACGACACCGCTTTGCTTTTCCTCGTTCGAGCAGAGCTTTCCGGCGGCGTGGCAAACAGCGGGAGAGAAGCGATTCGGGACGCCTAACAAGGAACTAACTGAACTAGACGTCTTTAGAGAGGCCCATGTGTGTGTGCAAACAAAATCGTGCCCAGAGATGTATAAATTTTTCCTGAACGTGTGCCAAGAGGCGACACACGCTATAGTACTGCTTCCGCGACACGGGGCTGCCTTCTTACGCGACATTATTCAATGTCCGAGTCATGGCATACACCCCCAGAACCTGCGAGTATGCACTGTTCACCAGTATCACCACGCAAAAGGGACGCAATAAATAACTCACCGATCCCTTAACGCACGCTAAGACGACTTGACGGCCATGCCGCGTTGTAATAAATATTCTTTGACGCGAGTTGCGTTAATTTATCTGTAACTTCACTTTGCATCACGGGATCGTAATTTGGAATAGTATCTAAAGGTAGACGTTCGATTACATGTGACCCATGTCCACATATCCTTGGCCGAGGAATGAGACTAAGAGCCACGCGCGATTTAATTATCGTTAATCGTGACGCAAATGACTAGCACGTCGCGTCGTGGATGTCATGACAATTTTGGTACATACCAGTTTGCATTTTTAGTACCATATACGTGTTCAACTGGCGCCGCCGGGCGGTCACGCTCCGCGTCTCGCGAAGCACCTAAGGCTTTCATCTTGATCAATGAAAAGAAAATGGCGAGGAGTGTGACGAGATTTTTTTCGCGTCGAAGCTTCAGGGAATATATCTGTCGGATGTCTTCCAGAGTGTGCGCGTATAGTCGCTCCTGTATCATGCGGCGCAACAAGTAGCAAGCGAGTGAAATGAGGTGTTAAAGAGTTGAGCGCCAGTACGCGAGCCCAAAAGTTGATGGTTACTCGTGTCCAGTACACATAAAGAAGCAAAGGAAGAAAGAAGGGGAAATAAGAGAAACGCGTTTTTGAGAGGGTTCTGAAACGCGTCTTTAAAAAACATAATGATCTAAACAGAGCCGGAAGTATGTCCATTTGACACATAATGAGGTGCTTGTAGATGATGATAGCGTTTACTCAAGGGACAACAAAGGGGAAAACGCTGAGGTGGTTTTAGAGTTATAAATTATTCTTCGGCAATGCTATTGTCGTTAACTTCGCCATCTCATGTCCAATAGTTAGGAGCAATAATGAGAGTCGAAGTTTCATATTCTTTCTTTTTTAATTTCGAGCCGAAACTTATAACTGCACACATCACAAACTCATCTTTTTAAATTATAATAATTTGTGGGGTTTTACATCCCAAAACCACGGTCTGATTATAAGAAACGCCGTATTGCGGGGCTCCGGAAGTTTCGACCACCTGAGGTTTTTTAACGTGCACTGACATCGCACAGTGCCTCTAGCATTTCGATGGAGGCGAAATGCAGCCGCCGGGGCGTGGATTCGATACCGCGACTTCCGGATCAGCAGCCGAGCACCATAGCCACTAGGCCACCATGGCAGAACTTGTGATTGTTTTTTTTTTTTTATTGGTACTCTAGCAACATTGCCTCAATGAAATTTTCCGAAACGCGTAATGTTAAGCCCCTGGAGTCCACAGAATGCAATGTATATCGTTTTTACAGAAAAATCGTTATGCAGACCTTAGTAGAAGCCATCAAAATATGTTACGACGTCACGCATATAAAGGCGGAAGCCTCTCAGCGGCGTCGTCTCCTGTACTTTATTAATGCGCGTTTTCTACCTTACCAAGCCTCTTCTGCACGCAAGAGTGGTGATTCTTGTATATAATCTGAGATGGCGTTTTACTAAAATAAAAAAAGACACTTTCACTTTAGTGTCCGTTAAAGGCGAGCTAAACCTGGTAGTCATGGCCGCTGCAAGCGTTCTGTCTGAGCACACGATTCCTATGAACGAAAAAAGAAAAAAAAAGAAATAAGAAGAATATGAGGCTTGAAGTGTTAAACAGATCGCTGGAAGCGATGGAAAACAGGGACAGTATATGCAGGGGTCAACGTTTCGACGTGCGCACTTGCCTTCTTGTCCTGACGAAGAGAAGTCCACTTGTCGAAACAATGGCTCTCGCGACATTCTCTATTTCTCTCATTTTCATCGTTTTTAACGATCTCTTCATCATTGTGAGCGATAATTAGACGATCGCCGTCATCATGCGTCAATCAATTTATTTCACACCCCACTACGTCCCCACACGCTTTACTTTTCTCGCACGATCTATCGACTTCTTCCTTTCGTTGCTTCACTCTGACGAAAAGTGGTTTTGAGTGTCCCTTTCCCCTTCCCAATCACATCTCTTTCTTCGGGCTGCTCGCTGGGCGACATATCGTTCCTCGACGGCCCACTCTCGCAAGCTGTTGAAGCAGATGCGATCCGGAACACAGTTTGCTTCTATTTCGTTGCTTTATATATATATATATTTTCCTTCCTCAGACGGGTATCCACGCAGCGATGAGGTCAAGCGATCTCCAACGATTGGCTGACGCCAGTTTAGAAAAGGAAAAATGTACACACGCCCACGCACGTCGGGCATCTATCTAGGAAGCGAGAAACAGCAGCCGTCATATATATAAAGGGCATACACCTCGAGAATCTGGCAGCAACGTTATCCACTTGCGGTCGATTCGTGCGGTAAATGTGTCAAAAGCGTTTTATACACCGCTTGAGCTGTTCTGTATACACAGAATCAAGTTTGAAAGAGGCACCGCACAAAAGGTGTGTGCGTGAGCAGTGGAGCAAAACAGGCATATGTGAAGAACATTGCCTGCTGTTCACGCTGCGACCGCAAGAGACTGTGCTTCCGTGAAGGAGCCTTCCGAAAGAGAGAGAGAGAGAGAGAGAAAGGAGTTGCTAAGGCGAGTGCGATCACGAGTCGCCGCAGACGCCTTCGGAAGCCGCCCGGCCAGTGCTCCGCAGAAATCGGGCCTCCTCCGCAATTCTCCGCCTTTGCGGCGAGGCTTCCGCGCACTGCAAGCCAGGGATGGATCCCGCGCGCGGAGTCACGAACTCGGCGCGATCAAAGCATGTCCGGCGCATCTGTCTACACAACGCCTCCGCAGTTCGGCGCAGCACGCCGGGAAGCACACGCCTACCCATCTACAACCCAATCGCGTAGCCGCACCTGGATCGCGTACTGCGGAAGCAGTGTCATCGCGCGGAAGAAAAGGCGAGCCAGACAGCAATGTGGTACGCATAAGCCCACGTCGTATGGCACATATGCAACTGTGTAAGATATATATCTGCACAACTGGACCACTTTTGATCTGCTCGCGCGCGCCCAAGAGCGCCGCTTTAAGACGCTCGCATTTAGGCGCGTTAACGCTCACCTCACAGTTAGGGGACGGGAGATGGCACGCACACGCACTGGCGTATACGCAAATCGTGCTGTAATCAGGTGTGCTTTCTGTTCCATATAGTGGAACGTGAATTACACTTCGACTTTTCTAACATTTCTTTCTATTTGCGACTGCTGTAGAGATTTTACGATCACAGTAAAACATATACTGAATGTCAACGATAACTATGTTGATGTACGAGCTGTTTGGAACCGGTAAGAAGTGTTTCATTAATGCTAATTGCATATAGTGGTGTTGGGATAACTTTATAGCTTAATTCGTTGCTCTCGCATGGTGTTTGCCAACGAAAGATTAGGTACCTTAAAACAATTCTGCGTCTTTCTTTCTTTCTTTCTTTCTTTCTTTCTTTCTTTCTTTCTTTCTTTCTTTCTTTCTTTCTTTCTTTCTTTCTTTCTTTCTTTCTTTCTTTACTTGAAACTGCGACCACGGCTGCAAGGACTGCTGTATTATTCATGCTCAAGAAAATGAACATTTCCTACATTGACAAACAGTTCTGTTTTTGCGAAGACGAGTTGAACAGAACGCTATACGCGTGTCAAATGATTTCGCACGAAGAGAAGTTCAAGGGAAGACGGAGGTTTGAAGTGAACGGGAAACGTCGCTAGCTAACGTTTCGACAAGTAGACTTGTTTTCGTCGGGGAAAAGTAAGGCCCTGATGAAGACAAGTCCACTTGTCGACACGTTCACTCTTGCGATATTCCCCCGTTCAACGAATTTTTCATCACGATCTCGCGTATACGAACTGTTCAGCACGCTGCGCACTGACATTTGGACAGACTTACTGAACAGTCGAATTCGGCACCACAGGTCCTTGACCACCAGGGACATAATTCATTCGGTATCAAACAAAGCGTACGCCCACAGGCATACATCCGAATGAATCAAGGCGCAGGCACTCGATTCGGCCTCAGTAGTACTGCACAGAACTACGAAGTCGAGAGGAGCTATTAGACATTGCGATGTGTATGGTACACGCGTATACATGCGTGCCCGTGCGCAGAAATCCACAGACGCAAACAGCCGCCTCGGGCCCTTCTCAATATGAAGTCGTCGTTCCTCGTGCATGTGCTGCTGATGCTACCACTGACCAAGTCAGCCGTCCACTGCGCGTTGTTAGGTATGCCTCACGAAAGAGCCAGGCCCAGTATCGTGCCCGGCACGCTCGCGATTGCGTGGCCTCGTTTCCTGTGTCCGAAGGGCCAAACGGACAAGTTCTTGGTTTAGAGGGCACCAATACAGCTCACTGCAGGCTCAAAATACAAGGTATTCACTTATCTTAGATATGTTGGGTTCTAATCCTAAATGTGCCTCTCCGAGATTTGAGCCACGTTTGATTGTACACGTCATGCATCGTGTCAACGTGATGTATATCCACTTTAGTTCCGCTTGGTATAGCTCTCGCTCCAAGCAAGCTTTGTGCATGTGAAGCCATGAGGTCGTTCAGCAACGAACTATGAACACGGCCTCATCGTGACTTCCACGTGTGTCGTTCGAAACGTGCGCTCCGCTCTCAAGAAGCGTCAAGCTATACCGTGCCAGAACTGTAGAAGCCAAGGGGCTCCTGGGCCACGCAGCAGGACGCGTTCAAATCTAACTGTTCAGAACGAATCATGTTCGAGCAGCGCTGAACGCAGCATGTTGGGAACGCTAACATTAGGTGCACTATCGGGTCGGCTTTGTCTGTATGTATATATACGTATAAGGTTCATTCCATACACCCTATAGCTCCTCGTGATGGAAACGCATCCTGTAGCCCCTTCTCTCGGCCCTGTCCCTGCAGTGTGTCTCGCTTTCATCCAGGCAGTTCCGTTTCTGGTATCCAGATATACGACGACAAGATGCCACCACGCTTCCGAGCTGCCTTTGTTCTGCGTGTGGGAGACACTGGTGCGCCAATGGGACCCGTGGGTGGCGGCGGCCGCGATGACCCCGCGTACGCGCAACCTCACAAGAACCAGAAAGGTGATGAGGGAGATGCGGTGGGCCTTTGGCCGTGCCACCGAAAACGAGTTTGGGCTGCAGGGCACCACGCACTACTGGTTCGTTTTTGGATAAAAAGCTGGGGCTTTGTGCCCACGCGTAGCACTGCGGTACGTGCGCAGTTTCTCTGTCAACTCTGCGTATATATAGCCTACACATGACGTCGCGTTGCATTCCTGTTACGGGCATCAAACGGCTTTATTAGAAACTGGAAAAAGTGTTCAACGTAATTTGTAGTGCAAGTAAACTGCTTATTCTCCAGCGTGCAGCAATAAAACGTAACGTGAGTGGCGACTTCCCAAACGCGAAACATTGCTGCCCGCAAGCCGTTATCCTGAACTATACGTTTACCGGCAACAAGTAGCATACGCAAAATGAACGCGAGTACGGCACACAGTTCCTTGCGATTGGGTAGCAGAGTAGCTGTGATACGACCACCATTGCCATTAGTGCATCAGGCCACTTTCACATAATATGTTCTTCTTGCACATTAATTTTGCGCTGATTTTCGACAATTGCCCTCATGTACGTGTGTTGAGCCTGTCCTCTTCCCTTCTTCAGTTTTTCGCGCTCTTACGTGATTGCAATGAACCAACTAGCCCAGCAAGCGGCCATGACAATACCGATAGAGGTACTTGAGTAAATGATATAGTTAACAAGCTGCATCTACTATGGTGTGCGTGTACACATAGATGTTTTCTTGAGAAAAAAAAACTCAATTCAAGGTTCATACCATAATTATATGTTGGATGCACCGCTGACTAATCAGATTTAAAATAGCATCATACGCAGGAGTCCCAGCACCATGCTCAGAATTTCATTGTCGTTATCTTTTTCGAACTTAATAGCCCTTGCGCTCATTCGCGGTGCCAATATCTCCAAGAAAATGAGGTCGCCTTTGTTCGAGCCATAAGTAATCGGAGCTCGAAATCATCATACACCTCTCAACCTTCCGCGTCCCGGACTTCAAAGTTGCTGTCGCGTGTTTACGAACTTCACGTTGCTTGATAACGATGATCAACGGGCTTTACGCGGTACCAACCTCTCTATGAGCGCTGTTAGAAAGGAGACCACAAGCGTGAAATGACAGTTGACGATATCTCCGTCTGCGTTTTCCTATTGGTGCGTTTGCAACTTTGAGGCGCGCGTGTCTCACAATTATAAACGAGAGTGATTTACGGTATGCGACGTAACAAGGGTTCCCGCTGTCGAAAGCATTTGTGGCCCCACCGTCCCCGCTGTCTCTCGCCTCCTTCGCAGCTGTACAGACCATAGAGCTTTCCTACTAAAATACTAGAGGGAAAACTGGCGCTAGTGTCTACGGGAGTTTCAAACAAGGCGGTTGAGCCAGCATGGGAATGATGGGTATGACATGGATTTGCCTAGTCTTCGTTCTTCTGGCTTCATATGGCTTTTCGACTTAAAAAATATAGTTCGTTTACGACAAAATAGTTGCACTAAAACGGAAGACTTTGGAATAACTATGTACGTGCGCAGGTACTAGTTGCTTTTTCGCGATGAGAAAAATACTGAACGCACAGAAATTTAGCAATATTGTGCGATATGGCAATGTTGCCTCCTCTGCTTGTGCGCAGATTCAGCAGCATCCATACAGGTTTAAGTTCCAGATGTAGTTGTGTTCGAACTTAAAATAAAGATTTTTGCTCTTGTAAGTGACGTGCTGACATTTTCAAGTATGTAAAAGCTAGATGTGTGTTCTAAATATAACAAACGGGCTTTCGCTCGCTTCTTTTAGTGCAGGGCAAGTGCTTCACTGTATTTTTACAAACTATGGGTCAAGCCCTTGCGCGAGGCCGTAGCGGGAGCGCAGCATCGCCCATGGCTTGGTGCTTGGTTTTGTGAAAAAAACGTGAGGTTAAATAAACAACCGTGCCGTTAAACTCCATCGGAAGCTGCGCCTGAGCTTTGATCTGAGCTGACTTTTTGAGCGTCGTCCGCAGGCGCGTCTGCCTATCGTGCACTGTGCGTCTACTACGCGCGATAACTGTGCGCCTGCTTGGCGCGTTCGGTCGGCGTTGAATTAATCAGACAGCCGAATTGAAATGCCGTAGTACAAGATATACGAACAGCCTTCTGACAAGGGCTGTATGTCAGCCGTGAAAGCGACCCTGCGGTTACAGATTCTATCGCACCTGATGCAAAAGAAAAGAAAAAAAGAGCAGAAAAACCGCATCGATAAGGTTCGCGAGACGCAGCGCGAATATTTCTAAAGTTGGGTAAAATACCGCTGCAAACAATATGTGTAGCCATCCATCAACAAACACAACAACGAAACACTGCATGGCACCTCATCATTGGAAACGACTTTGGTACATGCGACAGTCGGATGATCTCTAGCAGTAAAGCCAGTAAAGCGTCTGCCTTCGTCGCGTAACGAAAAAGTGTAGTAACGTCACTTGCGTCACTGAAGTTAAAAAACAGGAATAAACAAATCCACCAAAACGTTTGAAGCCCTAGGTACGAAGACTAGACAAATCCATGTCATACCCATCATTCCCATGGCAGCTTCACGATCGCAGCGCCAGTTTTCCCTCTAGTATTTTAGTAGGAAACTCTATGGTACAGACTAAGGAACTCGTGCACTTACGGCATGCGTTTCACACTCACACCGAGGCTACACGTATAGTGTAGCAAATATAGCGCGCGATTTCAAAAGCGACCATCCGGAGATCCGGCGTTCCTCCGCGGGCGGCGTACGTGAGGCGCGATCAAGGTTGCTGCCGCCGCCCCCAAGAAAGGCTCCGACTTTCATAACAAACGCGACGGAGCTGCTGCCTCGTAGCCGGATCGCGCGGCTGACGCACTGTCGCGGGAAACCGGTTCAATTCGGAAAGAAGCGATGATGCTCTGCCGGGATGAGCTATGCTCGCAGTTTTTTTTCTTATTATTATTATTATTACCTCCCAGCTGCAAGGGCGATGAGGCTGCTGCGATCAGTATACCATCGCTGCACTGTACGTCTGTAAGTAGGTATTATTACTACGTAGGCCGTTGAGAGGCCAGCAGGCGGCAGAGCGAAACACACGGCTCAAATGAAGCCGACTTTAGCCGTAAGATGGCGCACTCTGCGAAACCTGTGCACTCCAGTACTCGAGTGGCTTTCGTAATGCACTTTTTTTTTTTTTTTTTTGCTAGCGCGAAGGAGAGGCAGGGGTAAGCTGCGGCCGATTGAAATGCCTATATATGGGCGTCGCCGCTGAAGGTCGACACATACCTAAAAAAAAAAAAGAGCAGCAATTCTTAAAATAAGATTTTTTTTTTTTTAATCGACACGCCGAGCTCGTTGAAACTTATCGCAGTTACACACTTACGTAAGTTTTCTTTTTTAGGCGAGTCAGTTTGTAGCTAGACATAATATAAGGCAAAGGTCAGCGGGTCTATGCAGAACCTTAGCGACGTTTCAAGAAAACAAGCGCTGGTACTGCTTTGCTGCTTCAAAGCGACCCCCAGAATTCATGGCAAACGGAAAGGCAGCTACAGGCGCCTGCTTATTCTCGTAGTACATCCCACGGACATAGCCCGAGTCATGCAGGACAGTGAACTAATTAATGGTCCTCTTGGTGAACTAACTATCGAATAAAAACACCGTTACTAAAACACGAGAGTTACTGAATCCCAAGCCAAACCTGCGTGTAACCTCATTAAAGAACAGAAAGACGTAACCAATAGTTGAAAAAGACTTTTATGAGCCGTCGGAATCAAGCTAAACACCGGGGCCACACATTTCAACATCGCCGGTTTACCATCTATTCGGGAAGCATGGCAGGTCAATTGTTATTATGATTATCAGCATTGTTTTGGCAACGCCAGGTATGTAAGGAAGTTTATATTGTTTCGCATTCTCCAGTTTGGACTTGTTTTCTTTTTCATAATGGTACAAATATAATAACATCTTCTTCAACATTCATACGGTTTTGACTCTCATTAAATATGCACTTCATTTTAATACCCTCTAAATTCTGCATCTTTATGGAGGCTTACATGATGCCGGTGTTTATTTTCAATGCGGCATTACACTTGCAACTGCTTATAGCACATAGCTATGCGGGGTGATCGCTCCCTTTGCAGACTATAGAAATAATTCGATTATCGAATGCCTTTCCGCAAACTGTAAGCAATTCTCCAGCCTGAATATGCGTCGGTGATACGGAATGAAATCAAACAATTAAATCATAGAAGGGGCCGAGAAAAAAATCCTAAGCATATATAATAATACCCTATATAATAATCGCTTTCCTAAAGAAGCATGACTCCGGATCTTGTTCTAGCACTGTTGCATTATTGTCATCACCATTTCTCCACTGCCGACGAACTGAAGCTGCTTCTGCTTTGTTGGTTATTATCATCACCTGCCCTTAACTCGTGATTTAGTGTTCCCTAAGTTCAGCGTAAAACAACTAGAGAGTGTAGACCTATTCCTGTACCACCTGCTGCCTCGCAACTAGATAGTAGATGAATGAGGATGGTTGCGACCTCACACCAACATTCTCAGAAGACTGTCTTCGTAGTGCTGTTTGTTGATCTCGACGTTTTCGTAAATCGCAGCTTTTTTTTTTTTTCTCTTTTCTCGAGCTTTGCAAGACCTTTTCTCCTGCTCACCTTGAGCTTTGTTGCATGTCAACTGCATTTATCATCATGACCGTGCTAAGCTTTTTGGGGGCTATGTTATGGTATTGAGCTTTGTCATTCTAACGTCTTGTCACATTTCCAATTCCTCCTTCTTATTCACCTCACTATCGTTAACTCCATAGTTTTTTCCTGGTCACATTATGTGGTTGAATGATTTGATTGATTGATTGATTGATTGATTGATTGATTGATTGATTGATTGATTGATTGATTGCTACACAAAGGGTCAAAAAGACTTGCTATTTGCTCTTGCTACTACCGTACTCGCTAAGAACATGTCCGTCATCACAACTGGCTGACATTTGCTCTTACGAACAGCGTAAGTGCACTTCTAGCGAGACGAGGGAACGGTTCGCCGAAAACGAAAGCGGCGGCCTGCATGCAGCGAAGAATACGGTATCCCAACAAACTAAAACCATAGCGGCCTCCTCCGGAGCATGCGCTTTCCACGGCTTGTATGCCGCATATATATACGCATAACGAGACAGCGGTGTCAACAAAACTCGCAATGAGGCAAGAGGGCGAGCAAAGGAGAGCGTGCGCTGCGCAATGAGGCAAGGTGACGCCTCCCATATAACAAAAGTGGCTCACGCCTTCTTACGCATACTATACAACGGGGGGGGGGGGGGGGGGGGGGGGGATGCTGCTGCGCATTATACGGCGCAGGCAGCGAGTGTGCGCAGTATGCATGCGACGCAACGAGATCAGGAAAAAAAAAAAAAGCGAATCAGGCGGGGCGAGTGCCGCAGAAGCGGCAACGTTATTTTCTCCGTGGAACTAAGTGTTTGGGAGGCTTTCTCCTTTACGCCGAATGTGCGTCGACCTCCTCGCCCGCCGCCAACCTTCTCTTCTTTTCCCACGGACTACACTGGACCCACGCACGTAATTCGTTCGGGCAGTCGCGAATCCTTTCTTTCTTTCTTTCTTTATCTTCCAAAGCTGACCGCTCTCAAACCGAGCGAGCGAGCTAGGAACGCTAAAGGATAGCAAGAAAATCTTGCATTCTATGCGCGCTCCAATGAGTGACGCACTGTGCATATGTTGCTATAACAGCGTGATGAACTTAATAAACATGCGTGTATCCTATGTATATGAAGCAAAATGTTCAGGCGCGTTCATTTCAGTTCACCCATATATACCGCAACTTTCGCAGCCGCCTTCACATGTTCCTCAAGGCCCTCGTGGCAAAACATGGTCCGTACTTACAAGCAGGTGAAGCACTATGTACGCAATATAGAGTGGGGGGGGGGGGGGTTCATATGCAGGAATGAAGCACAACCATTTGCGAACAGCGGAGACGGATGTAAAGCGAATGTTCCCGGTCAGTGAAGAAAAACATCTTACGCGAAGCTAGAACAACTTTGCGAACTTCATTAGATGAAGCCCGAGGAAGCCAGGCCGAAGAAAGGACTGGCTGTAGTGCACCTTAGATTAAAAAAACAAAACAAAAAAAACGAAGACTGAAAAATATGACACATTACTAAAAACTTATGACGACATAGAGAAACAGTATAGAGCAGTACAGTCTTAAAAAGAGTTAGGCAAATTTACTAAGAAAATATTAAGCGTATACTATAGTCCCAAAAGCTACCTTCTTAGTATTTGCAGGTATAGTGAAAGTGTAGGTAGTGAAATTCACTACCTGCTGATGCTATTGAAAATGACGAACTGAATCTCAACATCTTATTAAAAAGTTAGTTGAAAGTACTAACTACGTGCTAGTTAGCGTTCGTACAGTCAGTATTCACTACCCTGTTCCGGCAATTTGGTTTGCAAGTACTGTTTGAAATTGCCATGTCACGCAGCTTCTATTGAAAAAGGAAGGAAAAGAGAGGCCGGAGGCACCATTACACTAATTAACACTCGCTAATAAGTTGATGCAATTACTATGCTAAATAGACAACACTATGCTAGTAACGATATCACAGAGCCATCAACAAACGATGGACGAGAACATAGTCAAAAGAAGAGGCGTGCAAGACACGGACACAAGGGGATAAGTGTCTTTTCTTTTGACTATGGACCCTTACCAACTCGCTCAACTTTCTGTCCTTTTGAGACGAGAACAGGCCGACATACCCAGAACATCAAAACTTCTGCACAACATCTAGTCCAAGAGCAACTTCAGAGGTACATATGACCCTAGTTTAGGGTTGCACACGTTGTACTACTGAGCAGCCATGAATTTAGAGAAGCAATGCACATTCTGAATCCGTATACTCATGGCTTAATCTTTGCGTATATGCGTGTCATGACGTGGCACACAGCTGTTATTCAAGCATAACGAACAAATTATAATTGTAAACACAAGCTGCGCTTGGTTATTATTCAGGTGCAGCCATCAAAGAAGTATCTGACAACATAGGAGTGGCTTATTAGTTACCCAATTAAAAATACTAAGAAATGTCTCTGGTTACTAAATGCAGCATTTGTTAGCTTCTAAAATCTGACCAGTAAAAGGTATCTCAGAAGGTGTAGTAAAGTACCCGGGAAACTAGTAAACGAATGTGCATACTAGCTTTTTACTAACCTTATTTTAAAGAGTGCATAGCTATACTGAACTTCAGCCACTGCAGGTCTCTATATCCTGATGTGTTTACTACAGAAACTCTTTCGATGACATTCACGCACTTGTTTGCGTTCATTCTTGTTCCTGTCTCCAAAAAAGTTTCTACCCGATGCAATAATAATATTTTGCCCGAATAAAGCTGCAGAACTCTGTCGCGGCAAAACGCCCTCGTGTGCAACCACGTTAACGTATGGAAGCTCTGGATCCACACTTCTCGACAGTCAAGTCGCCTTTAACGTGCATGCAGGTACTACATATTGCAAAAGTGTTGCAAGCGTAATACAAGAGAAGTGGCTATACATGTTCAGGGGAATGCTCGCAACACAAGGAAAATTGTGCTGATTTCTAGACAGCTTAAGCGAGATAGCGCAACCAGAAACACACAAGGATGTATATACAGCACCTCTATAAAAACCATACAGCGCCGGATGTATGCATGCATACACTTCCTCGTACACAGAGGTGTGCGGTGTTGGCTGCCAAGCGCGGCAGCTGCTTATATGCGCACACGGAACTTGAGAGCCGCGCCAACGCTATTAATTGTGGCGACGACGATTTCACATCGTGAAGAGCAGCTAATCGCAGGAAAACTTGTAATTTTTACTCATAAACTTCGCGACGGCGATGATACCTAAATATGCGTGATAAGCTCCGGTGGGATGACAAAATGGCAGTATTGACTCTAAAGTACTTGCGATGAGCAAAGGGCACGTAAGAATAACAAGGGACAAGGCTAACTATAGTATATATTACCTGTGTTAGTCTCATACGTGAGCCTTTTACAAAGCGCATTGATTTGATTGCTTTCTGCGATTTAACGTCTGGAAACGATGCTCTGATCATGAGAGACGCCGTATAGTGGAAGTCTCCGGAAATTTCGACCACCTGGGGTTCTTTAACGTCCGCTGACATCGCACAGCACACGGGCCTCAACATTTCGCCTCCATCGAAATGCAGCCACCGCGGCCGGGATTCGATCCCGCGACCCTCGGATCAGCAGCCGAGTACCATAGCCACTAGACCACCGTGGCGGGGCAGCACAGCCGTATAAAAACCCAAACGGAGACATGGATCTTGCGACTGACCTAAAGGTGTCACCACCTCTGTTAAAGGGAAAAGGAAAGGAAGACAACAACAAGAACAACAGCAGCAGCAGCAGCAGCAGCAGCAGCAGTAGTAGTAGTAGTAGTAGTAGTAGTAGTAGTAGTAGTAGTAGTAGTAGTAGTAGTAGTAGTAGTAGTAGTAGTATAAAATAGTAGTTCACACTTAATGGAAGCTGACATTGCAGCCAACTTCGTTTTGTTTGAAGAAAGAAGTTTCTTGATGAAGGCGACATAGCGGGGAAAAAAGAAAAAAATGAATGCTGCCTATGACACTGCAGTTAGAGAATGTATATACGTGTTTATATTCAAGCGATCAGGGCCCTAACCTACCATTAGATAAACAAGCCGATCTTGTTAGCTCTCGAGAGATCCCTGTAGTTTGAAGTGACTGTTAGCCGATCCAATCCGTGGTGAAGTCTATATACCGTACGTGAGCGGCTCCGTTCGCATGACAAATAGCGCACGCTGCACGAAGTGGCCGCCCATTCTAAATATATGCGCCCCAAGGACGCACCATGTAACCCCCGCTACATAGTCCCGCCGTCTCCACGAAGGAGGCTTGGCTGCAGAATAAATGCGCGCAGTTATGGTACAGCTATGCGACTCGCTCGCTGTGTGCAGCCGGACTGCGCCCGCGCGGTCTTGCGTCTGGGTGTATATATATATATATATATATATATATATATATATATATATATATATATATATATATATATATATATATATATATATATATATATATATATATATATATATATATATATGTGTGTGTGTGTGTGTGTGTGTGTGTGTGTGTGTGTGTGTGTGTGTGTGTGTGTGCAACGATTAATACAACTGCGTTACACTATGTCACTCTGTCGTCCAATCACGCCGCTCTGCCATGTATGATGAAGCGAGAGCGGTGCAGCATGATTTCCACTTTTATAGGAAACGTACATACAGAAAGAAATGAGAGTTAAATGGTACACTATGTATGAGCGTAAACCTACAACGAACGAATCTACATTAAGGGAACGTCCTTGAAAAGATATAGTATACCAACGTTGATTGATCACTTGATTTTTTTTTTCATTCACATGATTGCGTTTTACACAAAAGAAACGCATTTCGCTTGGACTGGAAAAAAGAAAGATAAACAGCCCTGTACTCTTATTTCAGCATACGTTAACTGGGAACGCCCAGGTGGTCATTGTGGCGAGCCTCATAACCATACTGTGGTTGTGGCAAATAAAAATTCAGAATTTAAATGAATGTAATTTTTTTTTCCTATGGCGTTTGCAGGTAGCGTCGACACTCACACTTTGTTCTTGTTTCCTTTCTGTCGTATTAAGCGTGTTCCAGCGGTAAGTGTGGCCCTATACTGGTGTACCAAACGAATACTTTAATAACTGTGCTAAATTAATTCGCTTTTCGATTAGGCGTTTCTGTGTAGCGTACACGTTGAGGGCGTTGGACTTTCTACTCTCTAATAATTCCAACATCGTTTTTTTTTTTTTTTTTTTTTTGCTGGTAAGGCAGCGGGGAATCCACAAGCGGTATTTGAACAACCCACATGCCCATTTGCTTGATCAACACTTGTCCCCTTTTTTCTCTTCCTTTTTTTTTTTGTCGCCTAAAACAAAAGTTACTGCTTAAAGCATTTTTTGTGCGAATTACGAACAAAGAGTACTACACAATGGTTCAAAGGCCACATTTTTACTCTGACCGCAACACTGCGAAAATGATGGCTAAATATAGGCCAAAATGCGACTTTTGCCAACTCTGTCGCTATCTAGCCACATGGTTCCTGCTGCAGTGCGACACTGGTGTAACATGTAGTGCGATACTACGCAACTGCTATGTAGTGTTCACGCGACTTCTGTCGCGATACGACGCCTCGATACGGCGGGCATTCTGAGGCCAGTGGCAGCCCAAATCTTTGAGGCAGCTGGAATATAAATGCTTTCCTGCTCAGCAAGTGCTGGTGTGTAATAGGATGACTCGCATCGCGCGGTGCCCGACCGGATTCGGTCCCGGCTACAACTAAGCGGTTTTAATTAATATGGACAATATCTTCCACTAACACCGGCAGGGAAAACTGTAACTGAAGTGGGCCCACAACTGCTTAGGTTGCAAAGAGAGAGAGAGAGAGAGAGAGAGAGAGAAAGAAGACGCCTTATAAGTTTTCACCGAGCATCCGTGCCCGCGTGCTGAATACCTGGATGGCATACGATGACATTAGGATGGTGAGCGCGCGCGTACAGACCTCTATATAAGCGGTCTTCACCGGCGCACGAGAAAAAAGAAAAAGAAAAAAATATCTGACGAGTACTGGGCCATTGCGTCTCATTAAGAAGTGGGCATGTGCATTCGCACCACTCTTCGCACGCAATCAGCGGACGTGCACAGCATTACGCGCCGTCAAGGACATCGGTCACGTAACAAGTCCCATGGCATCCGTTCGGGCTCAGTTAGAGTCATTCAAGTGCACCTGGGGTGACGTGATGAGTTCGCTAATCAGGGTCAAGCGGACCCGGGGACTCGCTCAGCGACTAACCGAATCGGAAACTTTCGAGCGCAAATTACAAACCCACGACTCGTGCGTATCGGAATGCAAGCGGCGGCCGAACCTATATCGCCCTATTCTCCGACTTTCGATTCACCCGCGCGCTGGCTGTTACCACTACCACTACCAGCAAGAAGAAAGACGAGCAAATGAAATGCATCGTTCGGATGGCATTTGTGAAGTTCTTCCGATGTTTGCGCTCCTTCGTGCCTCCCATGGAATGTATACGTCATTTCAACACGTGTCAGGCACTCAAACAGGAATTTCGGCGATGCACGAATCACTCTCAACACGTATTGCAAATGTTTGTTTAATGGTGCGCTCTTGAACATCATTTCAGCTTCTCTCTCTCTCTCTCTTTTTTTTTTTTTGCCACCTCTTCTGTATTTAAAGTGGCAATCCATCCTCTCACTGCGACCACCCCATCTGTGGTTGCAAACGTGCAGGTGCGAGGCTGTCATCCCGTAGTTTTCCGTTACCGCTCGCGGATCTTGGGACGCCGCTGCGTGGATCTGCGCACGCTGCACGCATCTGTTCCGGGCTCGGGAGTGTGAGAGGTTGCAACATGGCGTTGTGTGCACGCATGCATCATCGGATACCAGGAATGGAAGGACATGCCGCGAGGTCAGTCGTGATGCACCCTCGCGCGCTCACTTGGCGCTGTGCACCAACGTATGAGCCTCTTTCCGGCTGCAATAATCCGATCGCCGCCTATACCCTTCTTCACCCCACGCAAATGTGTAGCGCTAATTGTTCCAGCACCGAGTCGTGACGAGCCGAAGCGTGCACCCGTCCGTCTCCCGTCGTTTGGAAAACACGCGCCGGAACATATACCACCACGAGTGCTGCATGAGTTCACGCACCATTCAAGTCGCGCTGAATCGTGCTACTAGTCGCTTCATCTGCCTTCGAGCAGTGGCAGTTTAAAAATTTTTCCGGCAGTACGGCTGACGTTACTGCCACACTCAACTCTTCGTTCATCGCCAGTATTGCCAACATCACCACTTTCACAGCGGAGTAAATCTCCTAAACACGGCATTGAAGTATTCATCCGTCAGAATACAGCACAGGGCAGAGAATAACACGGCCATGGCGCATGACTGCGTATTAGCGCGACCGCGCCGAGCCTCTAAGAAAAAAAGTAACCGTGACAGAATTGTACACGAGGACATCACCGAATGAAAAAGCCGTGCGATCAAGACCACCGCGAGAGAATTGAATCAAGAATACGTCACGGAAGCTGTGAAACTACACTACATCAGCTCATTTACTGGACACATTGCTGCATTCGCTTCAGTTGAGCCTTAAGGCGGCCACTGTCAACTCCTCTGACTTGCATGTACGGCGGACAGAGAATGCGGATGTCGATGTGTAGGCGGCGTCACTCAGGCGTGCTGCGAACGCATTCGTCAAGTATACGCCGAGGAATAGACGCACCAAGCAAGAAGAAAAACAGGAAACATGCGTCACTTCAGACTATCGCTATTTCATTTTAATATGCCTAATTATTATAACGACACAAAATGGGCCGTACAAGATTACGAGGGCGAATATAACGAGGCCGACGAATTAAAGATCTCTCTAGAACTTTGCTAATCCTCGCCTCCCAGTATATTCTTACGGAGACTTTATCATGTATAAAGCAGCCAGCGGGGTCGTCTAAAGTGTTTACGAGAAAAATTAGTGCATCGGAAAGGGCATCGGCTCTGTTCACTTTAATAAGCGAGAGGAAATATTTAGGAAAGTTTCCTGTCACACCTTCAAACGAGGTTTTATTAAGAAGCAAGAACGCCGACCTCGAATCTGACAGATGGTTATTGGCTGGAATACTTCTTAATACGGAAACAGGTGAAATGAATTGTCTACTAAACCGTTTCGTTTTCATAACGCTTCGTTGGCACGTTCCACAAGTGTCTTGCAGAAATATTTTCTCGAAGGCGTTTTTGTTTGTTTGTTTGTTTTTCAATAACGAAGACCTGCGAATATGACTCATAGGTATACTGCATATGACACGTCAAGTTGTTCCATAGTCAGAAGAAGAGGCGTGCAAGAGACGGACACAAGGGGAAGAAGTGAACTGACTTCTTCTGACTATGGACCCTTACCAACTCGCTCAACTTTCTGTCCTTTTAAGGTTGTTCTTCGCGCAAGTACAAAATGTCCGGCAGTATGCAGAATTATCTCACGATGTGTCACATATATCACCCGATAGCGATATAGCATCTCACCATGTACACTATCAAAGCCGCGCAGTTGTCGTGGAGCGGTTCTGTATACTTTTGGACAGACTTTTTTTTTTTTCTACATTGCAGTTCGGTAGGCACGAAATACCCACGGCAGCGTTTCAAAAGGCGCGCCAAATGTACCACCACGTGACCGCCGCTCGAACAGATGCACTTTAGTGATATAGACAAATCGCGCAGTTATGACAAATTACAATTTGCGCCCCATTACTACGGGGAAAAAAATCGTGGTGTTGTATCCGCTTGAAATGCCCAGAGGGGAGTTTCCATACACGGTTAAAAGGCAACAACGAGCGCGCCCACTGTGCAGCTTATAGCCTGCACGTTGCAAATGCGCCGATAGCCATTCATGACGTCAATACAAAGCTGAGCGTTCCAGCGCTGAAGTGGATGAGTGTCTGCGACAATCCCTAACTGCGTTCCGCAAAGCCACAGCCTGACGCCGGCCTCGAACGCGAGCACCAATCCCCGGTTGTGCGTCTATTTTGTATACATGCGTAAGGCGCGCTTGGAAGTGCGTGCAGCGGAGTGCCTGCCTCGCGTACATATCGTGTACGCGCCAGTTCCTCCGCCACTATTTCTTCGGTCCCCTTTTAACTTGTTTCTCGCGGATGCGTACACCACGCTCGGCACATACGCAGCGTAAAGGAAAAACCAGTTGAACTGGATCGCCGCCGTAAGTACATGCGTCCTAATGCTGCACCCCTGCGCAATCGCCGTGGCTTCTCTGCCTACTGGACAGACTCATCCGGTCGTCCAGACCGAGTGCCGCAGCCTTGGCACCCGGTAGCAATCAAGGCCGGGCGGTCAGCGCTGATCGAATGATTAGATACAAAGCTGGGCCGTCGGCTTGCACCGCCGAGGTTTTCAGAATAGACGGAGGGACGCTCGTCAGCCATCCTTTTAACGAAGGCAATGGATAAATATGCAAGAAACTACGTCATCCTCCTTCTGAAGTGACTCACGTGGACATCCGAGCACGCTGAGAGCTGTTGGCCATCGCAATAGTACATGAACTGCTTTTAAATTTCCTCGTAGTAAACAGAGCCGCGACAGAGTCCGCGTACCATCCCACGCACGATCTGTCGTTTACGGCAACAAAATTATTCAACAAATTCGTCTATCTGATTCCATCAGCCGGAGCATCCATATTTCGAACCCCTTTGTGACTCATACGTCTTATCGGAAGTATAACGACGAACCAAGCGTTGCCAGCTTAAAGCGGAAACCGCATGTACGCGATTTTGTGCGCGATCGCGACGAGCGACGCGACCAATGTGCCCGTCGCACTGCTCGTCGCCGGAAAAATCAAACCTCATGCAAGCGATCGGCTCGAGCGATGTATCAAGCGACGGCTCCCCGGTGTTGCCGGCTGCTGTGCACCAAAACTGGGTTGATGCACGCATTAATAATCTAAAGTCGACTGTTCAGCCGTGCAAAGTACCATTAAATAGGTTTGCTTGTATTGTACTAGTTTTGTTTTCTTTTGGCGTTCGGTAATTGCTGACAGTTGTTTGCAAGCGCGCTCGTGTGAAAACCGGCAGTGCGTCACGTACAGTTTGTACCGACCGGCTGCTTGCGATTCGCTGTCGCTCGTACGACTTCCGGGCGACGAGCGACCGTTTCTAGATTTCCAAAAACCGAGCGATCCACCAAGCGACCCTTCGCGCGACGGCCAATTTCGTCATATATCGCGTCGCTCGTCGCGGTCGCGCACAAAATCGCGCACATGCGGTTTCGGCTTAAAGGGGTGCTGCAACACTTTTGGAACATAGTCAGAAAACGGTGCCGATCAGTCGTCGAGGCTCCTGAGAACATGCGACTGAGATACTATTGCACTGCACGCACCAGGGAATCCGTAACTCGGTTTCGAACAGAGATGGAAAGCGCCCACTCTCCTTTCAACAAATGACGTCACTGGGGCCGGCATTGACTATTTCGCCTGACTTATTTCGTTGTTCTTTGAGAGAGAGACGCACATTTCCTTTATTTATCGAATAAAGCCTAGCAGATGGTCGTTCCGTGATCATGAAACCATTCAATTATACTTCTGCCTCAAGAGAATTTGTCCGTGCCTCATGTGACCTCGTATGTTCAAAGAAGAGCGGGCTCTTTCTAGCTGCGTTTGAAACCAAACTGCGAATTTCCTGGTACGTATACTGCAATCACATTTGGCTCACATGTTCGCAGAGACACCCCCGACTGATTTGCACCGCATTCTGACCATGTCCCAAAAGTGTTCTGAGGGCCCCTTTAAGGCAGGTATTAGTGCACGGTACTGAGGCCTGCAGGCTCCCGCTTAGTATGCAAACGACACAATATAAACACGGGCCCAGATAGATAGCTCACTTCCGCAACCGCTGCCTGTGCGCAGACTTGCCTTCTCCAGCGTCCGTGTATTTAAATTTGCGATCCCCTGACGCTTTTCCAAGAGTTTTACTTGGCTCCGCGACAACCAACCAAACGTGGGTACCAGGGCTGTCAGAAAAGTCAAAAGTGTGCGGTGTACAGGGCATTCCGTTGTCGCGAGAACCGCGTCGCGTAGAATGTTTTCTTGTTATTTTCTTCTTTTCCGGCTACTTTTGTACAAGGGTGCTCTACTAAACGAGCCCGCACACCGCAGGGAGCATTCCGGGAGACGGGACGCCGAGGATGAGGGGCATTTGTGCGCGCCGCGGCCAGTTTCTGGAAAGCGTTGTTTGTGTTGGTTTTGTGGCGAGGCCGGATGCACGCGATCGTAGAAGCTCGTATAACATCGTTACCGTCGACCTGCCTGACTTGTCCGTGTAAGGCGGTTTCCTATTGGTGGGAGGCGGTGGTGGTTCGAGCCGTCCGCGTCGCCGTGGATGCTGAAAAAGTGTTATTTAAGCGGCGACACTGGCCTTTTTTGGGGAGAGCGAACTCGGGGACCATGACGCTCGGCATCACCAGAGGAGCAGTCCGGCAGGCCGACGGGGTATGATACCATTTTCTCTGTTGTATAATTTTTGCCCTGTGTGTTTTACAACTTCAAGATGTCTTAGCTAAATAAACCCCCCAATGAGTGCTTTCCCAATTCACCGTGTCGACTCCTCATCCCTTGCCTGCGCGGAGTGGCTCCCACGCCTCTTCGTCTTCCTGACCTTCCGATGCGTCCAACATTCACGGCCCCGACGTTTCGCTACAAAGTGGTGGAGGTTGCTCGGTAGCGATATTCCCGCTCTAAAGCTATGCCCCGAGTCAACAAGTATCAGGAAACTACTTCGGACTGCTCCACTATGACGGAACCCCCTTCCTTTCTCTCTGCTATGGCTACCCCCCAAGCAAAACCTTTCGTCGGACCGCCAGTCTTTAGAGGCGCGCCAGAGGAATCTGTTTCCGAGTGGCTACTTTGCTACGAACATGTCGCGTCGCTGAACAACTGGGACCAAGCCACGAAAGTTAAATTTTTATATTTGGCTTTAGACGGCGATGCAAAGAAGTGGCACACTACTCAGATTCTAACCGGTTCCCCTAATTCATGGGAGGAATGGGCGACGCTATTGAAGACATCCTTTACTAGCCGTCACTCAGTCGAGATCGCCCATTTGCGGCTACAAAACCGGACACAGCTGCCGTCCGAAACTCCAGAGCAGTACTACTATGACGTCGTACAACTTTGTGCAAGAGCCAACCCGTCTATGCCAGAAGATGACCGGTTGCGGCACCTTATGCGCGGTCTGCGTCCGGATGTGCAGGAAAAAATGATCATCGCAAACCCGGAAACCTGCGCCGCATTCCTCCAAATTTTACAGCGCATAAATTACGCAGCTTTGATGAGCCCTGCTTCTTGGTCACGGCCGATCGACACCCACTATCCTAATGGATTGCAGTCGTGGATGAAAAACATCGCGCCTCCGGTAGGGATGGCATCCGCCGCCGCGGCAGTACAGCCTACTCCTACGTGTGTCACCACCTGCGCCGCAGCAGAACTGCGTTGCCCGCGGCAGGCTTCCGACCGCGAGGGAGACTTAAAGGCGATTGCAGACTCCATCGCCTTGTTATCGGACCGGCTAAGAAACATTGAAGACGAGATGCGTCGCCCCCCAGTGCCTTGGCCACCGAGAACATCCCGTGCCAACGACGGGCGTCCCCGATGCCAGATTTGCAGCCGCATCGGCCACGAAGCACGACAGTGCTGGCAGCGCTTCCGGGACGACAGAAATGATCATGCGGAGTCTCTTGGCAATCACGATAGCCAGCGTAACCCTTCGGGAAACGAGAACGGCCGGGCCTAAGGGGCCAGCCCGGCCGTCCCATCGGCACATTGTCGGAAAGCCAGCTTCACGCAGTCCCCACACGAGCCAATGGTAGAATAACGTTGCGACACCGCCCTGACCTTAAGAATGGAAATGCCGACACGCTTTCCCACCTTCCTCACGACCCCGTGCCAGTAAGCGAAGAAACCCTTTTACCGTTGCTGGTTTTGGGTCAGGCGGATGTTGGAAAGAAGCAGAGGGCAGACCCATGGATTAGAGCCGTTGTACAGCACCTCGAAGAACCGAGTGCGCCCGTTGTCAGGAATATCAAAAGAACGGCACGGAGTTTTCGGTTAGTCGACGGTGTACTGTATCGGAGGGCGAAGGGCTTTGAGAAAGATCGCGCGGCTCTCGTTGTCCCCAAGTGCTTGAGGTCTGAGATATTAAGGCACTGCCATGACGACTGTACGGCAGGCCACTTGGGTGTCAAGCGTACATGGGAGAAGTTGCGTTACCGATATTTCTGGCCAAATATGTTCTCATACGTCAGCAAGTACGTTCTTTCCTGCCCTGACTGCCAGACGAGAAAGCAACCGCCGGGGAAACCGGCCGGTTTCCTCCAACCAATCCCGCCTGTAGGTCGACCGTTTCAGCAAACGCTACCGGTTAATGTCGGGTCAGGCGCACAGCCTGGATTCGACTACACCCTGGATGCGATGAAAGTGGCTCGCCGGCTGCGGCAGGCTCGAAAATTAGTGAAGGAACGGGAAAAGCGCCAGCAAGAAAGGAACAAGCGCAGCTACGATGCCGACGACGCAGACGATGAGTCCGGTGCCGATCACGAGGTGCGAGATCCAGGTGGTGATGTGCGCGAGTGCAGTGATGACCGCGAATTCCATCAGGGTGAAGTGCGCGAGCGCAGTGCCGGGAGTGATGTCCACGAATTACACCCCAGTGTTGTGCGCGAGTGCGACGTCAATGGTGATGTGCGCGAGTGTGGTTCGCGAGCGGACCGAGAACTTCGTTTGCGTCATGGTGTGTGCGAATCAGGGACCAGTGATAAAGTGCGACAGCGCGAAAGCTCAGACTCTGAAACTGAACTTTACAGCGACTGGAAGACGTTTTCAAGCGGCAACAACGGACAACGAAATGCCGCCGCTTACGACACTGATACTGACTTGTATTACAGTGCCAGCGAGTGAACTTTAGTGATTTTTCAGTCCCGCGATTTTCCATTTGGTGTTCTAAGTTTTCCACCTTTTAGATGTATAACTTTTCTGAAACCAGTACCTCACATAATAGTACGTAAAATTGTTTTTTTTTCGTACTTCTTTTTTCCTGGGTTGCAAATAAAACGAGTGGGTCACTCTTTTTCGTAGGGGGGAGGTGTCGCGAGAACCGCGTCGCGTAGAATGTTTTCTTGTTATTTTCTTCTTTTCCGGCTACTTTTGTACAAGGGTGCTCTACTAAACGAGCCCGCACACCGCAGGGAGCATTCCGGGAGACGGGACGCCGAGGATGAGGGGCATTTGTGCGCGCCGCGGCCAGTTTCTGGAAAGCGTTGTTTGTGTTGGTTTTGTGGCGAGGCCGGATGCACGCGATCGTAGAAGCTCGTATAACATCGTTACCGTCGACCTGCCTGACTTGTCCGTGTAAGGCGGTTTCCTATTGGTGGGAGGCGGTGGTGGTTCGAGCCGTCCGCGTCGCCGTGGATGCTGAAAAAGTGTTATTTAAGCGGCGACACTGGCCTTTTTTGGGGAGAGCGAACTCGGGGACCATGACGCTCGGCATCACCAGAGGAGCAGTCCGGCAGGCCGACGGGGTATGATACCATTTTCTCTGTTGTATAATTTTTGCCCTGTGTGTTTTACAACTTCAAGATGTCTTAGCTAAATAAACCCCCCAATGAGTGCTTTCCCAATTCACCGTGTCGACTCCTCATCCCTTGCCTGCGCGGAGTGGCTCCCACGCCTCTTCGTCTTCCTGACCTTCCGATGCGTCCAACATTCACGGCCCCGACGTTTCGCTACACCGTATTGCATTCCCAACCCTTTGGCGTAGCCTGTGCAGCCCCAGGCGAACCCAGAGAGAGAGAGAGAGAGAGAGAGAGAGAGAGAGAGAGAGAGCGATTTAAAGGTCCGGGCCAAAACATCTCCGGCTCCCAACCACTCCCTTTCTTTTCTTTTAACGAAGTGGGCGCCGTTCTATAGTGCGACCGCTTCCGCAGCATTAAAAACCGCTACATGGCTGTATGTATACCGTAGCACAAATTCGTCACCTCGTATAATACGATTCGGCGGGCGGCCGCAGCGCCATTGAGAACATCGGCCGGTTCGGCAGGCATTTCACCGAAGCAATGCATCGTTGAAAGAGGACGCTCCAACAAGAGCGAGGCTCACGACGACGTTCGGCATCGCGTCACCGCACAGCTGGGCAGCGCAAGAAAACCGGTCGGGAGTCAAGGGCAGGCTTGCGTGTGCCTCCTCGGGCACGTCACGCGGTGTGCGATATGCAAAGCACGCCCGGGTTGCGGAGACAGCTGGCTGTGCATGTTAAAGGCACGGCGTCGTACTACATGCCGGCTCCGAAACTCAGTAAACACCGGATGCAAGAAGAGGAAGGCGTGCTGCGGTGAAACGTGGTTGTATTCACCACCCCACGTTTAGGAAAAGAGACTCAAAAAGGTCCTGAAAGCACCGGTAAATGAGAGAGCGCCGACGAGAATACCCAGGTCTGAGAAAGGTGAAAATAAAAGGGGCTCCCGTATGCTAACTGTGTTAGTGGAAGTAATAAATAGTTGAGGACAACAAGTGACACCATTGAAACGTGACAAAAGATACTGTGCTTACTCAACACGTTAATGAGTAGATAAATTATATGCCGGCCGCGGAGGCTGCATTTAGATGGAGGCGAGATGAGGCCCGTGTACCATGCGATGTCAGCGCACGTTTAGGAACCCCAGGTGGTAGAAATTTCCGGAGTTCTCCATGCACTACGGCGTCTCTCATAATCATATCTTGGCCTTGTGACGTAAAATCCCAGAAATCAATCAATCAATCAATCAATCAATCAATCAATTATGAGCGAGAATTCAAGATCTGATTTCTTTTTTTTTTCTTCTTCTCGAGAACCGCGATAAACTTGTTACGCAGTGTCACGAATGGTCTGACTTTCCTAAAGTGGCGAGGGAAATGGCGCGCATTTTTGTTCTGCTTGTCTAATTTACTGATGCTGGCAATTGTTATATTGATCGCCGATTGGTACGTTATTTGTTGATGCTGACGTAGTACGCTGGGAGCTTTACACTTGTACCACGACGATCCGTGCGTAACGTTTTCCGCGCTGCATGTATGTGCACAATTAAATTCCTACGCTGTTCGCTGTGTGACATTAATTTACATAACCCGGAATCGTAAGTTACCTTTACAGTCTTCGCTGCGGGTATACATGTCCGATTCCTATTTGCGACACGTGTCTTTATTCATCGTGCGCGCGCGAGTATACGTACGTGTTTGTAAGCGCACGCGCGTGAATTTCAGAGAGAGATCCTCTCAGCAGGCGGTCCCTAGCTGACGGAAAAAGAATAATAATCGTAATAACGGCAGGGGGAAGGTTGCCGTGTCAACAAACGCTTACAAGTATACCCCGTGTTATTTAGCTTTGCTGGCCTTCGCAAGCAGCGCAAGAAAAACAAGGAAGTCACCGCGCTGCAAAACAGATCGGGCACTGAGGACGAAGCTCCCTTTGCATTCTCAGTGGGGGAAAAACGAAACAGCATCCGCGAGAGCCACGCAGGATAGCAAGCTGGGCCGAGGAAGTCGCCAGCGCGGCCGGGCCTGAGAATCGGGCGCTCTCTTTATCACTTCGAGGTAAAACGCGTTGCCGCGCGGTTTGCGGAGCAGCAGTCCGTGCATGCGCGCGCAAGACCAGAGCGGCTCCCTTTCTCTTCCTCCAGCATATATTTACAGCGTTTCGATTTCGCTAGTGTCTCTTTGTGCCCGCCCGAATTTCCGTATCTCTCCCTCGGCTCCACGTCTAACGAGACTTGGCTGAGACGGACCTCTCTTCGTCAGCAGTTAGCATGCGGACGTATCGGCGCGTCTGTTGTCCGCGGCCATGCGCGGGTACTTTCATCTTCTGCCGCTCTCTATCTCGATATGCGTCCATCTTCGCGAACGGAGAAAATAAATCTGCGCAGGGGAGGTGATGGGAATCGCGCAAGCAAGCTCTCGAAAGCCTGGCTTTTTTTTTTTTTTTTTTTTTTTGTCCGCAGCGCTGGCTGACCGTGTAGCGCGCGAAGCGATGGCATCACCACCACAACCGCTAGATGCAAACGTGTACTGCTTCTGGTCTACCGGCCGTGACCATACTGGGGCAGCTAGAGATCCCCCCCCCCCCCCTTTTTGTTTTTCTTTTTTGCCTCTCTTTTTACAACACGAGCAGAATCATTGCCATCTTCGTATGTTGTTACTAATGAGCTTTGCCATACGAGTTTAGTGACTAGAAAGGACAAAAGAAAAAAAAAAAGCATTTATATTACTGCGCTTCTGCGAAGACAGTGTAGGACATTACAACTACGAGTGGATGGAGCCTGTTTAAAAACGAAAGAAAAAGAAACAAATTTACACAGTCACGTGGGACTTCGCAATTTGTGATTATAGCTGAGAAACACTTGAATTCCTGAACATCCCCCATCGTGATTCGGCTGCAGTGGCCGGGGATCTATAATCCCAATTTTGTTCGCAAGAAGCGGAATACTTCGCCGACCGCTGCGTTAAATATTGTATATAGGATCAAGAATGCCCCACATATGGCCGAATCTTTCGCTGTTTATAACTGGCAGCCCCCCCCCCCCCCCCACCAAAACAAAAAAAGAAGGTGTTTATTCGTATGCGCGAGTGTCCCTTAGTGATGGAGCAGTCAGTAAATGCCAGCGGGTAGGCAGATAGCATCACGCATGTATAGTGAAAGAGCGTGAACGTTGCGATGAGGCAAGCAGGAGGGAAACAGTGCGTCCAGTGACAGGCCAAATAATTCTGAGTGATTTACGATCAGTATTTACCATAAAACACCACGACTTCTACTTACACGAAGCCACGCTGCTCCTGAAGACGTAAATAGCAGATATGAAACCTCCAGAAAGTAACACGCCGCTCTCCACATCACCGCTCCGCCTCGTCACGTGATCAGGCTCGAGCGTTACGCCTCGACTAGAGTATCTTTCTTTCTTTCTTTCTTTCTCCTCGGACATGACTTGAAACTTATGCGGTGCCCTTATTGCGACGGTGTTACAGGGGTCTGAAGCGTGTATAATGCCGCCACCCGCCACGATGCTTTCGTCCGCACGCATAAGCATTCAGAGAGAGAGGGAGAGAATGCGCGCGCAACGAACACAATCGCGAGGCCGTAGCCGGGAGCGCGCTCTTGAATTTCCCTGATGAGCTCTCCTTTTCGCCACCTTATACATAGTCCGCGGGAAGCACGCATTCGGGGCAAACCCCCCCCTCTCATAATGAGCGGAGAGAAACGACTGTGGCACGTAACGGGACCGCATGCACTCACTGCGACACGGAGCCTTCGAGAACGTAAAGAAGCGATAGAGAAAGAGAAGGGAAAGACGTGAAAAAATATATATATATATACATACATTCACTACACATACGTTGCAGGGACGCCCCTCCTCTCTCTCTCTCTCTCTCTCTGGATGTGTGTATGTCTCGTAGCATTAAAACGCGAGCCCAACTGTTGTAAGGGCCGCAGCGAGTGCTTCTTAAAACGCAATGACCGCTTTCCTTTCTCTCTTTCTTTTTTTTCTTTTCTCCCGGCCCATGTTGCGAGCAACAGGGGCGGCGGTAATAAAGATTTGCCGGAATATAATGGCGGGGTGACCGAAGAGATGAAGAGCCCCGAAGAGTGTGGTCACATGCGCACGCACAAAAGAGAAGAAATAAAAAAGAAAACGGACGCGCGTCTAGATAAGATGAAGGAATTAAGAAAAGGACAGCTCGAAAAAGAGGACACCAAGTGGCCGAGGAGGCGGCGACGGTCCAGTTTAGGGCTAGCGCGAGAGGGGAGGGGAGCTCGCCTTCGACGCCGTGCGCATGGCGTATATAGAAAACATACATGCGGCCGCTCCAAGCAATCCGTGCGGCGTGGCATTCTGGCATGTGTCCGCACGTGCCAACGAGAACGCTCACGAGACACTGATACGCTTTTACGGCAGCCCAAGGTAAATCAGAGCGAACGTGCTCGTGACCGCTTACGCAGCCGTTTACGTGTGGAAATTGGAAATAAAGCCACAGTCGAAATATAGAACAGCGAAGAAATAAGGAGGATAACGATTTCGATGGAATTTTTGTACGGAGAAGTAAGCCAGAAAAGTTAGCGTGCTATGCAAACTATATGTATACTCTCCTCCTCCGCGCAGCGGGAGGAGGAGAGTATATAGATTTATGTTGGGTATATGCACGACATCGCAGTGCGCTGGCAAATCGGCCCGCCTTGGCGTAGACCATCCCTCATTGAAGCTTAAAAGGACAGATAGCTGAGCAAGTTGGTAAGGGTTTATATAATGCAAAAACGAATGCAGGGCACGGACACAGGGGAAGAGGAGCGGACAAAACGAACGCCGGAGTTCGTTTTGTCCACTCCTCTTCCCCTGTGTCCGTGTCCTGCACGCCTTTTCGTTGCACAATGATCCCTCACTGACATCTTTACAAGCAGCCACTGACAACGCTAGAGAAAAAGCATCGAACGCCATCCAGGTATCTGATACGCATAAAAAGAATAAACTGCTAGCTGCACAATCACAGCGTTCGATTAGGCGTATAGATTATTATTATTATTATTATTATTATTATTATTATTATTATTATTATTATTATTATTATTATTATTATTATTATTATTCACCGACCAAATGTAAAAAATATAACTTTAAAAGAAAATATATTTTCTTTAAAAGTTATATTTTTTTCCCGTTTAGTCGGCGTTTTCTTTTACCTTTGAACATGAGTATACCCGAAAAGACGAGCTTTCGTCGAACGCTGGATTTCATAATAACAATAATTGATGGGGTTTTACGAGGCAAAACCTGCTATGATAACGATGGACGTCCCGTATGGTGTTGGGCTCCGGAGGAAGTTTGATCCCCAGGGGTTCTTTAACCGGCACCCAGATCTAATAACTTCTCTCTCTCTCTATCTCTTCCATTTCGTTTCCATCAAAATGCGGTCGTCGTGACCGGGGCACGATCCCGCGACCTCGAGCTGAGCAAGCCAACACCTATAGCAACTACAGAAAAGGGAAAGACGAAATCAAGAGAGAAAATTTTTACGATAATTCAAAGGGAAGCGCTTTACTGTTTGAGGCAAGGTCAAGTTGCCTGAGCACCCGAAGTTACAGAGCGAAATTCAATAAAGAAGGGTATACATGTACGTGCTGTGGAAAGGCTATAGGGAAACGACCGATAATATTTTGATTGAATACACAGATGTCCACCCAGGTGTATAGCTGTGGACACTACCCTGCAGGAGGCCATGGGTTTCAGGGATAGCACGGGAAAGCTGAACATGTCGGCGACAGAGATGAGAAAAAGGCGCTTAGAGTATTGGTGGCGCAAAGGTATCAAACAGAAGCGCAAGGTAGTTCGGGTAGGATTGTTACTTCACAGCGCAACGATAACAGATAAAATAGGTAGGCGAGGAGAAAAATTAGTTGTGAAAATATGTGTGATTCGGGAAAACAAACGTTTGTAGAGAAAAAATAAAGGTAAAGCTTGGTGGCCCGCGGGCTACCGCCCCGGTATAAACGGGACGCTCCTAAAATCCATCCATCGTGGCCCGTACCGTTCCATGCAGGACGCGCCATACACCACATACAAGGGTTTCACATTCGTCCACTACCGGTCCTACAAAGACAGGTCAGCTTGTTTGTTTCTTTGTTTTGATCTTCTCCAACAGAACACGCAACAGTTAGCTTTTGTGCAAATCTCTGTATTGCAAGAAGAACAGAAGCTCAGAAGAAGATGGAGGCTTGAAGCGATGATCACATCGTTGAAAATGATAGAAAACAGGGAATTTCGCAAGAGCCGACGTTTCCACACAAGCAGACTTGTCTTTAGCAGAACAGACATTTGGGCGAGTTTGTGAAGTTCCATGAATGTAGGCTACTTAGAAGCGAAAAAACAAAAACCAAAAACAGACAACTCCACAAGAAAAGGTGAACCAGACAGTACGAGCGCCCTCCTGTCTGGTTCATCTTGTAAATTACCTTTCTCTCTCTCTCTTTGCTCTTCTAAGTACCTTCATGTACTTGTGTTCGTTGGGGCAACAACTTGTCCTCACATGAATCGCTACTATACAATGATTAATATCAGGGTAGAGCAGCAGTATATATCGCTCGCTGTATAGCAGTGATTTACTGTAGGTGAGCACTGCTGCCGGTGAGTCATACATTCCTTTGTCCAAAAAAAAATAAATAAATAAAGCTGGCATGAGAAGGCAACGGAGCCGCTCATTGTAAACGCGACCAATCGTTGCTCTCGCTTTTCTCGCGTTCTCAATTTTCAAAATTGCCGACAGTTTTGGCCTCTACTTAAGAGAGTGCGATGACACGGCTGTGGAGCGCGCTGCAGCCCGCGGTTGCTCGAAATAGGTTCGGCTACATTCATTTTAACTCGGTCTCTTTTTTTTTTCTTATCCCTTATAAAGTAAGGCGCTAAGGGACTCCCTTGCTGACATCTGCGAGTCTGGGCTTCGTTCTCGGAATCCAGGAATCGCGCAATTACGAGTATAATAATAATATCCGGAACGGGCCTTCGCAATGAGACCACTGCTAAAATGACTTTCCTCCACCGCGACGCTAGAAGCACGCGGTGTGAGTGTCCGGCGGCGGCCAGTTGAGAGGCATTCGGCGACTGTACGTCCCGGCTATTCTCGTAGATATCCCGTCCCGCTCTCTATCTCTCTCTCTCCGAGCGAGCGCATTATACGGCCGCAAAAAAGATAAACGGCGTTTCCTTCAGCCGGCGCTTAAAAGAGTACGTCCGCCTTCGCTGACGGTGGCGGAGAATTATTACATCTCCTGCTTCGTGGCCGCTTCACTGCAGGCGCCACCTTTCGCTTTGGAGCCTTACGCGCGCTTCCACGCTGAATGAAAAGAACACTGAGCGGCCATTTTTCTTTATCTTTTTTTTCTAATCATGGCTGCTCTCGGCGTTTGCAGGCGTTCCTGGCAAGCGAGAAGCATTTTCTTTTTTTCACACGCGTACGATTGCGTGTTGCGGTTCACTTAAGGACCGGCCAGCGAGGGGCGCAGAGCGCAAGTCTCTCGCTCTTCAAAAGCGGCCCGTTTTTCTTCCTTCCCCCCACCGGGGGTGGACAGCCCTTGAGCCAGAAGAGAAAAAAAGCTGCTGCGAGGAGCGCTTTATATGAAGTAGCCTCGTGTCACGCGACGCGCCGTGTAGACAAGAAAGCGCGTCGAGTGGTTCACGTGAAGCCGCGTCCGCTGGCTTCCACACTGGATAATACATGGCGGACATCTGGTCAACGAGAGCTACGCAACCGCAGCTGTACACGTGCTTCGTCAGCATTCCTCACCGCTACGCATAGTTTTTCATGTGTACAGCTGACATCCCAACTAAGCGGCAATCACAAAAAGAGACAGGCGATCAATATACAGCGCACCTACGTGAATCCACTTTCTCTTGAATCATTCTCTTACAGCTTAGCCGGCAAGGTGTCGCGGTGCTGAGCTCGAGGATGCGGGTTCGACTTCCAGCAAGGCGGTCGCATTTCTGCGGGGCAAAATGCAAGGATGCCCGTGTAGTTATGGTTGCACTTAATTCCGAATCCCATACTGCGGCGTGCATCATGATTATATCGTTCTTTTGGTGCGTTTCGTCTCGGGGTCACGTCGGGTCAACCTTCCAACGATACACTCGGGGCTTGCGCCACAATAAAGCTAAAGTTAGAAAGCGCGAGATCTGTAGGCCCATATAGGGCGATTCGATACGTGCCCCCTGTGACTATGCACAGGGAGCCCACGAGCTGCCAGCGCTCTGGCCGTGAAAGAAGAAGGAACTCTCGCGACGCAATGCAAGCGGCGACGCACGGAGCGAGCGATGCAGATGCGCTCCGCTGCCAATCAGTGCGCGCGGACAAGGGCGTCTCGCCAGAGCAGCTGCGCTAACAAGCAAGCAGCGAGCGATTCAGCGCGAATCACAGGTCGAACGAGCCAATCCGGGAAGACCACCAGATCGGAATAAATGAGGAAAAACGAGAGAGAGAAACAGACCGTCGCACGGGCGCATATAGCGCAACGCGCGAAATAGAGAGCGCCTCAGTGTATGCGCGAACCGTTCGAGAAGTCCTGGCTCAGTCTCCATGCTCGTTATACAGCGCTTGCATATCTACGTAAAAGCTTTCCAAAAACTCAGCGACCCGTTTCGCGAGGCGATGGACAGCGCGGTGGCCATATGCGCACATTTTGATTCACGCCTCCGCGGTGGAGGCGCCTCTCGTATTGAATATGCGCCCCAATCGACGGCCTACTTTGGTCTTCCCTTTGTTTCCTCCTTCTTCTCCCGCAAACAGCGCCGTTCGGTTGTGGCTTGAAGCTTCTGTGCGTCCCGCTCCCTCGCCCTGCGCGTGCAAGCGAGTGAGCGCACTTCGCACTATGCTTGAAAGATAACCGATCGCACGCGCAGATAGGCGCACTTGTTGCGAGTCGATCGCTCACGCTTTGTTTCCGAGACGCGGCTGCGGCGCTCGGGGGAACGCGGGCTAACCGCATGAGTAAACACGGACAAGGATGCAGAATCAACTCTCTCGAGCCCTTTGTGAGCTATGAGCTGAGAAGAATTAGGGAAATGAAGGCGCTCGTTAGGTGAGGGAGCTCGTTACCAGCTGCCGCGACCTCTTTTCCTTTGTGCGGCGTTCGCTATAGCCGCTGCGGTGATGGCTCGCACGTACTACATACGTGCACTCTCCGAGAACGTGCTCGCGATGACTTAACGGGCCGCACTCACCAGGTGGAGGCAGTTCTCACGCATGTTACAATGCATCAGGGACGCTCTTCGGCGCTTGCTTATGTTTTTTCGCCGATTACCGAAGGTCGCGACCAACGCGCGCGCGCACGATATATATATATATATATATATATATATATATATATATATATATATATATATATATATATATATATATATATATATATCCAGAGAGAGAGAAAGAGGGAGAAAGAGTGCCTGAGAAGAGTGGATGAGAACCGCCTGGTTTGCTGCCTTCCGTGGAGAGGGGGTGGGGTAATAGACAAAAAATGGTAGTCGACAGGAGTGAGTACGCGCGGTATGTGTGTGAATCAAGATTAATTCGAGGACCGTGCATGTCAGTGCGCCCTACAAAGCAGCTCGCTTTCTCCAGGTGGCGCCCTAAACCTGTCAGGTATAGGGATGCACGTAGGCATATACGCTGCTGGACGCACTTACTCAAACTACGAATGTCGTGAGCGTATGTATGCACATCCGGATCTGCCTTTTCGTGGCACCACTTATACGTCGCTGCTCATACTGGATGCTGCGCAAACTATATCCGTTTACTCGACTTACTTTTCCGGTACGTCCGCTCGGTGCATGCTTAATGTGATGGAGCAACGCGCAGTATACCTGTTCCGCACTGGCTGCAGCGATCAAGCACCCCTGCTCGCAGCCGCAATCAGGCGCAGCCATAACACTATACGCGCTGTACGAGCCCGTCGTGAGAGAGTGGAGCTTTTTCTTCTCTGAACGGGAGGAATCGGCGGAGTGCACGCGCGTTCATAGATCACTGAGTATATGCGTGATGTATATACAGTGAGCGCTGTCACTCGAAGCACAGCCTGTCGATCTGTGCCCCGCCGGTTCAAAAGGACGCGGACGTGACGCGCTGCCGCCGATGCGGTCTCGTTATTTTCGTGCCTCGCGCGGAAGCGAGTCGTCTCGGATAACAGGCACCCCGCGAAAGAAGTGGGAGTCTGGATGTACCGCATGCTGCCGCGTATTGGCGACGCTGCTCTTGGGTTCTTTCCTGCCCAGAAACTTCGGCAAAGTTGACACCGAAGACGCAGGCAGCCCTTCGCTGGCTTAGATTCGACATATACGGAATGTTTCAGTTAGCTTGCACCAACTGCGTTAAAATATCCTCGGGCGCGGTACGACGATGCAACCAACTTAACATTGTTTACTGTCGTCCTCACTATCTGGCACTATTCAAATGACCTGTGGTAGTGAAATATTGTTAATTAATTAATCAACATTTATATTGTTGCTTTAAATCCAAAATCTTCAATGGAGAAAATGTAAAGCATGGTAATCAGTGTGCACATAAAGTATATCCATGCTAATAGGTGAAGTGGTCTTGATGTTTTCGGGCTCACAACAAAGTGCGCGAGATTTGAAAGTGCACCACGTGGCTAAGCGCTTGCGCAGTGATATTAGCAGCTTCAAACATGCCACGAACGAAACATGGCTGATGCACGCAGACCGCAGACACGAACAGGCCGAAAGGGCTAAAGGTACACCCAGCCCTTATTATTTTCTTCTGTGGTCTGTTCAGCTTACAGCCTGCCTGCGTATACATGAAATCTCACGCACTGCCTTTGAAGTCCGAAAAAAATTTAAACCATTGTACTTATTAGTTATTAGCATAAATATATGTTATGTGGACACTTAACATGTCTTACGACTTCTTAGTTGAACATTTCGCTTTAAAGCAACAGTTTAAGAGTAAACTAAATAATTAATAATAATTCATTACCTCACGTCATTAGAACAGAGTCTGAAATAGTCAAGACGCCAGAAAACAGTACTGTTGATTGCACCCTCGCAACGCGCCCGTAGACTTCCCCCTGGTTAAAAAGTTTCGATGGGTCAGGGAAGCGACAGGGGTAGCCGACATAATAATCGAAGAAGAAAAAAAATGTACATGGGCAGGCCAGGTGATGAGGAGGCTAGATAACCGATGGACAGACTTCGAACGACGGAATGGATGCCAAGGGAGGGGAAAACGTAGCCGTGGACGACAGAGAGTAAAATGGATTGACGAAATTAAGAAATTCATAGGTATCAAATGGAATCAGCTCGCGCAGGACAGGAAAGGATGGAGAGCATTGGGGAGCCTTTGTCCTGCAGTGGACATAAGACGACGATTTCAAAGAAGATGATGACGATTTCAAATAAGTTGGTGCAAGTTAACTGCAACACGCTGTATTTAAGCAACTACCCGACCGCTGAGCATCCTTGAAATGCTGGCTGCCGTCGCGTGCCTTTAAGTGTGTGTGCGTGTGTGTGTGTGTGTGCGTGTTTTCTTGAGCGCGAACTCGGTAGCGTTCAGAACACAGGCAAGGACACGTGGGCGCTGAAATTCCTTCTGATGTACTACGTGTTTGCAGAAATGAGAACAAACAGCGCACTCGTTGCAGCGTACGGAGTATGCAGAACGCACAAGACACAGCCGGAAGCGACGGGCGTGGGGTGATAGTGTTTTATTGTGTGGCGTCCTTCCTCGTCACCTTTCGTGACGGCACTCAATTTGACAACCGAAACGGCAAACGGCGCTACGTGCGATGCAGAGAGTGATAGAAAAGGTGGGCGCACGGAAGGAAGGGCACAGACGTCACAACGAAGATCGCCACACCCGCTTGGATAGTGCAAGACACCGCCCGGCTTCCGCCGAGCAGCGAATCAAGAAGCTCACGGTGGCAACGAAACAGCGTCGCGTAACGACAGGATACTACAAAGACGATGAGCATGACGTGCGAACGTACAGCAAACTAAACCTAATAGTCCGCGCGAACGACCGCGTGCATCGTAAATCTTGCACGCTGACATCGCTGACGAGGAAACACTTTGTACCAAACGGAGAGCTTCAGCGGAGCAGACACAGCAGCAGTAGCTAGCACGGTAACAGTAACATTTGGGCAAACGCGGTACAGGCGGTGCACCACGCGGAAACGACGCATCGGGCCGGCCTCTCACAGCGGGGCCCGCCGCGGCGCCCAGCGAAGACTGCAGCGAAGCGCAGAGGTGAGGAGCGGACGGTTTTTACAAGCGGGCCGCTCGCCAGACACGGTGAGCGGAGGTGTCAGCTCGCCGCAACGAGCGAAACCGCGCGCACGCATGCAGCAGCTGCTCCCGGCTGGCGCGTCCTTACAAATTACTCGCTCGACGCCGGGTCGCCACGGGCCACGGTAGCGCGAACAATGGCTGCCCCTGCCTGCCTTCAGCTGTCCGTGTCTGTCTGTTGCGCGGCCGAGCGCCGCGAGGGCGGTCTTCGCCGCCGTTTCCGGCTAGCACTGTGCGCCGGTGGCGGTGGTGCACCGCGACGCATACACCTGCTCCTTTGGAGGAGCGAGAGCTCAGTTTCTTGGGGCGACGAACGGTAAGTTCGCCGCGTCTGTGGCCGTCACGGCTGCGTGACAGCTGCAAATGGGGCAGTGGCGTCACGATGTCATGGGGGTAATGAGGCAACCTGGTCATCACGTTGCAGCTTGAAGTTGCTGACCACCTCGTTGGAAAGTCCGTCAATGACGCTTATCAGAGAAGCCCTGTTGTTTCAGTGAGGAAGCTCCGTGAGACGTTTAGGGGTCGCATATGCGATGATCTCCCAGAGAATGGAACTGGCTGACGCGCGCTCATCGCCATCTAAACCTCGCTTGAGTGTCAAAGGTTCTGCCGTCGACGAGCTGTGCGGTCGTTTCCAAAGGAGGGCCCGCACTATATCATATGCGCCCCGGATTTTCAACAACTCTTTCACGTGTGAAGTAATGTGACACAATCTAATTCATCCAATGGCTCGTGCGCCTAGGGAAGCTAATGAACTCCCAGCTATAAAACCTCCTGTAAAACAAAAATAAGTCTACTTTTTCTCTGTTTATATATATATATATTATATTATATATATATATATATATATATATATATATATATATATATATATATATATATATATATATATATATATATATATATATATATATATATGATGACACCAAAACCTCTTGCGTCAGCACGCGTTCACCTTGAAAACTTGCTCGATTGGCTTTTTGTGTGTCCATGTGTGTGTAATAATTACTCCAGTGCCCCTATTCACAAAAATGTGTTCCGCTAAAATATTCGCAGGAGCCAATCGCAATGCATTATCGAAGCTGGCTGTCCAATGAGAAAAAGCATTTACGAAAGAAGTCTTGTGAATTCAGCCCCAGGGAATTTGCCGTTGCAGCGCAGAAAATTGCGTCTAAGCAATAGCGCTGTTCCGCCTCCTCGCATAAGGGCATGTGTAAAATCTGATCACAATCAGTTAAACTGGAACCGAACGAACCAGTCAACTCTCTTGTCAATGTCCCGTCGAAGTGACTTTTGGGGAGCTCCTCCTCACTGATCAGCGGCATCTTGTAGTATGTCACTCTGAGTGTACCGCGACCTGCCGATTGCGATCCTTTTTTTTTTTTTTCCTTCTCTTTACGAGATTTTCTCCACGGATGTGACGTATACATGCCCACGTCCACATGCAGCGATCGCGCAAGGCGCATTGTTGCGCATATGGTTGCAAGGAGATTGCCGCACACATCGCGGTTGATGACGCGCACCCGTGCATATACGGGAAGGAAGCGTATACAGTCCGCGTATCAACCCGGCGGACAATACGGGAGAAAGGCGGCCGGTCTCTCGAGCGGATCCGCACACAAGCGCAATCGTGGCCGGGATCCGCGTGAGAGCCGAAGGAGGCCTCGGCTGCACCGGAGGAGTGGTCCTTCTGGGCGAAAACGCAATAAGCGCGCGAGCGTTACTCGGCGCAGCAGATAAGGCACGCTATACTACTACACGGCCAGTCAAGCCGGCGAAAGGCAGACCAACGCGCCGGAACGAAGAGCGCGTGCTCACTGCCCGCGGCGAAAGTTGGCGGTTCGAATGGCCTCGGGGGGCGGCGATTGAGAGACACGGCGCACCACCCCAGCCTTCCCCCCTCACGTCACCCCCGTTAGCACGCACGCGCGCGTGCACTTTCTCCTTACTGAAATATCGGACAAACGGTAGAAGGCGTAAGGAAAACAATGACAAGAACAACAAAAGCTGTTGCAGCCGAAGCGGTCCACAAGGCGGAAAACAAACAAACAAACAAACAAACAAACAAACAAACAAAGCCTAATGTGGAAGCCAGGGCTTCTCCAAATTCAAGGGGAAAAAGCACTGGCCTTCCGCGGCCCTCATTAGCGCTTTCCTCACGCCTTTGCTATTGCTGTCCTGTATACGCATGCGCCGTACTACAGCGCCATGGATACGACGTTCAGTTGTGACCACTTTGTGGGTATAGCCTGTCCAAAAGGATCGGAAATTTGGGACAACTTGGGACAATCTTCTCGCACTTCAGGGATAGTCCCTCAAGTGATAGAAGCCCCATCGGTGTATGCGTCGTCAATGCGCTTCGCGCAGCACTGCTCGCTGTGACATGCCTGTTCACTGGTGGGCTGTGCCAGACAACATTGTCCGAAAATGTGATAGCCCTGTAAGCTGTCACCATTTGTTGTAGTTAGAACTATATGAAGGCTCCCTATACACGTAACAAGTCAGGTGTTGATAGCAAGCTCCAGTACTACAATGCTACGACTGGGTGAGGAGCCCTCAAATATAAATCCATGCTTGGCCAACAAGCGGACGCATGGAGAAAATGTCTTTTGCATTTCAAGTAATATGTTTCTCTGAATTGACTACGCGTGCGGTGGTTGTTGCGCGTATAGTTTGGCCTGTGTCAAACGGTGTCAGATGTCAAAACGGTGTCAGATGCCTTTCGGCATCTGACAGCCATGAATAAATAAAATTTAATTAGAAGGTATTTCAAGGGTGGGGCGAAAAGACATTTCAATGCGGGAATACTAGCAGTGTAGGAGCTGGAGAAAAGATTGACAGCAATTTTGGCCGGCGCCAAGGAGAGCGAAGGCGAAAGCCATATGCTTTATATGAGAGGCAACTATACCGCAATTCACCATATATTCTAATTTTGTCTATACGCACACTTACTGTTAACTGACCTCGATGTACACACAGACTGACTTAACTATACTGCGCCGGACACCATTTAAAGCATCTACGACGTACGATGGCGACGGATTTTTTTCTGACTTACGAGACATATAAGGCTTTCGCCTAAGGGGAAAAAAAATGTCGATTACAATGTGTCGGTTAGGTACGCGGTAACATGCAGGGATGGGTTTTACGTGAGCACGCATTTATTGTTTCGCCATCTAGCCCCCATTGCGGTCAGCTCCCGTAATAGATTCTAGCTCATCGGGCTTCCTTGTTACTGACCTTCACCATGAGTTTTCTACGTATTCAGGTAAATATGCCTCTGAACATTTAAGCGCGGTTATCCGTGGGGCATGTACCACGCACGGAATGCGGAATACTTTTCCGTATTGGTCTTCACTGATTGGTCAGGGATTTGTCAATTCTGCCTGTCAGTGCAGAATATACCAGTCAGGAAGGACCAGCACAGAATATAGTATTCCGTGGCACGGTATGAGCCTCCAAGACAATATATAGCCAACTGGGGCCAAATTCATAACACCTCGACATCGTACGTGTCGAGCGTCAGGATTGGCAGAAATAATCGTCTTCGAAAAGCTTCAGTGTCATTTAGCTACAACTGTACAAGAGGAAATAAAAGGGAAAACGCCGGTAAGGAGAAAAAGATATACAAGTACCACAAGTCCAGCTTTAGCAATGGCTTACAAGCCACTGAAGTTCGTTGACGTCGAAGCATACCTGTTACAATGACCATGTGACGAAACTTCCACAGAAATAATATCTGACAGCGAAGAGTTCTCTCCAATTGGTTTTGAATTTCGTTTTTAAATACTCCTTACATTAGTAAAGCAGCCTCGGAATAAGACGAAATGATATATCGCCTCACAACTCCCACAGAAAAAAAAAAAAAAAGGGGGGGGGGGGGGTGCAGAAAGAGCCAGACCAACCTTGCGTTGATAAAGGTCACGAAAGTACACGACTTTGTCGTGTAAAAGACACATTCACTTTCCGATCTTTAAAGAAATTTTCGCGGCAAGGGAATAGGTTTCGATACAGTGCAAAATTAAATGATCGCTGGGTTCCAAACGTATTTTTCTTTATTGTAATTCATTTACGCAACTCCATGCGCGTTCTGATTAATTGCACGTTTACTGCATGCTATCAAAGCTCAGAGACAATGATGGCCTGCCAACAGGCAAAGATATGGATTCAAAGTGCGAGATAAACACACATAAAAACTAACGACGAAATGATAATAATAATAATAATACATACAAACGTAAGTGAAACATAATAAATTAGCAAGATGTAAATAACAAAAGCACACTCCCTTCACCGAGGAAGCTGAAAAACAATAAAAAACGGACTCGGGAAAAATTTTGACTGCAGTGCTTGCGCGAGACACTTGCCAACTCTCGTAATTGGCGACCGAGGGGAGCGCGATTCAAGGAGACAAAGAGCACAACAGGCAGCACCGTCTTCCAGCCGTGTGTAGGGAGGGCGAGGTCAGTCCGGAATCATGTAGTGTACGTATATGCGCGCGTTAGCTGGGCGGCAGTGAGTGCAGTTCCGGGTGGCGGCGGGGAAGGATCGGCCACCGGAGCTTCTCCACCCCCCACCCTCACTTGGCCCTTAATTGCATCACGCCCTTTGCGACGTCTCAAAAGCTGGACACAATAGAGCCGCGCGCGGGTCTCCCCCTCCCTTCTTCATTCAGCCTCCCCTAGCCCGTTCCGGGAACGCCTCCTGTCCAGATTTGGCCGCCGTTGATCTCGCCGCCAGCGGTGCATGGAGCGGTGGCGCCGTCACAATCTGATAGGGGGCCAAGCGGTCATCTGGGCCCGCACTCACAAAAAATTACTTACGTTAAAGATATTTTTAATACAAATGTTCACCCAACAGATGATGCCGGATGCATCGTTAAAGAAGCCAGCCGGCCAATCACAAACAACACTTACGAGGGATAAATCTCGTAAATTCGGCTTCTGGACGATTTTATTTCCGCCATAAAAGCCCGCATTACGCACATCAATGGTGTGTGTGTGTGTGTGTGTGTGTGTGTGTGTGTGTGTGTGTGTGTGTGTGTGTGTGTGTGTGTGTGTGTGTGTGTGTGTGTGTGTGTGTGTGTGTGTGTGTGTGTGTGTGTGTGTGTGTGTGTGTGTGTGATCAGCGACCCGCCTCTCTTTCTCGCTTCCCTTTCCTACCTTTCTGTCCCTCCTTACTCCTTCTGCAGTGCAGGGTAGCAAACTGCATATCAACTTCCTGCCCTCGCACACAACATTTATCTTCTTCTCTCAGCAAAAGTAATGCCCGCCTGGTGTATGTGGAATTGAAAGAGTCGAGCTACGTGAATTTTATTTTTCATACAATCACAAGGCGTTCTTACGATCTTTTCTTTCCTGCGAGGTTACCATTCCGCATAATGTGGTGCAATGTATGCGTGTGGGCCTTCCTCGCGAAGCACATGCATAACTAGCCAGATCCGTTCACATCCATAATAAACCGTCCGTAGAGTGTGCATGGACTTGCTGGTCATCCTGTATGTCGGTGTCTGTAAGCACTCTCACTTGTGGACTTTGCGGCCACGAGCTTCGGGGCAGGCGTCCTCGTAGAGAACTTATGGCACCTCGTGTGCACATGGGCCCTCGGGTGCTGGGCCACATACATGCTCTTGGTGTGGAAGGGCTAGGTAATAAATACAGTCTATGCATCGTAGTCATTATACTCTGCGGATAAATAATTACATAATGTCTCCACTCTAGTATTTTACTACAAAAAGCCAGCAGCAAAAGAGGCGTGAACAATACTTGAGGTAGAAAAGAGTCATACAGGGACAGGAGGTCTATAGCACACTTCCTGTTCCTCTGTCTATTTTCTACCTCAAGTATTTTCCCTGCCACTTTTGCTGCTGGACTTTTTGTACCAAACCACTAAGTACCAAGTCGCCCGACAAGTCATTCTCATGCCCCCACTCTAGTTTCTTGCGTCCTCAATGTTCGCAACTTTCAGCTTCCCGCACATACGTCCACTGCTACATTCAATAACATGGTAATGCGTGTCGGATTATACAGTGTGTTTATTTTAAGAGTGCGATCCAATTATACCCACCTTGTCGACGCTGCTGAATTAACATAAAAGCTACCCTACCCATGAGTTATGTGAGTATACGGATTGGCCTACATCAGGTATAATACACTTCCACTACGTGTAAAGCAAAGGAGCAACCAACATTTTCCCATGGCAGCTTCCAGAAAAAGAACAGAAAAAAAGAATTCCCATGGAAGAAGGTGATGCCCACCAGCATGATGCTGTGAAAATAACGAAAAACAATGAGTGCAGTATCCGCTCCCCACGAATAACTTGCACACGGGCAGCCCATTTTCGTCTATACGCAGCTCAGCGCGCGCTGCGTGTAGCGACACTGCACGGGTCAACGACGACACCTTCCGTTCGCACTTGGCTCGTCCTCACACCCGAGCTCCCCGAGCTGGAACGATACACACGCTATATACGTCACGCAGGAACCATACATCACGCAGCCGCAGATGTGAGGAAACAAAAGCGCCTTGGCCCACTTCCTCACGCGACAGCGGAGATATCGAGCGGGTTGAAGGGAGAAACCTTTTGTTGCACGTGCTCTAAAATTTGAATAACACCCGCGGGAACGCCGCAGCAGCGTTGTCCCCCCGGCGCACACCCAGCCTCGTTCCTTTCTTCCGACGCGGCGTAAGTATATACAGACGAGGGTCCAGTTCCCAACGCGCTATACGCACAAACACGGCGGCAATGCATAAACACTGGGCTGTGCCCTGGGTGGGTCGCCGGCCATTTTTCGCCGGGGTCCACTTTGAGCGAAGCAGCGAGCGCTGGGCCGGTTACGTCGCGGCGATCGCGTTTCTCTCGCACCATTGTTCGTTGTGTAGAACACATAGGCGTGGAATGTTCATGTCGTGTGTGTGCGTAACCTGGCGTGTTGACCGGCGTGTCCGGATCGTATGTGCGTGTACACACATGCTTGCCCTCAGACACGGCATGGCGAATCGCGCTGCTACACAACGCGAGCGCTGATCGGCCGATTTCTCGAGGATCGGGCATTGTTGCTGCACGCTTGAGGGGCGGCTCAGTTTTCTTAGCAGCGTTGTATAATGTACAGCGCTGCGCGCGTCGTCGCGCGGGGGAACAAACTCGACGTGGCGTCCCTCGGTTGTCGGCGATGCCGTCGCCAATATAGTACTCCAGTTTTTCTAATGTGCACGCACTCAGCAGCTTGAGCCTGAAGCATATTCGCCGCTGCTGATAGCGAAGAAAGGCCAAGTCGCTTCTAGGCGAAGACTCCGGCTAGCATGCTAATAGAGTGGTCTCGTTACACCGCATTTATCTCCGCCATCCAGGAATACAAAGTTGGACAAACGGGCTCTCATTGCAATTATTTGTGCTATACCTTATCTCCAAATTTCGAGTGCGCCAGACAAAAGGCGGTTGTTGTTCGCTGCGGCTCGAGGAGTCCGCTCCACGTGTATGTATGATATGCGTTGTGCGCCCTATTTGGACTGCCATCGGCCACTATAATATAGAAACGAACCGGATCCGTTTGTTTCTGGCGTCCTCCCCGTTATCTGTCATCGACGCGTCCTTATACATACATGAGCACCGCAGCCGGGCGCTCCACGTTGCCTTTGCTTGCGCGTCGCCCCGTGTTCCCACGGCGCTAATAGTTTAGGCTTTAAATTGCTCCACTTACGTGCGAGGGAGCCTTGACCTCGTCATCTTGTGCGTCCCCCATGCGCCCAATGCACACGCCACTCTGCGGTCAGCCGTGGGAGTGCGCTGTACACAAAACAACCCGGAAATGAGAAGCAAAGTGCAGAGTGCGATGATTTCGACGGCGTTGTATGGCGCCCCTATATAGCCGGGCCGATTATATACCACACGCTCGCTGCTCAAGGAGAAAAAACTATAGAGCGCGATAGTGTATGTAATGTCCCCGCACAAGACGAACGATAACTACACGCCCAAAAGGGATCCTGTTTTTGGCTCGCAGAACTTTCCGTTTCGGCTTGGCTCCTTATCAGCTGCAAATGAATCAGCCTTTTTATTTCTGATCGCTGCCTCCTTCGAGTCGTTGTACGCCGCGCTAAACGGTAATCACAGTGTATGGAGAAGGTTCGTGCGCAAGGGCACAGAGCGAGAGAGCGAGAGAGCGAGCGAGGCAGCGGGCGCGCGCATATATATATATATATATATATATATATATATATATATATATATATATATATATATATATATATATATATATATATATATAGAGAGAGAGAGAGAGAGAGAGAGAGAGAGAGAGAGCCCTCGCTGCTCAATATCGCAATGATCGTTCGTTTAAGAGAACTTTCTCAGGGGCACTCACTCAATCGAGAGCGAGCAGAATGGATAATGAGAAAGAGAGCGATCCACCATACTGCAATTGATGCAAACAAAAGCAAACGCGTTACGCTGTGCATAGTCTTCTCAGCATGCTGTGCCGGCAAGTAGATCACACTGGAGCTGCTATACAGTATTTCGGTGCTGCGAAATCTCACGCGGCTTTCCTCAGTCGCACGCCCGACGAGGATAGTTCTCGAAACTAAATAAACCAGGGCCCATATTCACAAAAGCTCCTCATGCTCGAATTGTTCGTGAGAGAGTAGCGACACTTCACACATCATTAACGGAGGCAGCAGTCAGTGGCAAACGTCTCGTACGAAAGAATACCATTTCGTAGACGCCCCGAGGACCGGTGTCCACATAACATATTTCACTCTAATATTATTTGTAAGAGGATATTTCAGTCAATCCTGATGCTGGACGTGGCATGAGACAAGTCGGCAGCCCAATGGCAACAAGCACTTACGATTATGAAAGTGAAGTGTTGTGAATTCGGCCACAGAGTTATAGTGAAAAAGATGCCAAGGATCAATGTAAACTTACGAAAACGTGTGCTACTACGTTTAGCCTAAAAAAATATCAAAGGAGACGCTAGGCGAGTGCACCACACTTATTCGCCTTGCAGTGTAAGAGGAACTTATACGGAGGCATGTGGCGATCGTACATGTATTCGTCTAATAAGCTCTATCATATATATATATATATATATATATATATATATATATATATATATATATATATATATATATATATATATATATATATATATATATATGTTGTTGTTGTTATGTGGGGTTTAACGTCCCAAAACCAGTTCTGATTATGAGAGACGCCGTAGTGGAGGGCTCCGGAAATTTCGACCACCTGGGGTTCTTTAACGTGCACTGACATCGCACAGCACACGGGCCTCAACATTTCGCCTCCATCGAAATGCAGCCGCCGCGGCCGGGATTCGATCCCGCGACCCTCGGATCAGCAGCCGAGTACCTTAGCCACTAGACCACCGTGGCGGGGCGTATATATATATATATATATATATATATATATATATATAACAGAATTGACGATGCGCCTCTTAGAAAACGACGATTTATTAAGTCAACGTTTCGGTCGGAGCCCGACCTTTTTCAAGACATGAAAAAGGTCGGGCTCCGACCGAAACGTTGACTTAATAAACCGTCGTTTTCTAAGAGGCGCATCGTCAATTCTGTTATAAGCTAGCGGCAACCCAAGCTATTTTTGCATATACAGTCCTATATATATATATATATATATATATATATATATACTATCAGAAAGACACAGTGACAAACATAGGATTTATTCTGACGTTTCGGCTGGAGGCCAGCCTTTTTCAAAGATATATATATATATATATATATATATATATATATATATATATATATATATATATATATATATATATATATATATATATATATATTGTGACGTAAGACGGTAGACGCCCCACCCCCACCCTTTCCCTTTCCGGCCTCTCTATGGTGAAAATTCGACAGTTCGCTAGCACTCTCTTTGTATAACGCAACATCGTCACTCTCGCAGCATGGGTCTCATGACAACGCACTGCGTGTAGCTGTGACAAAGCTAATCCATGATTTACGTCGCAATAGCAACAGATTAATGGGAACGAACTGCTTCACCAGTCCGTGGGTTGTGTTTTGAGGCCGCGAATGAAAATTTTGTGGGGGGATTCTTCATTCGCGAATGAAGGCCGCGAATGAAGAGTCCCCCCACCACTTCCTCTGCCTAATAACCTGCTACGGGAATGCTTTAAACATTTCTCCTCGAACTTCTTTCTCGTATTCACTTACGGCAGCAGTATTCATTTTTTTTTAGCGCGGCGCACCTTAGGGGCCCTGTCAGCGTCATATGTCATCCTGTGTCACGTCACGCAAGAGGGAGATGCCAACCCACTCATAACCTGCACCCGCTACACATATACCTTGCCTTCAGCGAATTGCTACATCTTAGAACAGATAATCACAAGAAAGAAACAAATAAACGCAAGACGGGGGCAGATGAACACAAGATAAACCCAGATAACAACATTTACAAGACAATAGCAGGAAATTGTTACTGTAACCATTACCAATCCGCATCTTGGCATCAAAACAGAATAACATATATACCGCACAACACAAGGGAGAGACAAGCGGATCACCACTCCGCGCTTCCTGCAGTCTCCACGTTGAGTGGAACTGGTTTAGCGCTGAGTTTGCCGTTTTCTTACTACAAAAAGCTCGTATTCGTATCCTTCTTTTTCTCTTCGTATTCTCTTCCCCCCGTGAAGTGTAGGCGACCGCAACTGTTGCGGTTAACCTCCCTGCCTTTCTCTATAGCTGCGTGTACATGAATTCTACTGTTGTCTGGGTTTTCTTTCCTTCTATCTTTTTGTTTCGACTTCCTAGAGCGTTTTTTTTTCTTTTCATTTAACGTGTAACCGAGTTCTCGAGTTCTCAAAAGTGGAAAAGACATAAACCAAGACAATTAAGGCAGGATCGAATGTGCAATCCGCGGCGTAAACACAAAGCTATATACGAAAGACAGCAGCGAGAAATGACCAGGCCAAACCATGCATTACATATGCACTCAGCAAGAACCTTTTCTTAGAACCGCTAAACGTTTTTTTGTCGATACCACCTGCATGATGCCAATTGATGATGCTGCCAGTATGAGAGTGCAACCATGAGGAAAATAGCATATATACGTGGCCCGTAACAGGACCACTGGTACTTTGAGTTTTGAGGGTCCAAGAGCTTCCGATTTGAACTGTCCCTTGAGCCTAACATCTGAGAGCGTAGTTTTATACGAGTCGGTGGCGACGATGCCAAATGCTTTGTGGACTGACTCGGCCACGGCCAGTTATATCACAGCGGAGTGAACGTGTAAGCTGAACTTCGTCACTACACTTCGTCATTACGGAACATCGATAGGGGAGCCCGAATGAAGGTGACCCGTCTTCGGTCGTTATACAAGTCAGACCCGAATATGCTTTCGCTTCTCAACTAACAACTATACCGACGACCACTCAGCACACCAGTTGGTCAAGCCAGTTAACACGAGGCCAACAGGAAAAAAAAAAAAAAGAAGACAAGGGGGAAAATCGCGCGCGCGTCCCTGTTATAGGCTTTGCGCATACAATGAGCAAGCACGCACACGCATACACGCCGGTCGTTCGAACAATCGGGCTCCATTGTGCGTTACGAAAAGAACGCACGCCATGTAAAAACAAGGCTGCTTGCGATCTAGCTGCGGCATTTGCGGGAAGCGATTAATTAGCATCCGTGATCGGCGCCCGCACGATCGGCAGCTTGCTGGACAGCGTGGCGACCTCGTCCGGGCACGACTCAAGCGGCACGCCAGCGAGGCGCGCCTTCCAATGCGTTGTTTTGTCTCCTTGAGCTGAATGCGGCGGCGGCGGCCCGGGCGTATGTATCTACTCATGTATACGCGGGAGCCAAGACTTGGACACGGCTGTGTGAGTGGAGAGAGCGCACAGCGAGTGAGCGCGAGTGATGTCATGCAAACTGGTTCAGAAACGTTCACGTAGCCTGCACCCTGTTCATCGCAGTGAGCATTGCTGCCTCGTACAAACTGCTGCCTTGCTGCTTCGTACATAAGCAATCGCTTATGTTATTGTATACAGCAACTTACACATTATCATTCTATAATTGTCTCTGCTCATCTCTCTCTCAGACGTATGTCGAGCATTACAGCACAGTATACGCTCCCCAGTCGAAGACTTCCGCTTCCATGGTCCATATCCCGTGATGATCATTGGATCAACTAGGCAGGCAAAATAGTCAGGCCGTCGCCCTACTGCATTTCGTCTGCGGAGGACTGTCAAGCAAATAGCCCACGTGGGTCACATTGTTTTTGCTAACGATTAGACGCGCAGAGATGTCTCTTATTTGGAAATTCCAACAAGAGCAAGGGGTGCCAGACGTGGACGACGATTCAGAGTACGCGGGTTCGCGGTGCCACAGCGATGCCGCTTGCCTATATGGAGCTTCGCACCGCTGCTGATGACCTCCGGCCAGCGTGGCCGCGTATCTTCGTTACGCCGGCATCCCCTCCCTCCGGGCGAGGTCGTTTTCCCTGGCTCGTGATCGACTCGCGTGTCGCCCCCGGAACACCTGCGGCCGCACGTCCTCGCGCCAGCTGTGCCCTAGTGCACGGCCGCCCAGGCACGATCCGAGCGGCCAGAGTACCTTCTTCATCCGCGCTCGCATGCGACGCGAACAACCTTCGCGCCGGCGGTTGGCCAGGGTTGGGCCCGCGCGTGCATCGGGAAGCACGTCGCATATTCGCCGCACCTGCCGCCGACCTGACCGAGGAGGGTGTCGTGCGTTTTCACTACGGACAGCAGGCGTCCAGTGGGCCGCAAGGTGGTCGTCTCTCTCTCTGCGCTGATAGAGCTCTCCAGCACGCCTTTCAAACGGAAGCACACGCTTTCGGCGAAGTCGAGTGGAATGTGACTGTCGAGTGGAATGTGACTGCGCATCCGCGGCAGCACCTGACCAGCGCGGTTTCCAAGGTGTTGCGCTATATTAACGGATGTACGGTTGCAATCGACAGTGAGCTGAAGTGATATCCAGGAAGTGACGAAAACCTATGGAAACGCACGAGATTGAGATTTTTCTTAAAAGCTTGGGGGAAAGGAAAATGAGATATAAATGGCGTGGAAAGCACTTCATCGGCTGTTTCAGGAGCCCAGCCTACAACTTACGAAGTGTGGCTTACCCCTTGAAACCAATATTTTAAATACTGCGCAATTAAGCGTGACCATCTAGCTAACTTATCGCACAGCAAAGCACCAGTGTGGCTAACTCAAGGCTGCTATGCAGGAGCAATACGCAGTTCGCCCAGTTTTCTAAGATGTACAATGTATATGTTTAAAGGGACCGACAACCACTTTTTATGGTACCTGCTTTTATTAGTGCAACTGAAAGCTTGTCCGGTCAGAGTGCCTAATCACTCAATTGTAACACCGAAAACGCCGCGAAACATATAAAATCCGAATTTTTTATCAGCGGCGACTATGGAGTCTTAGCGGCTGTTGCAAACAGGGGGAGGTGAGCGCGATTGCGATTATAAGTCGGCAATGTGGAAAGGAAACCAGTGAAGCCCTAAATAGAAATCAATGTTGCTATGCTGCGTTTATAAAGCCTATATGTCGCTATGACTAGTGATCTCACTAGCGAGTTCGCGCTGTGCACTCCGATACCGGCTTCGCAGACGAGAGAAAAACGGCGCGCACATGCGTCGCAGCCTTCAGAGACCGTTCCACGGTTGCGCAGCGAATGCAGCGCCGCTTCCCAGTGTCAACTTATTTGTTTCGCACCTCGTGGGCAGTAGAGAACAGAGCGGGGACGCTTAATAATATGCGTGATCTAACTTTGAGCACTAATTATGGTGCGTATAAAAGCATCTGACTATGCACACCAAACCGAAGACTCCATATAGCAGTACGAAGTCTCTACGGCTACGCTGCGCGACATACCCGTTTTTTTGTGATCTTCAAACGCAATTTAAAAATACAAATTCTACTCAAACCCCATTAAGTATGCTTGAATCTGTCATCATAATTCATGGCTTTTTCATTTCCGTCAGAATCTAATCGCAGGTTCTGGTGAGTTGTCGGTCCCTTTAATGTTTGGTTCTAGATATGTGAAACGCATTGTATACTGTTTCTGTTTACCACTGCGTGAAAAAAAAAAAAAAAAGGAGAAAAGGAATGAAAGGCTGAGAAATTCGTAAGTAAGATTTGGTTTTATAAATACCAGGACTTATTACCGATCACCCATTCCTAACCATTAGGGATTGGTGGATTATACCTTATCGAGTACCATAATCCATTTATCAGGAGGCACCATCGTGTATAATAGCTATTGGGCTATTCAGTCTCGCATTATGAACCTCGCTTCTTTTGTGTTTCTGCGTCTATTTTATCTGTGCTAAATCACCCTTGTTTCTAATGTTTATCATATCACTGTTCTCACATAGCTGCACCTCTGCCTCTCATCATGCTACTAAATACGGCTACTATTTTTGAGCTATACTATTTTTTCAGTGAGGTCAGAAATCGTCAAAAAGTTCTGCATTATGAAAGTATTTCGGAGAAATGTTTTCATTGGAAAGCGGACCAGTTTTGATGGCTAGACTATGAAGAGGATGAGATCCAGAGAGAACGAGGATCCGACGTAGGAGGGGCCGTGATAGCTATTAGGAAAAATATGGAAAGACGGAGGGTGTATGTGTGAGTACGGTGACCGGCTGAGTCCCTAACGGCATCATTCCCATTACTGCGAATTACTGCGAACGACGCTATGAGCTAGCGAGTTGTCGAACACTACAATTGTATGCGGAAGCTGTTATTGTAAGGAAAATATAAGGGGGTACTTTGTTCTATGACCCATAAGGGAAGCACGGGTCAGCGCGACAGGGGAGTGGGTTCGGTTCCCACGGAAGGCAGGTTTGTCTTTTCGTCCCCTTTAATTCCTTTCTGCTTACCCCAAAAATTACAATACCAAAATTACGAATTTGAACAGCTTCCTCTATGCTTTCCTAGGCGTCATTGTTTGTTGATTTATTAAGTTGTGTCTCAGCAAGAGTGCCCTTGACCCCTGCCCCTTGGATATATATATATATATATATATATATATATATATATATATATATATATATATATATATATATATATATATATATATATTCATGTTCCCGTCGTGTAAGCAAATAACGGCTCTGGCTTTTGGTTCAAGGTCACGTGTGAAGGTCGCCGAAAACGGGAGCAAAAAGCATTTCATACTTTAAAAACATGGGGCGGAATTCACAGTACCTCTCGGGCCAAATTCATAAAATTTAACTCCCGTAAATGCATTTTGCCACTGCTCGGTCAGCTTCCCAGCATCGGTATTGGCTGAAATTTTCTCTCACGAATTTTTTTATCTTAAGTTTTTTTTTTTAATAGGGGTCCTGTTTCCGAAGTATTCCTTGAGAGTGGTAGGACGCGTCTTTGCTAATGATATGTCCATCTTCAAGACCGGCTGAAATATTCTATTCCTAACTGTTCTGTCGGAACACGTTCCTGTGAACACGGGCCCTGAAAGCGAACAACCCTACACATCCCGCGCAGTACGCAAAAGACCACACCGACAGCCCGACTGCGCGCTATATCATGCAGGAAGGTTTCGTCACCCACCGGTAGGCTGCGCCCGGCCCCTTTAAGTTTAGGCCGCTCTCCGTGCCGCGGGCATAGGGTCAGAACACGGCCCAATGGGAAATTACACGATCACCGGTTCGCTGGTTCGCATTAAGGATGGGAAAATAATAGTGCAAGGGAGAGTCTGAAGAGATGCGCCTAACCTAACGGAGCGATACAATTACGAGGGCGTTGCACGAAGCCGCAGATCAACGCACCCGAGCGCTACCTTGTCCTCAAGGGATAAACACAAGTGCGGCGATCCTTCGCTGTCACAACCAGCGATTTTCATCTGAAGCACGCAACTGGTGTTTACATCATTGTGGAGACGACGTTGTAGCCGTTGCACTTCGCCTGTAAGCAGGATGCCGCGATGGAAACGATCGAGTGGAGTGCACCGCTGCATATACACGACCGGTGTATACGCGCATCCCGGCATCGACATCCTGCTTTCCACCGACGCCTCTATGCCTTCACGGTTTCCGCAACATCTAAGCAAAGCCACGGGGAACAGGAGGAAGACGAAAAAAAGACGACCGGGCCCGTATCAACAAAAACATCTTACGACAAAAAAAGTTCGTAAGAGAATACTTCAGGCAATCCTTTGGAATATAATTAGCGAAGCCAGCCGACCAACAGCAAAAAAAAAAAAAAAAAACTTCCTTACGAAAAAAAAAAAAGCAGTTTCGTGAAATCGGCTCCTAGATAGTGAAAACTATGCCTTCGTATATTCTGCGCTAAGCTAACGGAAAATAATGAAGACAAACGCGGAAATGCAGCGGAGGCCCTTATACCCTTATATGGTTAGAAACGAGTAGAAGAAGCCGGCACGTTCTGAAATAGGCGTAATTATGAATTGCAGTAGAGAGACAGACAGATAATATTTTATTGATGAATCCGGAGATGTTAGCCTGGTTAATGGACTGGCTTGCTACTCCAGGTGTTTAGCGGTGATTATGATATTTACAATGATCATGTGTGACACAACACGTACATGCAGTCACACTTACTCACACACTCATATATATATATATATATATATATATATATATATATATATATATATATATATATATATATATATATATATATATATATATATATATATATATAAATTACAGTATAAATTGCACGATCGCATTGACCATGCAGTGTATAGTTGGCCAACACGCACTATAAATATATAGGAGACATCAGCTAATGTAGAGTGATATACGCCGCTCCGTAGGTCAGAAGGAAACAGTGAGGGTGGCACGAATAACAAAAGCGTAATAACAGAATCAATGTACTGTCGGCCAAACAAATAAATGGACCACGGGCCGCAGCGGCTGCAGGGCTACAACGGCGCGCTGATACTTCGCCAGCGGCCCTGCCACGGTGGTCTAGTGGCTATATGGTACTCGGCTGCTTATCCGAGGGTCGCGGGATCGAATCCCGACCCCGGCGGCTGCATTTCGATGGATGCGAAATGTTGAGGCCTGTGTGCTGTGTGATGTCAGTGCACGTTAAACAACCCCAGGCGGTCGAAATTTCCGGAGCCCTCCACTACGGCGTCTTTCATAATCAGAACTGGTTTTGGGACGTTAAACCCCAGAAAACAAAAACAACAATATTTCGCCAGCCGAGCTCTGGTCGAGAGCCCCTTGAGTGACTTTAAACTTCGCCCTCACGTTAAACTTCGTCCGCGTTGTGGGTCCCGCAGCCGATCCGGTCGCCCAGGGTGTGCTCTGTTTGCTTTTATAGCAGATATAAAGTACGTATAAGAGCGCGCTTTCTGTTACAACCGGGTTTTGTGGTGGATTGTGGAAAGAATTACACCAGGAGAGCGCAGCCGTAGCAGTTAAGCAGTGAAACCTGCAATCGGGATCACCGTTAATCGTAATAAGTTATGACGCCCCAACTTTCCCATAAAGAAACAACTGCATGCCCTCGATATGATATCTTAAGGGTTGATTAACAAGTTATTTTTTTTAATTGGTCACTTGCCTGTTACTTTTGCAGCCACGAAGTGTTTCCGCCTCGTAGTAGAGTTCGCGCGTGAAGACGACAGTTTCTCTTTGACAAAAGATCTGCATTCTCTAAGGAAAAAGGCCCCGGGGAAAGGCAGCCTCCCACGTGAAGAACATTCAGTCGTGACACCTTAAAGGGGGCCCCTGTAACACTTTCTACGCGTGTAAAACGGTGCCGATCACTCGTGAAGGCTCTCGTGAACATGTGAGCCATATATTATTGCACTGCGCGCACCGGGGAATCTGCAGTTTGCACGTCAAATACAGGTGGAACTCACCTGCTCTCCTTTCAACAAACTATACGTCACAAGGTGCACCGACTACGACGCTTGACCATTTTTTTTTTGTGTGTGTGCTCTCAAAGACATATGTGCACATTTTCTGTATTTGTTGATCTCAAACAACAAACACAGTATTGAAGAGCATGTTCACGCGATCGCGAACTCAGCCAATACTGTAGTTCTGCCACAAGCTACGTAATCGGGGCTCCTGGTGGCGTATAATGTGTTGAAAGAAGAGCAGGTGATTTCCAGATGCATTGGAAACCAAATTGCAAATGTCCTGCGGCGTCCGGGGCGATAGTGTTTCGCTCGCTTGTTGACAGGAGCCTCCACAATTGATGAGCACCGTTTACTGACCATGTCCAAAAAGAGCCGCAGGTCGCTTACATTTACTTACACTACAGTTAATTCGACAGCCCCGCGTCGTTCCACATCTGATAGCTCCAAATGACCACTAAGATTTGATTACCCAAGCGATGGAGAGAACAACTAACAGATATGTGGCATCAATCAATAGTAAATTATTAAATAATTAAGCCCATCAGTCATCGAAATTCTTGTAATGATTGAAGTAACCTTAGGTATCTGTAGGCATGCGACGAACAGGATTTTCTATGTGATAGGCGAGAAGTGCCTGCTCTCAAAATAATTAGAAAATTAGAAATGAGAAAAAAGTAAATTTATACACTCATTAATTGGTTGCTGCGGCGATGCTCCGAGTTCCACCAAATAAACACATATAAATCTTGATTGATTGATTGATTGATTGATTGATTGATCGATCGATTGATTTAAAGAGCTTTAGGGCCGGGGCTATCACACCCGTGGGAACGTGCAACGACACGCAAAGGAACATCGAAATAAAGATACTATGCGAGAACGTCAGTTATCGTCGAAAATTTGGGGGCGCATGGGGAAATCTGCACACCCGGAGCTGCTGCTAAATTTCACTATCCCCCTTCCCGTATATAGCTACAAGCAGCGCATGATCTATCCGTCATTTCCAGGAACGACGGCTTTCTGGTATGAACGGGCCAACCCAAAACGAGAAAATCGTGTTTTTTGCACGCGTGTCACGCAGAGCTAGGTTCGCACTGGCCGCCCGCACCTCCGGCCACGGCAGTCCCCAAGAAAAGCCGTTCGCGCTCGCTGCGTTCACAAGAGCCGCATCATTGCGTCTTTATTCATGCACGCCCACCAGCGATATATGAGCGACGCGCGTATGCAGATGTGTGCGGCCGCTCGGCGCACGGTTCAGCGCATCAATTAATTGAAACCTCCGTCGCGCGCATGCTTCGCGTGTAGCCAGACGAACGGCCCCCTCGGCGGTCAGTGCATGTGTGTGTCTACCCGCATGTTGTGCTTTCGTTATTGCATGCATATATATACGAGCAGTGCGTTGCCCTTCCTTGTTGACTCACTTTCGTCCGGACGATTCTCCCTGCGGGCTTGTGAGCTTCCTTCTGACAAGAACACCGAGTCTGGCGCTCATCATGCACAGTGATGCGAACGCATCTGTCACAGCACGACGGACCCACTGGTCGAGATGTCTGCGCGATTGAGCTATTCAGACAAAAGTGCCATTACATATACATACCTTCAAACAGACATGTTGATGATTTGTAATCCATCGTTGTGTAAGTAAACTGTGCCGTAACGCTAGAACAATAAGACACTGTGCTATATATGCCAAATATGCGGCCTTTGAATCTGTTCGCACGAGCGCATGTGTTCTCTGCGGGAAAAACGTGTTAGGTTGCCCAGAAAAGAAGCGAACTGCGAAAACTAAGCCTCGCTCAATCTCAGAGTGCTATATATTTCCTCTTTACAGTGTGCGTAGACTTTCTTCTATTCTATTACCGTATATGCTCCATCGGAAAACCGTCAGCGATCTTAAAATGCGGCACTTCTGTCGTACACCAAGAAGAATATAGGAGGAATGGGGGCAGTTTCAAAACTTGAATTTTCCTTTGCCGACTGTCGCCCAGGCACAACTATGCCTACGTGATAACTGTATTCATGCAACTACAACTGAAGCGTTTTATGAAGAGTTCAACTCCAATAGCGCAGAAGCTGTCTGTTTTTTTTTTATCGAGAACACTCCCCAAACGTTTAACAACAACAAAATATTTTAATAATAGGAACCTCAAATGGAGAAATATATCCGTTTGCATCATTATACGCTGGCACAACGGGGTCCCACGTTGCACGACCAGCGGGGCACAATGCACACATAAGCCCAAAAGTTTATCTGCTAGACCATACAAGCGAGCAGTAATTGACATATCGAACACAGACAATGATCCCATAGTCGGCGTTCTGGTTCACCCTGCCACTTGTGCATCTGGGAGCTTCGACAATTAATGTGCCTGTGACTACGCATACGTCCGGACGGGAACTGAATAAGAATACTTTTCCTCCTTTCATCACCTCCGCAGCTGCCTCCACGTTCTCAGTGCTCTTCTGACCTTGGCCTCACGAAAAAGATTACTGATCTTTTCCCGCCAAGTTGTGCAATCACATTTTCACGAAAGGTATTTGTTTTTTAAACCTTCTGAAGGCCCTAGAATTTCCTTTGCTCGGAATAAAAATTTATGGGGTTTTAAGTGCCAGGACCGCCATATGACCACGAGACACGCCATTACAGATGACGCCAGATTAATTTCGACAACTTCGGTTCCCTCAACGTCCGCCTAAGTCTAAGCACACTTTTTTTTTTTCATTTCGCCCCCATCGAAATGCGCTCGCCGGTTGCGGGTGTCGAACCCGCGGCCTCGTGCTTAACAAAGTGACACATTAGCTGCTAAGCTACCACGGCGGGTCTTTGCTCGCACGCTCTCGGAATAGATTGCCAGGAAACGTTGAGTATCCACCCCCCTCCCCTAATTTTTGAAGCAACGGGCCGCCTTATTAAATGTCGACATATACGTCTTTCCAACGAGTCTGGCGTTTAAAGAATTAAGGCATTTCGGAGAGGGCCATAAGTATGTACGAAGTAACATAACTATACAGGAGAAGCATTTCACAGAAGTCGAGGGGGCCCCGCCACGGTGGTCTAGTGGCTACGGTACTCGGCTGCTGATCCGAGGGTCGCGGGATCGAATCCCGGCTGCGGCGGCTGCATTTCGATGGAGGCGAAATGTTGAGGCCCGTGTGCTGTGCGATGTCAGTGCACGTTAAAGAACCCCAGGTGGTCGAAATTTCCGGAGACCTCCACTACGGCGTCTCTCATAATCAGAACTGGTTTTGGGACGTTAAACCCCACAAAACAAAACAACAACAGAAGTCGAGGCAGAGACGTACGCCACTGTCCCATTCCTTCCATGGGCACGAAACTGCGCAAAATCAAATGTCTATGTCGAAGAAGCACCTTTTTTTTTTTTATTCACACGTCTTCAGGAGTCGAATTCACAAAACTTTCGTAAGTCCTTTTTCCCATTGTACTGGACGGCATCACTAACAATATATGTCAGGCATCCGAATGGGCTAAAATATTATCTTACAAACCTTTCTAGCATAATTTTTGCGAATAAAGGCTCGGGGTGATAGCAATAAAGAAAAAAAAAAGCCCGAATGAAATTTTGCAGTAAAATTAAAAGCGATTTTGTCTCAGTCGGCACTTCTACACTGACGCCGGCCACGGGTCAGGAGGGAAACCACATGCGTATACACACTCGGTGTGGCACTGTATACCTGTGACTAGTCTCTTTAAACTCTGAGAAAAAACGAAACGATGTTGAAGTACCTGAACTCTTCCACTTCTCAAACTCCTTCCCTATATAATACGAGATCGTGCCGGCCATTCGTTTCCTAGTTGTTTGTTTTCACTTTAAAGGGACCGACAACCAATTTTTGTGGTACCTGCTTTTATCAGTGAAACTGAAGACTTAACCGGTCAGAGTGCCTAATCACCGAGTAGTAACGCCGAAAACGCCGCGAAACATATAAAATCCGAATTTTTCATCTGCGGCGACTATGGGGTCTTTACAGGCCACGGAGTTGCAAACAGTGGGAGGTGAGGCCGATAGCGATTATAAGGCCGCAATGGGAAAGGAAACTAGTGAAGCCGTAAATGTAAAGAAATCAATGTTGCTATGACTTGTGATCTTACTCGCGAATTCGGGCTGTACACTCCGGTACCGGTTTCGCAGACACGAGAAAAAACGGCGCGCACATGCGTCGCAGCCTTCAGAGACCGTTCCACGGTTGCGCCGCGAAGGCAGCGCCGCTTCTCATGCAGTGTCAACTTATTTGTTTCGTACCTCGTGGGCAGCACAGAAGAAGAGAGCGGGAATGCTTAATAATATGCTTGCTCTAACTCTGAGCACTAATTATGGTGCGTATAAAAGCATCTGACTACGCACACCAAACCGAAGACTCCATATAGCAGTACGAAGTCTCTACGGCTACGCTGCGCGACATACCCGTTTTTTTTTTTTGTGATTTTCAAACTCAATTTAAAAATACAAATTCCACTAAAACCCCATTAAATATGCTTGAATCTGTCACCATTATTCATCGTTTTTTCATTCCCGCCAGAATCTAATCGCAGGTTCTGGTCAGTTGTCGGTCCCTTTAATACAATTTCTGTCGCATATAGTCATCTCTAAATCTCTTTCCAAATGGTTGATCACGATTCTCAGTGTGAGTTTATTACTTGTGGCCCCAGGAAACCGGCAGCGCTTCTGCCGCATAACCTGCTAACCCATATCTTCGCCACCAAAGAGCGGCGAAAACCAGGATCGCGGGTTTACCATATCCGCGCAACTAAATGCGACACGGGATACGGATACGATATTACACTCCCCGACTAAGTAGAATCCAGATGAAGCTCACGACCTCGAGCGAGCGAGCGCTACAGTCATGATCGCGCGCTACCATCATTTCCAACGGCTCGGCCAAACCAATCACAGAGACGTGGCGGGATCGACAACGGTGATTCAATTGCCTCAAATTCTAAGGACTTTGGCACGAGAGGTGTGCGCTGCTTGATTAAATAATCAGCCGTCGCAAGCAACGAACGCGACTCCATTACTGTATACGAGCGAAACTTTCCGCCAAGAGGCAGCCTTCTGTGTTCCGAGTGAGCCTATCTTACGCCGTCGAGGGCAATTCCTGGCCTTGCAAAAGCAAGCCCGAAGGACGCAGAACCGCGCGTCTTAGCACAACCCTCGCCTTCCCTTTCAGAACTTGGCAAGAGCGCGCACTGGGCTATTAAAGGTGGGACAGCCACAAATTACGCGACTACGTTCCCGTCCACTGTCCTTTGTTCTTCTTTCTTTTTCCCCGACATAAAGCCCTTATTACCTATTTATCGCCACTCGAAAGAGCTGTAACGGCCACCGAAAAGATCAGAAATGACGGATAATAATGGATCGTCATTGCAGAGCCCACTATGTTATTGCAGAGCATTGTATTAGAATGCGGGTGATGCGATGATCGTACGCGACAGACGTTATTTATATTCTTATTTTGTACGCGATGACGAACAATATTCTGGAGAGAGAGAGGGAAGAAAAGAAGAAAGAAAGAAAGCCTTTAAGGATGCAGTCACTCTCCAACAACGGAACTCGTGTGGCTGCTTCGTTGCATTCTGACGCGGTTGACGCGAAACGGTTTTCTGCGTTCTGACGTCATTATGCGTTCTGCCGCGAACGAGGTGCGCTATACTCTCCGACTCCGCTTCAAAGTTTGCTGGATCCTGCGTGGTTTCTTATATAGCATGCTATGACGTTACCCTGCTAATGCCCGAGATACCGGCTGCAGCGGCCGCGTTTCGATGGGGACGAATTAAACGCAGTAATGTCCGGCACCGTCTATTGGGTGCACGTAAAAACGGAAAGAGAGAGAGAGAGAAACCGCAAGTGTCGCAAATTGATGCGGAATCTGTGCGCCGTGCTTCGTAATCAAATCATGGTTCTGTTATACGTAAGATACCAGAAGCCGATGTTTAACGCTTGGCCGTCTCGACGATAAGATGTCGTATCAGTATCGCCCGAAGTCCGAAGCATTGAAATAGCGATGTGAGTGTATTAGTCGATTCAGTACAAGAAGTAACGCTCGTATTATATAGTATATTATATAGCGTATCAAACAGGTTCGGAGCCGAGTTCGCAAAGCATCTCTTTCGTGACTGCATATTGCCTTTGGCCGGCCGGCTTTGCTATACGTCCAGCATCGGCATGGTCTAATATTTACCTTTATAACATTTCTATTGTTGAAATTGCTTTCCCGTGCGAACTTCGCTTATGCATACGGGTTCGCACGGGCAAACAGTTTCATTCGTGAACACTTGCTGACGTGAATGACAGCGCCGGTAGACATGAGAAAACGCATCACATTGCTTCTCACTTGTACGCGATCCCTTGAGCCTCAAAAGAAAGCAACCCTCAACACAAGGCGCGCACGGAAAGACAGCGCACACAACAGCCATCTCGGCTACATATCCCGGCTGTTGTCCCCCGTCGCCCATTACTCCCGCAAGACAGAGGGTACACCGCCTGTGTCGTAAGCAAACAACGAAGCTGTGCACAAAAACATGCCCACCAGAGTGAATCGGAAATGGCCGTGAAGGTGAAAGCAATGTTCCGCGACCGCAACCCTCTCGCAACTTACCATATATGCGTGAAGCGCGAGGAACTTGGCGGAGCGGAAGTGATTAGTGAACGATCACGCCCCAACGCGGCCGGTTACCGATCATTTGATACTATTTTCCTTTCAATCAAACGATAGAAAAATCGGAACTCACTGATTAACGTGGTCATTGTCTGTGCTCGGGAGGGCGTGCATTCCATTCAGTTGCCTATCATTACGCATGTAAAGGGTGAGCAGCCGTACAATGGCGGCAAGCTATTGCGCACCGCCGCGTTTGCCTCAATCACTTCCTCTCGCTGCTCGCTCTCTCGATCACACTCCGTGTATAAGAGCGCTCACAAACAAAAGCCCGCCGAATTCCGCCTGCGCATAATTAACGAGCGACCCCGTTCGATGCGGCCGAATATTACTGATTTTAATCGCGCCACCCGCTCGAGGGCTGATGAGGGACCCATTGAGAAGGCAACTTAATCAACAATCATTTTTAATAAGGGCTCACGGACTCGCTTCGATAACGACGAGCACCACTTCGCAGTCGACGCAGCCGAAATCTGCATGCGCGCAAGGCTGGGCTAAACGGAACGCGCCCGACAAGCGGCTATCATTTCGTCTTGCATTTGCATTTTTTAAGCGCGAAACTCTCAGATGTGGGCAGTGTATAACCTATATTTCGGCAGTGTTATTGCGGTGCCCCTCGCCAGTATACACTGCTGCGTGATCAGCGAGACCCCGCGGATGCTGCATGTGTTAAAGGCTTCCCCTGATGTCACAGGGCAACCTCCTTTCAAGTATTTAAAGACGAAAATGTGCCGGCAACTCGTATGTAAGTGCAGGAGTAAATGTAACACGAGTGTATATTTAACATGCATCTCGACAAGTTCTCGAACTTCCCGACGTATATAGTGCACCTTTTTTTTTTTTTTTTTCGGGGGCCCTGCATATATACTACAGCGCACTTTGCAGCAACAAATAAGGAGGAATAGTCATGTTTAGCCTCCGTCACCAAAGCGTGTGTGCAGATAATGGGTTTCGCCGCGCTCATTAGAAGGAACTCGCGCTGTATATATGTACTAGAAACTGTATAGCCGGCTCGAAGAAGTTATTTCTCCCAACGAAAAGGAAGTTGCAGGGAACACTGAGAATAAAAATAAGAGGGTCGTAGATATTTCCTACATTCATTGTCGCAGAGACTTATTAACAGTATAGCCAACAAGTTAAGGAAGCTACGCGCCACAGCATAAAATAAGAAAGGAAAGAGCAGGCGAAGAAGAGGCACGTCGATTGTTATATAACATACAAGAAGTTCACAGGATACCATACTACATACAGTTCATTTGAACTGCTATCGCTGTATGTGGGTGCAGATAAGCCGTTTTATTAATGGGATACGTACGAAGTTTCTAACTGGGCGTAAAAAAAAAAAAAAAGTCGTGTTTAGGCATAACAACCAATAAGGTCGATCGAGGGTTGAAATGCTAACAAACTGGGAAGCTCGCGTACTAGTCAGCATTTCATTATGTCCCATTGATTATACCCACCCCCTTTCTCCTTAATTCTGACGATGCCCGCGAGAGGTACCAGTGCTCTCATTATGCCCGTCGTCTTCGAGGCCGCCACACTGTGAATGCGACTGATGAGTTCACGTTACACCTGTGTATATGATTCCGGCTTACTCCCGATATAGACTGCGAGACTTTTTACCGCGTAACTTTGCGAAAAGGCCCATGCATGCCAGCCTTGTAACCTTCTTGAAGGAAAAGAACCTGGCGTTGCGTATAAAAACACTGGTTGTTTCAATCAAAAAATGCCCAGCGCCTTAGAGTATGCCTTGCCACCGTATAACACTAAAAGAGACAGTTGGTTACATCCCGCATTGACCTCGAAGAGCACTTAGCTCGCCTGGACTTTTTGAAAGGAGCAATAAACTGCTCCCGCGCATTCACGACAATATAGAGTACTAAGGCCGCACCATGCAGGACGGCACCAGAGCGCTTGCCTGCATTGTTTGAGGCCACATAAGAATGAGTGCCACGGAACGACAGAGACGTCGGGTCACTCCGTCCGTGCTTTTATCGCTTACATTAAGATTTTTTCTTCTTCTTTTGTGCGAGCAATAAAGGGGAGAGAGGCGAATAGGATGAAGAGCAAAGCTTGTGTTCCGCGCCGCTGATGGCTGAGACAAATGCAGCGAGCAAATTTGGCATAGCTGCACGTCGGCCCTACATAGACGCGTGCATTCACGTCGACTTCGCAGAATGCATGCACCAAAACGGGTCCTTTCTGGACCATGGAGCTTCCATGGGCACCGCTGACTCAAATATACATCTCTCATTTGGCTACCGCTGTTTCTTCGAGTATACCCCCACCGCGAGAGCAAGCGTTATGCTCTACGAGTCGCCTGACCGCGATACGGCTTCTTTCTCTTGTTATACAAGCTTCCAAGCCCATGTACGAATCTAGAGCCCCGGCCCGGACAGCCATGCATGCTTCGGTGACCGAGCGGCCTGCTTTCACACTTCTCGTGGCGTGTTTTGATTCCGTCAAGAAATGTGTATACGCTGTAACATTCGGTGACTCATCACAACATTTTATCTGCGAACTCACATAGCACGCAATCACAAGACGTACAAAACGTCGGTGTGGTTTTTATGGAAGGCGGCGGGTTTCAAGGAGTCGGTAAGCGCACAGAGATCGGATCGGATACATTTGATTGATTTCTGGGGTTTTACGTGCCGAAACCACGATATAATTATGAGTGACGCCGCAGCGGAGGGCTCCGGAAATTGTGACCACCTGGGGTTTCTTAAACGTGCGCTGACATCGAACAGCACACGGGCCTCAAAATTTCGCCTCCCTCGAAATGCAGCAGCCGTGGACGGGATTCGAACCCGCGACCTTGCGATCAGCAGCCTTATGCCATAGTCACTAGGCTGACAAGGCCACCGTGGCGGATACATTTCAGTTACGCTGACTTGTAAGTCTCTGACCACTCATTCAGCCCCCGGTTCTCCATGCCCCACGCAGTGAGACCGGTGAACGCCCGCTGACGAAACGTCGGCATAATGAGTGGATCGATACTCACTCATCCACAAGTTTGTATGCCATGTACACTCTGCAACGCGAAGCCCACTTGCCTATACTGACGTTCATCAACACTCACTTGCGTTAACAGCTGCTGCGATTCACACTTACTGCATCCCATTCACGCTGACACTGGCGTATAGTCTTACTGGCAGTCACTCGCCGTATACGTGCATTTCTCGCGCTCTTTCATGCGCGACACTCGCTCAAGTTTGTGCCCGCGTCAAATTAAACTCATTGTCGCTGACACTTGCTCATGCTCACTTAACCCGCACTTCACTCCTATTCATGCCTTCACATTCTCTCAAACCATTTCTCTACCACCACTGACATGTATTTATACGCATACGCATTAGGGTGCGCATTCAAAATTCAGACCCTTACCCGTCCCTCGACATAGCGTTATATGTTCGCACCTATGAAATTAGTGTGCAGTAATACATGCATCATCCACGATAGGGTAATTATGGATACGCAACTTAATCGCACATCAAGGAAAAAAACAACAAAGCCACGTGACACATTTCCGCCCTATAGAAGCGCTCGTCTCCAACTGCGACAGCTCGCGCACTTACCCGGTTGCATAAGCTGGCCATTGTGATGTCTAACAGTCACGTGGAGTAGCCAAGCGCGCAGAAGCAACGAGAACGACGAAACGTTCGCGGTCCGCAATCCCGCCGATCCATCGATTCAACCCAATTACACGTTTCACCGTCACAATCCATATAGCACGGCTAGACGGCTGTGCTCTACCTTATGTATAACAAAGGAAAAAAAAATACATGTAAGTGTTCACGATGATTGCTGTATAGACTAATGCGAGCAACGTTTAGTGCCACAAGGCGCTTGTACAAGCAATAATGCTCCAAACAGAATTTACACCAGCGACGAGCACAGCACTTAAGAGTACCTCATTTTCTGGCAAAACTCGATAAGTCCCTGTTTTCGCGCCCCTTAACTATGCTTTCACAATAGCTCAGTTAATTAGCAAGGCAAGGAAGGAAGGGCCAAGTCCCGACAGGATCGACAATGATATGCTCGGTAACATATAGAGGTTTCGTATAAGATAAGAAAATGCATCTTATATCTTGCGATCGCGAATGTCCTGGCGGGCTATAATTATTTTTCCTTCATTAAGTAAACACGCGGAGAACAAATCGACGACGGTATAGACAAGCATATGGTTCAATTATTTGTTGTCATTTTTTTTTTTGAGTGACGGATTGTCTTAAGAGCGCATTAATAATGTCTAACAACAAGGAATTTTAACGACCAATGGGTTTGTACATGACTTGCGAGGAACACGTTGCCGTTACACGTTCAACTAAGGGATTTAGCATAAGCCCGACGGTGGGTTCGTAAAGGGACAATAGCGCGTGTTGATCTGATAAGTATAGGACAAAAGTAGGGAAAGGTTGGACTGCCAAAAAGAAAACTCCAATGTCATGCCACATCTGTGCATACTGTGTGTACGACTGTACGTAGTACATACATATATGATGTCAAAACAAGACCCATGTGATCGCGTCACTTAATTCCACGAATGGCTCGGCCATATCGAGTGTACTTTGCAATAGACGTCGAGATGACATCTTAGTGTGGAAAATACCTCGCTCATTTGGCCTCAAGCGTCAACGAGGTTGGGTACGGTATTTCAATTAAGAGGTAGCATATGGGAACACGCATAAAGGTTGCGTTAGGTCGAGTCCCGAAGTTGCACGCGGGAAGGGAACACCCGGCCGAGGCGCCCTCTATAGGATAGCGCGCCATGTCGATCTTCAGAGAGGCCGATAAACAAGTCACCCAATTACAGCTTTGCGAACGGCCCCCGCCGTGCGTTTGGGAGCAGCAGCAGCAACAACAACAAAGACGACAGCTCATTCTCAAGAAACCGAGGGCAGAGACAGCACGCGCGATCGCGAAACAATGCGAGACATTACAGACGCGAAGGAAACAGCCCGACGGACGGAACGAACGAGCGACGATTGGGGGGCCCTCGTAGTAGCCGCATTCCCCGACCTCTTATTCTGATCTCATTCGATCGCTGTCCGCACGAACATGACGGCGGGGGGCCAAAGGACGCCTCGTGAGACACGCCTTCCGAGGCAGCTTGCGCCACAGCTTCGACACAGGATGGGACGCGAAAGGGAGCAGTGAATCTTTTGAAGAACCCGCACGGAGAGTGCATGCCTCATGTCTTCGAATCTCTTTTATCGCCTCTCTCTCTCTCTCTCTTTCGTGTGTTTAATGTAATCCCTCCTCACCTATACGTATGTAAGATCGCTCCACCTCCAATATTACTCTTATTATTATTATGATGATGTCATGTTGTGTGACTGTATTTTACCCTGCCGTGCTGGGTTTTTTGTTTGTTTTGTTTCGTTTTTACATTTCTCTGTTGCGCATGTCTTCTGTGCATCATCGTGATCTTATTATTAAATTTCTCTTTTGTGTGATCCAGCACAAGGACCTCTCGGTTGTTCATGAGCATGTTAAATAAATAAATAAATGAATAAATAAATAAATAATCCATTGAGTGATTGATTCGTCGATCGTTTCAGTTTATAGTGCCTCGTTTGGCTTTTTTATTCGACACACAGCATGCTCTTGTTTCAAGTCCGACGATGAACTGTTTGCGCGCCAGTTAGAGGAGATTCGCAAAAGGGAACGTTCTATAATACGGAAAGACGGGGCGCTACAAAAAGATGGACACAGAAGCGGAACACAGGACAGACGCTCATGAAGAGCACCTAGTCCGCGTGCGTCTTGCTGCTGTGTGCGTCGTTCTTTAGCGCTCCGTTTTTCCGTTTAATGTATGAACAAACTTGCTCGAAGACATGTTCCACAAAACGTGTACTGAACGGACAGAGGATGAAAGAAGATACGCATGTAAGGAACGCGAAACAATACATAGACAGACAAAAAAAAAAAAGAAAATGAAAGAGGACATGAATGGGCTAGATAAAAGGGGGAGTGTGCCGGACATTGTTCAGCGTGGTATACGCGAATGTTCCGAAACGGACGAAGGCTGGGCCGCCATTGTTTTCTCCGTGGCAGCTGCCTACGTCTGCGTATTTGCTCCCCTGATGCGGTAATGTTTCTTTTGTCCGTGACAGCGATTGTTTTGTTTGTTGGCTTGCTTGCTCCACGCTATCGTTATTATTATACCATTCGAGTGGAGAAGACCGGACAAAAAAAAAAAAAAAACCGCAGACAGTCTCCCAAATTGTAGTCGAATGGGACGTGAAGACGACTGGGACGTTTGCACAAATGCGTTTGGGTCTTTCTTTTTAAATATTTTCCTAATTTCATCCGTACGCTGCCATCCTGAGTCCCCTTCGGAAGAGGTCGCGAGAAAAAATTTCCTGGTCGCTGTCCTCGAGCATTCGGTGACGTGTAAGCGAGCAGCGCGTATTCGTCCCCGTGTCCGCGCGTGATCGTGCACTCCTCCTCCTCTCTCATCCCAACCACGCGTAATGGTCTGTGGTGGATGCCGCGCCGCCGCACTCTACGCAACACAAGCCACGCATGGTGTGGGCTGCCGCCCATTTGCGAGACTGTTCGCCCTGTTCCTTATTACCGAGTGAGCGGCGAGAACTGCTCGTATAAGAAAACAACTTGTGTCCCTCTTTGTCTGTGCTCGCGTGCCTCTCTTTTTAAGTGGCGCAGTGGAGGCCGGTGCACGTCTGCAATGCGCGTATATAACACTGCACATCATTTTCCCGCTCAGGTCGACGCTGCCAGCTCGATCCGGCTGTCGCGATTTCTGAGGCCACCTGTCGCCGATGTCCTACTGCCATATGAAGGCAACGCCACAACAAGCGGCACGGGCGTTACAGGTGGATGTCAATGGCGGCCACGTTCTTTGCGGAACAACGACGAACTTGGCTTCTTTCTTTATCTATAGCTCGCGGGTCGGCGCATCATGGACGCCGATGAGTCTTTATCCGCTCATTCATGCGAGCCTGCCCGTATATAGGCGCGTAAACAAATTTAACCTATACTGTGTAACCGCTCACGGGGCAAGAACCCTATATACTGAAAAACGTAATGACAATAAAACTAAAATAAACAACGACAAGAACAGTCCGGTCTTTGCGACACTTGACTCAGGTCGCACGTATTTTGCAATACCTCCGCGAGTCTGTCACACGTAATTTCGGTATTATGACCTAAAAGCTCTCACCTCAATCGTACTCTCTAAGTCGATGAACGCGAAATAATGGTCACTATAGCCAATTGCGCGTTTCAATATGCGTCATACAACGTTCATATATGAAAGAAAAAAAAAAGAAGGAAGGAAACTGGGCAGGACGAGCTCGCAGATTCAGGTGTCGGACCGAGGCGCGGGCGTTATGCCGTAACCAGCCGCGACGTATGCGGACCCCTGAATGACGTACATCCACGAATCGCCGATATCGTAGCAGACGTTCTAGCCAGCCGTTGTTGGCAGTAGCCTTGCACACGGCGCTTTATGCTTAAGATACACCGCGGGCATTACGGGACACAATGGAAAAGTTATAGATCACGCGGCGGTGGTTGAACTAACTGAAGTCCTGGTGAAGAAGCACGGTTCGCAATTTGGCCCCGTGCCACAAAGTGGCGACTTCTGAGCTGCCCTACAGGTCGAGCCCGCGATGTCGTCGGGGTCATGCTTCAGCAGAACACTGCAACCGCCAACAAGTCAGGCAAGCCGCCGAGACCACCGCCAACGCTCATTGGCCTTCATTTTGGCCATCTTAGCACGCGGCACACAGCGAAGAGCAGCCGCAGCAGCAGCAAAAGGCGGCAGCCGCGCAGAGTTCATCGCCGACACGCTTAATAACTCGCACGCACAGCGCCATGTGCCACATACCCATGGCGCACTGCCCGGTCGCACGAAGCAAGCGAAATCGAGAGCTGAAGTCTTCTTTTCTCCGCCATCCAATGGCGTGGGGACGCACTTGCGGGGGAGGTTGATGGCCGGGGGGGCCCCGTACGTGCGTGCCGACGCCTCGAACCGACGCCACAACGTGCGCGTGAGGCTTCCTCGGCCGGCACCTTGCGAAGCGACCACACGACAACAAAAACTAGAAACGAAGGAGCGGTACTGGACCTCGGATGACCTCTGCCGGGCGGCTTCGTGCGTAACTTGGCACATGACCTTTGATCTGCTTGAGAGAAGCGCGGCTGTGGCTCTTGATGGTCAGTAAGGCCATCGTGTCAAGATAAACTGCCGGCAAAAAAAAAAAAAAAGTGACTGATTGAAATCCTGGTTACAGCGGATTGCAGGACAGATGCTATATGGCACGTGCGCTGTTTAGGCCGTCTAATTTAATGAAGGTCAGTCGCATTACGAAATAACGTCTGTCTGAGCTGGGAACACATGTCTGTTACATATATATACATAACGTGGCATGCATTCCCGTCTCCCGTACTGAGCGGGCTGCAGAATTCTCCTACTCAGCTTCTGTGGTACACCGGGCTTTAAGTGTCGGACAGTCCTGTCCCGTGCGCACATGCCATTACGTTACACGTAGCTGCATATTAGATGCAGTTAACCGCATAACTGTGGTTAAGAGGGCGAAATACCTGTGGGATTCGCACTCTCATTTGAGCACCCACAGGGCTATGTGCGTCAGAGAAAACGACACACGAAACATCATTACAGCACGGCTCGATGGTCTCGAACGCTCGCCACCGCGTATGCGATCTCGGTAAACGGCTCACGACCCCCGAATAGCGTGAGGCGAACGACACGCGCACGCAGCCGGATCCTGACACCGAATCCCTGCACTGCCTGAGAAACTTTCGATGATCCCCTATGCGGCGCACATCGATGGGCGCTAATTCCACGCGATACTGCAATGCGCACGCGCGTCCAATAACGCCAATTATCGGCCCTTCGCCTAAATATACGCCTCGATAGGCACGCAGCGCGAGGGCGTGCTGCAGTGGAAGCACTGCACCTGTATCGTAGCTACGGTACGCGTATGCGTGACGTGAGCTGCTTAGCCCCTAACCCGTAATGGGCCGCTTTCACCCGATAAAAGCTGAGCCCGCTGCTTCCCGACGTGAAATCGAAAGGTCGTTACATCTCGCAGTGCATTGTGTGTGTGTGTGTGTGCATGTGTGTGTGTGTGTGTGTGTGTGTGTGTGTGTGTGTGTGTGTGTGTGTGTGTGTGTGTGTGTGTGTGTGTGTGTGTGTGCGTGCGCGCGTGTGTGTGTGGGCGCGCGAGTGTGGTGCGCCGACGTTGACCCACTCGTCTCATTCGTATTTTCGGCCAACTCGGATAAGAAGGAATTGCCGCCGCACAGCAGCATTCCTGCACGTATACCGCTAAGATACCCTCCCCCCCCCCCCTCCCCCTATCTCTCTCTCTCCGTTGGCAGTTATAGGACGCCATGAAAGCAAAAATCCAGGGGCAATGCGCTATTGCTGAAACAGAATCCTGGTTTGGGCTATGCTCGTGGTGGGCCACGTTCGAAATAGTTTGCGGGAAAATCTAAACGAGTTAAAACACACAAGCTGGTGTTGTTTGTCTTCGCCTGATTATGATTAACCCGCTAAGGGGGAGTGGCCACAAAAATCGGGCGAAAAAGTTGCTTTTCAAGAAGTTGTTAAGCTGAGGACACAAGATCGAAAAAGTTAACTATATCCGGAGTTTTACGTGCCAAAACTACCGTGCATATGTGAGGCTTAGATGGAGGGCTCCGCATTAGCCTTGACCGCTCGGAGTTTTTTAACGCGTATCTGAATCTAACTGCATGGGCGTGTTTCCATTTCGCCCTCATCAAAATGCGGCCGTCTTGCCCGGGATCGAACCGACCCCGTCGAGCTTATTGTACGACACCTTAGTTGATAAGATCTACCACGGCGGATGAGCACGACCGAGGAAGTAATCATACTAGGATAGCGAGCAGAGTGATAGAAAAATGTACGGACGAGGCATTAACATAGGCGATAGCAGATCCCAAAAATAACGTGCATGGATAATCAATGCGGCTGGAATGAATTTCGTACACAAAAAGAGTAAACCTACGAAAGCTATACTATAATCAGTACGTTATAAGAAATGAACACGGCGGAAGAACCAATATACCCACTGTCCTATGTAGACTTTTCCACAGCGAATCGGTATTTCATAAACGAATTCTGATTTGCAGTCAGTAACCCTGTATCCACGACTAATATTGCATTGTCCTGTCGTTTTGTTTTTATTTTTATTTAGGAAACGCACTTTGGAAAGTTTGCAAAGGTGGAAAGCGATGCGTCAATATTTAGACTGCTCGAGGGGCATAGCTAAGGAGAGGGGGGAGAAAGAGGCAAGGTTCGGCGTCGAAACCCAATCCGAAGTTTTCTGAACTCTGCATACCCCCTTCTCCACATCCTTTCAGCCCTTCTCGGACTCGCACTATTTACGACCGCATTCATACACAGATATGTAAAAATAAGAAGTATAGTGTCACTCTCCTGACAAACATTGTTGCTGTCCATTGAGCTGAACTTATCATTACGTCCCCGCTATTTCGGGCCTCCGTTCAACATTGGTATCTCCATAACATTCGCAGCCGCGTTTCGCTCTATTGATTTTGACGTCTGTAGGGTGGCATTCTTAATTAAGAAGTTCGCGGTCATTAAGTGTAACCACCTCGCTCCTGGTAGACAGAATTGAAATCTTTGGGAGATGCCTTTGTCCTGCAGTGGACTTAAAATAGACTAATAATGATGAAGGTGGCAATACATTGCACTTTTCAATATACTTGCAATCTCGTGTGCATTGTTCTGCCTGTAGGAGAGTTCACAGAAGTTTCCTGCATTGCCGCGAGCATATTTTAATAGTGTTTTTTTATGAAGTAAAAGGAAAATGGTGTTGTTGCCATTTTCTGGCGACGGCTACCCCATTTCACTTACGTCGTATAAAAAAATAAATAAACAACAAAAAAAAAGCGACAGATGGTCCCGCTCGGTGAGTTCTTCCTAAAGGAGTCCAATAGCATCTGGCACACATATACAATCTCTATGCACACACAAGATGCCAGTATTCATCACAAATGTATTCATCACAAGTTCAGTCAGTATTCATCACAAGTGGCGGTGTCCTCAAAGAAGCGTTGAAGCATTGCCTTGTGGTTGGACCTTCGCGGCCACAGACCGAACATTTTCGCAAGCGAAATCTAACAAGCGAAGCTCCTGTTCGAGTGCGTTGTCTTTGTCTCTGAGTGGCGTATTTCGGACAGCCGATCAATAGGTGATATACATCCTCGTCGTCATGACCACATGAAGATGTTGAGGATAACGCACGCCGGGTTTCGAATAAAAAGTGCTGTGCGTAAGCTGTTCGAAGCCGGAGACGACGCGAGAGGGTGTCAATCCGTCGTGGGAACTGGGCGTCCAATTCGTATTCAATAGTAGGTTCAACTGCGCATTAAATTCATTTGCATTCTCTGTGAATCAGCTAAGCAAGCACAATTCTCATTTCTGTCCTCGTAAGATGCGGCGTATATCGGAGTGTGACATGGAAATAAGACGGGTTTCCGAAGAATAATGCGCAGCCTTTGCCAACGCATCTGACAATTCGTTTCACTTGATTCTGCAGTGACTTGGAATCCACTAGAATACAGCATGATGTTTTAGCGCTGTAGCCCGCGAAAGTTCTTTTAGGATAGCATGTATGACACGCGTAACTATTTTTCTTGGAGCTGCGTTTTCAATACACAGCAGCTGCCGGGGAATTGGTGATGACGACCCACTTAATTGGCCCATTTGATAACTTAACGGAGTTGATTGCTAGTAAAATGGCAGCCAGCGGCGATGTTGTTGAATACGATAGATGATTCAGCCTGTATGCACATTCTTCATGCAACTAGGGTAGGACCAATGCTGATACCGAAGTCTCTTTGGTGACATGAACATGAATGTTGTCTCGGTATCTTTGAAGCAGGTGGTGTGAGGCCAGCTGCATGCAGTGCTGCAACGGCTGATACTTTATGCTTACTGCGAAGGCCTTCAGTTGATGTTTTGATATAGTTGGTACCTACATGGAGCCAGGGTGTGTAGTTTAAATATGGTTGCCAATGTGTTGATACAGGAACCTGTGGAATGTGCTGTGGTATACACACCATCTGTGTTGCAGCACGGTTTTAATGCGTGAAATGAGTGGGTGTGAAAGGAGTTGTGTGAGATTGTTTCCACTTTATTGCATGCTTTCTGTGCTGCATGCTGAACTTTCTCGTTGTACATTCTCCACGTCACGTGAACTGATTTTGCATCACGCTATTTCCTTGCTTACGACTTGTTTCTTTACTCACCGAAGCCTTGTGACTGATTTGTGTACACTCTAAGCCAAAACCGAGCGAATTGGGAGTAACTGCTGCCGTTCGTCTCCACAACGTCCACTTAGTCCTCAAAGAGATCAACTGTAGGCCAGTGGTGCCGTGTGCAAACTGAGGGAGAGCAACAGTTGCACCGCGAGGAGCAAGCGGTTGCACCCACGGAGACTTTCCGCGAGCGCGCGCAGCAGCCCCCTAGGGACGGCCAACGGCCAGCATGCGCGTAAGCAAATAATCCGCGGAAAAAAAGATGCTCTTAGCAATTTATTTTAGTGTAAACGGTCGTGAACACTGAGGTGTAAAAGAAGCGGTGCCGTTTATGTGTCACTAGAACAAAAAATAAACAAATCTATCCATGCAGAAATTTTCGCTCACGCCCACGTTGGTATCAATGCGCGGCGTGCCGGTCCCCTCGTCACATGTGCTGCAGTGACAAGTTAGGCCTCGCTGGCCCGCGACGATGTTGGTGCGCTGTGAATGTGTTCTTGTTTTCGTGCTTTTTGTGTTGTGGCTTCTATTAGTTATGGCGTTTTTAGTCATTTCTCCACGTTGTGTTTACCGTCGTCCGTTGTTGGAATGAAGTGCTGCGCCATCGGAATGCTACGAGCTGAATGGGACCTCGCCTGAAGGGTGAGTGTAAACAAAGCTTTAATTGCTTCCTGTTATTTCACTTGCATGCTTTTCAGATGTCATGTTAACCGCACATTTGTTACCTGCATTCTCATCTTCCCAACGAAACCCGCGTGTTTAATCACAACTCGTGCGGTAGAGCATTCCTAATCCTGCTTTACCAGGAAAGCTTAATGGGTTGCTCGGGTCGGCATGACATGCGTAGCCTCGATGGGCGCCAAACGTTCGCCGAAGCCAGTGCAGCTTGCAAGGGACCTTTTCGCGGTACTAAATTTATACGCGTTGTCTATGCCGAAATATTGCAGCCTTCCAAAAAAGAAAATCAAAAGCGTGTACGTCGCATGCTTCTTTCTACTTCAAAGTCTCTTTATAACCGCTTATACAGGGACTTCGAAGTATACGAGCAATTTGGTTAGATACGATGCTGTTGCATACTGCATGTCTAGCTTTAAGTTTTGATCTGCCTTTTCCTTTAGCAATACTAGATTTGTGTTTCCATATACTGCGTTTGTTTATTAGGTTGACTTTTTTGTGTTGTTGCGTTCTTATTTTTATTCCGTTATGTGTTTTGCATTATTTTTTTACTGTCCATACTGCTGCTAATCCTTGTATTATTTATCGGTAACGTACACCGAGGGTCCCGTTGCAGTCATTGTACTTTGGGACCCTTGTCTGTATATTTTATGCCTTGTAATTAACCTGTTTTGTCACAAGAAAACTGATTGATCGGTTAATTGAAGTTTAGTACCAATAGCGCAGGTACCGTTCGCACCAGCGAGCTTGTAGTCTGAGTTCTGAATTTGGTTATGCATAATTTTTAAGTTGCACTCTTAATTGTTTATAATTAATTTTTTATAATAACGTTCATGGCGCCGTGTTCATTAGTACGGGCGTTTTAAAGCCGTTTGCATACCAAAATTGAGTGTTTCAATAAAATGATGCCGGCGAGACATGCTAAGCGCACGCAGTCTTTAGTTATCAATAAGCGGGCGGACAAACGTGTTGCTGTCAACGCTTGCAACGTTAGGCTCTACAGCCAATTTCTTAAACTTCGTAAGCGCATCTAAATTACTCAATTTACTTTTCCCATGTTCCCTGAAAATGTTTTTCCTGTGTCTAATAGATTCGATATGATGTAGCAACAATTCTTCGAACGGTGCTGCCGCAAGTAATTAGTATTTCTGGAATAATTTTTTGCAGAACACAAGGACTCCGAGTATTGCGCCATCCTAAAGATGTACTCACCATATGGAAGATCTGGGTATATCCTCAGCGTCACTCAATGAAGATACCGAACATTCTTAAGGCGGCTGGACAGCATCTGTTTGGATACAGTACCATCCAGTTGAAATCCTTCACTCGTTCCCATCGTTTCTGTCCTGGCAATACAACTTCCGTTGGATTGAGCACCGAAGATGCAGAAGACATTTGACTCGATATGCCACATGGTTGGTGTTAGCAGTGGTGTGCGGTCAACTGCACTAGTGCGTGTGGCGAGCGTGCTACATGCTGTAAAGAAAAAGAATAATAAACTGTTCCTTTGTTTACATTTTGTCAATTATTTTGTTTAGATTTTGTCCGTATCACTCGCTCGGGCAACTCACGTACAGTGCGTATCTCGCAAAAGCACGTTTGAAACAAATACTCGGCCTCTTAAGAAAAACTGAATAAAAAGAAAACGGAAGAAGTCACTCCTGGGGATCAAACGAACTGATAAGCAGCTTCATTTCAATGGAGTAACTGCAAAGCCCAACATTTAGACCACAGAAAGCAACTCACGGGTAACATTTAATCCTTGGGGAGCAAGTGTGGACACCAACATTTCATCCTCCAGGGAGTAACCGGAGGGACTAAATGTTCATGAAGAGATTAACTGCTAGGAGACTAACCGTTCGTCCCCTTACCGTTGATCCCCAAAGGGATCAATGGTTGTGGCAGCACATTTAGTCCCCCAAAAGGACTAACCCCTATGCCCCCGTTGATCCCTTTTGGCTTAGAGTGTACGGTTGATCACACGCGAGGGACACATATTGCGAAGTATGGTCATATACCACCTATACCAGCTTATATCTTCTGACATTTTCCTTAAATTAGCTAACGTCGGTCTTTTCAGGAGGTTGTTATAAATATATATGGGCAAGGCAGCTTCCGCCAAGATGTCTGCATTATATCGGTTAATGTTGAAATATGAGACGCCGTTGAGAGAGAGAGAGAGAGAAACAAGGGAAGGGAAAGGCAGGGATGTTAACCACACGTGCGTCCGGTTTGCTACCCTACACTGGGGGGAGGAAGAATAGGGGGTACAAAGACGCCGTTTAAATATTCATCAACTGAACGAGGTGGGTGTATTGGGGGTATGCTTCCGCCGCTATATGCACACGTTTAAAAAATGGTCTGGTTTGTAATACCTGACGGCGAGATTAAAGAGGGATTTTCTCACAAATTCTGAAATTCATAACTTCGCTGTGTAATGAGACATAAGGCGGAAGACATAAGACATAAGAGCTCAGCGCTCCGATCGCCCCTCACTACTCAAGACAGCGTCACAGTGTATACTGCCTGCACCAGCAACTGAAGTGCGCTTATGGTGCGTGTTTCATACTCACATTGTTCCGCTAGCAGCATCCATCCCCCATACCAGAAAGCCACAGACGCGCGTCATCAGGTATCAACGGCGGATTGACGAAACGTTCTGGTTTCCGTACACATATACACATAACCAGCGCACGAACACGTGCTGCTGTAAGCTGTGAGCGACACCGTGTGACGCATGCACGTCCGGCCGAGGGAGGCGCTCCCGCGGCGCAAACAGGGTAGCGACAGTAGTAGTTGCAGTAGCAGCCGCGAGCGATGGGGCACCCCGTTATTATAGTACGCAGTATACTGCAGCAAGAGGCGACGAGAAGGGACGCCCGCGCCCCTTTTCGATAGACGCGCCGGCCGCTCATCGTGGTATCACGACGAATCACCGTCAGCCCTGCTGGCTGCGATTATGCTGTACGCTGTTCGATGAGTGAACACGGAGACGTCGTGATCCAGGCTTTACCTTCTTTTTCTTTTCTTTTTTTTCTTCGTATAGGGTTGCCAAGACCACCGGCTATACTCTCACTCTTACCCTCCACATCATGCGGCTATCGTTCTAATTCCTTCGCTCTCTTCTATGTGTGTACGCGCGCACGGTAGCGGCTCGTTTAATGCGTGTGCACACACATACCACATATTCCTCAGCGCATCAGTCTTTTTCGTCGTCGTGCCCTGCCCTGCCTGCCAGCAGGGGCGCGGAGACGAGTGCACATACAGAGAGAACAAAACTGCGAGGGGTCGACGCGGGTCTATACGATGCGTTCACGCGTATATTAAGCGTGTATACATATTTATTATACACATACCGCACTCCCAACTCGCAACACTATACGAACTCGCCGCTGTGTGCACAAGCTTTCGAGCGCGAACATGCGCGCACACGTATACGGTGCGAGGCCAGCATGATACACGTCCCTTGGTCCAGTGTTTCGCTCTAAATGAGAGCGAGAGAGAATACCGCGTATACGTGACGAGAGGCTGCTCGATGTGCGAGGCAGCGCGGTTTATATTTAGGATTGATCGGCCTATCTGGCGCTTGACTCCGTGGCACGAAGCGAGCCGCATTAACCGCGAGCAGCGCGTCCGCTATATATATAAGTGTGCACACTTACGCATTATACCCGACCGCAGGGTGCAAGCGATATTTGCGCACCCGCGCGCAGTGGGACCACCGCTGCTGCTGCTGCTGCCGTCGGTGGTGGACAAAGCTTGCTGCTACACTGGCGGTGGCTGCAGCCGAAGCTGCGCGGCACTTGAGGAGACCCGATAAATTGGCGCGGCGTGAGTTAGCGCGCCAGTTATAGGCATACACGTTTCTCCTCGGCTCACGTGTAAAAGTGCAACGGCGGGGCCCGTGACTGTTGCTCCCCAATCTGTGCGCCTCCGTTTTTGTTTATTCTTGCACCCGTTATTGCTTTCTCGCCCCAAACCTCATTTCGACGCAATTATGCCGGGGTATGTATTTCGGTACCACAAGCGATGGAGTAGAGGGTTCGAGATGCCGATCATTCGTTCGATACCGCGAGCACATCACGCGCAACGCCTGCAGTGCGGACGCGTATACGCATAGTTGTGCGGTAAGTCACGGCCCGGGGCCTCCAAGTGGAAAACAAGGATAAGGTGAGAAAGTAAAGCATACATTAAAATCGGGAGGAAAATGGCGATACAGCTTCTGTTATATATATACACACACACCCGCCTTCTTTTTCCTAACCCCAGGTGGTCAAAATTTTCTGGAGCCCTCCACTATATACGGCGTCTCTCATAACCATAACTGGTTTTGGGACGTAAAACCCCAGAAATAAATCAATCAATCTTTCTTTTTTCCTTCCTATTAGTCAACAGCACTGGCTAACACCGGGTTTTGCCAGCGCAGCCGGGAAGGGCAGAAGGCTTGGCGTGTAGACGAAATCGCCAATGTTGGAGCGTTAAATGGAATCAACTTGCTCAACACAAGATAAACATTGAGATAGTTCCTTGTTAGGCCTTCGCCCTACAGTAAGACTAAATGCATTATTATTATTATTATTATTATTATTATTATTATTATTATTATTATTATTATTATTATTATTATTATTATTATTATTATTATAAGCAGTAAGACATCACATTCCTTCTGAATATTCAGATGAGCGAAACTTTCTTAATTCTTGAAAACCGTGTATCGACACACGACACATGGTATGTATGCACGTGTAATCTGCAGGTCTCTGTATTTGAAAACTGCTATGTTCCCATGGTTGCTGGCAAAAAAAAATAATAATAAGAAGAAGAAAGTGACCGGCAATGTTTTTTTCTTTTTTTTTTCGATTCCATTTCATCCGACAATGATGCCTCCAGACCCCCCTCTCATTCCACCGCTTCAATTCCGTCTCCAGAGAAACAAAGAGCAATCGGCTGTAAAACAGGCATGTTCCTGAGCTGAGTGATTAATGGAAAGACCAATGGACATAGCTAACATAAATCCTCTGGCACCCTCGTACCTACTACACTGCAATTAAACAGTAATTCCCGTTGTAAGATGACAGCATAATGTTCACCCACCATCAATGTAAATAATTTCCCTGACTCAAGTTCACTTTCAGCCTTCTGGATGCGTTTTGTGGGGTTTACAGCTAGGGTCCCTGTTTATATATTCGTTCGCTCGTTTATTTCTGAAGGTTCTTATCAACAGCTCTGTAGGCCTTAGCAATGTCGAGCTTTTTTTTTTACTAAAAGAATATTAACACAAAACATAGAACTCGAAGGAACCACAACACAGGATTGCAGAACAGAAAAAAAAGAGTAAATTATTCGAGGGCAAGTTGTACATATGGCGAGAGACGCATACAGTTAGAGCCGAGAGTAAACACGGACATGCGAAGTGGTTATGAATTCACCTCTGCAACAAAGCGGTAATCACAATATTTCGCCTTATTTATAAGCGTCCGATATTAAACATGCGCAATACACGTCCATGGTATGAAATACACGGCGTCCCAGAAACCGATTGTACAGAAAATGCGAGCGAAACTTAGCCGAACACGTTCAATTTTCCTAACTGATTCATGCGTCGAGAAAAAATTCTAACTTCGACCAAACTAAAGGAAAATGCAAGAGAGCTGCTTTTGTAATCTCTTTTTCTTGCATTTTTTTTGTCATTCTCAATGTCACCAAACCCGTGCTATGATGTACGGGGCGCGATCGCCGGAAATAATTCCAAGAACCAACGTCTTGGTTCCCCGAAAAAGATCCCACGAAAGCTTGGACAATAAGATTTTTGGTCCCCTTTAGCACACTAGCAAAACGCCAGCAGTGGTTCAGAGACCGAGTCAGAGCCAAGGGTGGTCAAACAAAACAAATATATTTTCATCAAATAGGCAGTCACTCAAACATACACAACACGGCTTTCACAACTCAAAAACAGATGGGTCGCAAAGTTATACAAGGCCAACCAACACGAACAAGTTCATGCACTGCAACAATGAACAAAACACAAAGAGTCCTATTCACCAAGACACTCGGCGTCTTCTTGCAGGTGGCCTGTCAGCTGGCTCGGCGTCTGAGTCACGCACGACTTCTTGCTTCTTCTTTTTACTTGCAGCCCTTCTCTCTCTTCGTCTCCTCTTCGCCCCTCCCTTGCGGCCCGAGTCCGACCGCTTATATAGTCCTGGGAAAGGGGTCTAGAAGGTTCCGTAGGGCCACGTGACCCAAAGCACATATACAATTGGGAACCCTCTCGCCCACTCTCGAACCTTCTTGGTTGGGGCGGCGCCTCTCTCTCTCTCTCTCACTGCGCGGGGAGCGTCGGCGTGTGCTCTCCGCTTCCCTTCTCTCCCTACGTCTGTCCCGCGCGCGCGCTCTCCGCGGTAAGAAAGCTTCTACAACATTCTGGCCTTTTGTAGGCGCGGCGTGACTTTGAGTGCCTCTTCCGAGCGCCGTTTTTCTTGTTGTTGTTTCGGCCTTTCGGCGCCGGGTTTTACTTCAAAATAGGCACTATTTTGTGACACTCAACATGAGTCCTAACATTATGTTCGACGCATTAACAATGCTCATAATAAGCTCATCGAAAGTTTGTGCGGAGTCAGCCAATATTCCTGAATCCCACGCACAGCTTGCTGTTTTCAGCAGAGTGTTTTACAGTGGCTCTTCGCACAGCAAGGGATAACATTTTACGACCGAAGCTAACGAAAAGTTGGATTAATTCGTAAAAACTTCGAAGCACGCCATTTCGCGACATATGATTGCGTCTGCCTACAATGATTCACAATCACACGCTGATAGGTTCACGGTAATGTTTGTAACAAAATAGTGCCTATTTCGACGAGAAACCCGGCGTCAAAGTAGAGGGAAGGTCCAAAACAACAACAACAAGAAAGCGGCGAGCGGAGGAGGCGCCCAAGGTCGCGCCGCGTCTCCAAAAGGGGAGAACTTTGTGGAATCTTTCTTATCGCGGTGAGCGCGCGCGCGGGACAGACATAAGGAGAGAGATGAAGCGGAGAGTACACATCGACGCTCCTCGCGCAGTGAGAGAGAGAAAGAGGCGCCGCCCCAACGAAGAAGGACCTAGGATGGGCGAGAACGTTCCCAATTTTGTGTGTGCTTGAGTCACGTGGGCCGCGCCGAACTTTCTAGCACAGCATCCCAGGGCTATATAAGCAGCCGGACATGGGCCGCAAGAAGAGGAGTAGAAGAGTAGCAAGTAAAAGAAGAAGCAAGAAGTCGTGCGTGACTCAGACGTTGTTCCACGAGCCAGCTGACAAACCACCTGCAAGCTTCGAGCTGAGAAGACGCCCGAATGACTTGTTGAATGGGACTCTTTTGTGTTTTGTTCTTTGTTGCAGTGCATGAGCTTGTTCGTGTTGGTTGGCTTTGTGTAACTTTGTCACCCATCTGTGTTTGAGTTTGGAAGAGCCGTGTTCGTGTACATTTTGTGTAACTGCCTATTTGATGAAAATATATTTCTTTTGTTTGATCACCCTTGGCTCTGACTTGGTCTTTGAACCACTGCTGGCGTTTTGCTAGTGTGCTGAAGGGGACCAAAAACCTTATTGTCCAAGCTTTCGTGGGATCTTATTCGGGGAACCAGGACGTTGGTCCTTGGAATTATTTCCGGCGATCGCGTCCCGTACATCACAGCACGGGTTTGGTGACAATGCTTTTGATATCTCAACATGTATAAAAGGAGACGTGAATGACACGAATACTTCTTCAAGATTATTGACGAAAATTTTGAAATATAATGGGCCCATAAGACAGACCCTTGCGCAACACCGGAGGCTGATTCATAAGGCAAAGAGTACTTAGCACCCGCGCGAACCTAAAGCAACCGAAATGACAGGCAGTATCTAGAAGCATCCGCTCATGGGCTAGTTGGTACATCTCTCGGCAATACACAGTATTTGCAGCGCAATAAAACGAAACGGCCGAAGGATCAGCGCCTGCACATGTCGTTTTTGTGTTCCTTCGTTCGTCCCGTTTTATTGTGCTGCACACACTGTGTATTATCAAAAGGTAGTCTCTAATCAGCATGCACAGGCTGAAACAGACGCTGTAAGTAAGTAATTTAAGGCTCTAGAAGCTCGTGTCAAGCAACTTCAAATGCCTCTGAGAGGTCGAAATATACTTCGTATCACTGTATCCAGTTAACAACAGCCGACACTCCCAGCATCAACAAAAGAGACAAGTTTAGTTTCCACAGGCCTGCTGTGACCACGTCTGCAAATGCTAACTTCCTGCTTTAAAAAAAAGCGATAGAAGCTCGAACTTGCATACTTCAAAACGTGCGACCTTTCGACACACAAAAAATAAACTCCAAATATTGGATGGATAAATGAATAATAATAATAATAATAATAATAATAATAATAATAATAATAATAATAATAATAATAATAATAATAATAATAATAAACGTCAGGAAAACAATCATAACAAGAAATTGACGCCATATATAGTAAACCCGCCAAACTTCGTCATAAATAAATTTATACCGAGAACACGGAACCCTGTAGTCATACCACACCGAAGTGCACAAGTGAAAAGCTTCAGGTGAACAATGCGGACAAAGCAGCGTGTGTGCGGCCTCGTTAGACGCTATATACTCGTCAGACATTCAGCTTGCGCCTGGCATTCAGGAGCATATTATCCTTGAGACCTCGACGTCCGAAACTCAATCGTTGAATTAAGATCTCCTGACGGCTTAGTTGGTTAATTTTACCGAATGAAGGCTAAGACGCGCAAGAACTGCGAAACCGACAGCACACAAAAGAAAGCGCGCACAGACAGCGCGTGTAGTATCGACTGATTTAATGCGACGCAGGGTGGTACAAAATGTAGGACTCCAGGACAGAACAAGCGCACAGGCAATTCAATCAGAAGGTATTAGCAACGCACACGAATAATAAAGACAAACGTTGCTGCACCAAGCGGAGTGGTATATGGACGCGTCATTTACACAGGCTATATATACCCCTCCTCTTCATTCAGAGTCAATCGATGGAGGCGAAGGTGCCAGAGGCCCGTGTACTGCGCGTTAACAGTTCGCGTTAAATAACCACAGGTGGTTAAAGCCTCCGAAGCCCCCTAACGGGGCGTGTCCCATAATCATACCGTACTTTTGGCGCGTAAAATCCCAGTAATTATTAAGTGAGTCGCCTGCATTTCCGGCAAAAAATGATGCTAGCATGCTGTGCACAAAGCGTCACAAATAGCAAGTATAACCACGCGCTAAGCGGCATTGCACCGCTGCTGTAGCTATTTATAGAGCAAAAAAAAAAAAATGGAAAGGTAAATGACGTTTAATTGTGGCTAATAATGCCATGCAGATAAGAAGTGTATACAAGACACGCATGTGCACAATCTGGGATAGTGGACGAACACGCCGAATCTGTTAAGTGCTCTCCCTTCTCTCCTCGGCATTCATATTTATATTTTACCGGAGTCGCCTTACGGCATGCGCGCTATATAGCAGACCTCCGCACTCCATTTCCGAAGAGTTCCGCGGCAAACCTTCTGAGAGAGGCCGAAAAGGAGAGAGGGGCTCAGTCGGAAGAACAACAACGCTCCCTTGGCACTTGCTCCGCGGAGCAACCGACATGGAAAAAAAAAAAAAGAGAGAAAAAGCGGAACACCTTCCGTTTCATTTGTTGGCGATCTTTTTAATGAGTCCCCGAAAGTGGTCTCTCCAAAGATACGGTCGCAAGAACGGCATATGAAAATGAGACCAGTTCTCTCCTTTCTCAGGAGGGCTGATAAGACCCGAGGCGGAAGGATAAAAGCGCCCCCCTTCCGCAAAGCTCTTGATCGCGGAAAGGCCCTGATCCGACGCCGCCGCGGGGCTTCCTACAAAAACATCGCCAAGGGAGGAGGACGTGGCGTGATTAGGAGCTTCGGGAAGGACACACACACACGCATACGCAAATGTCGTTGTTGTCTCTCGCTGATCGTTTTCTTTACCCGAGATCCGGAGAAAAATCACGGAGGACATTGACATCGACAGCCACGAAAAAGACACGAGCCGAAATCAAAAGTGCCGTACCCCGCTAACGCCTCCAACTCTTCCTTCCTTCCCTCCCTCTCTCTCCCTGAGGCCACCGGACGGCAGCATCCACCACGCTCCTTGGGGTACGCTGCCAGCGTATATTCCTCACGTGTGCACGAGTGCGAAACGCTCGAAAGCGCCCCCAACTTGAGCTCTCTCAGTTTTTCTCCCTCGTTTTCCCAGTGCGCTCGCGGCATTCGTTTTTTCGCCCCCGCTCAAATCCTCACGTTTGTTTTCGCTGACAAGAACGGCCGGTGCAGCGTAGCGGGTATGATGTCAGCGGTGGACTCTGCAACCGCTGCTTATTATGCTATAGAGGACGTCGAACACGGCGGAAACGTAGAGGAACGGACGGTCGAGAGCAGCAGTAGCGGTGGTCTGAGGTTTCTGCAGCCCTGTAAGGGAACGTATGATGTATGCATACACTAGAACCCTGGGCTGGTCGGATACGCAAGAATCGTTGCATTTCCATGCGCTTTCGAGGAAACAAAACATAACGACAGTAAGGGAACGTATGTGGTCGTTTATTGGATGAAACATATACCCGAGATAAGAGAAGGGCAAGGAAAGTCTTTTTTTTTTTCTTGTTTTTTTTTTACTAATGACCGCACTGTAACTGTCTATATCTAGCAGCTGACGCCCGAACCGAGAATGAGGTAAGAGAAAATGACAGGGAGAGTGGCAGATGATAAAAGCGCATGTACAAGGGGAGCAGTCGCGAAGCGAAGGAAAAACGGAAAATGGTTCGGTGGGCGTCGGTGAGCATGGATGAAGAAATAACAAGAAAAAAAAATAGGCAAGTGGGAAGGAAAGAATGCACGAACGGCTGCAGAAAACAACAGCAAAAATTGAACGACGCCAAACATAAAGGAGCTCCGAGCACACACACTCGATCGTCCAAGGACATGGGAGGAGCTCCGTTCATTCCTTCCAGCTAGCCAGCCGCAGAACTGAATTCAACCGGCCCGGTAAGAATAGGTGTATCCAGTGGTATAGGAAGTATCGGTTTCTGAAGAGAAGAAAGGACTTAAATGGGCGACGGGCGGGGAGGGGAAAAATAATAGCTCCATGTGAACTCGGAACACGCACTAAACATCAGCGCAAGAAAGATGCGCCCCTCCAGCAGTGGCGGCCACACGAGTTGTTTGCAGCGGCGGCGAGCTTTCCTGGACGACCGACTGGCTCCTCCCCGGGACCTGCTGACACGCTCACGGCTGCACCTCTCGTTGTATGCGCGTGTGCGTTATATTTCTCCTGCCTGAGCACACCGGTGCACGGAGTTGTACTACATACAAGTCCGCTTCTGTGCTCCCGTCGGCCTTTTTTATTATGCGCAGCGAGTATTACTCCGTTCCAAATACACGTGGCATAATATTTCTTTGTCCCTGTTATTTTCGTCCTCCGAGGCGGCCGTGATACGCCCGCTGCGGAGCGCATGGGGTACAGCACACTATGAAAGCTATATGCATGTGCTACCTGCTAGCCCATTTCAAGAAGGTCGCTTTGCCAGTGCCTCACATTTGCATTTTCTTTTCCCTTCCCTTCAGTCGTCGCATAGTTGCATGTACCGGTGAAACGTATGCGCAGTTGACGTCTCCCTTGAATTCGTTATGATAATCTCCTCTGTTCCCATTTTTCATCTTAATAACAACTATTAAAAGTGTTTTTGCGGTGTGCTGAGTTGGAGTTTCTGAATGATGCTGTGTCACATTTTAACCGTTCTTAACCGCATTTCCGCCATATTTTAACCGTTATTTCGAGAGAGAGAGAATAAAATGTGTAAGCGCTGATTAGGCAGTGCCCACTATTTCACTTGACTGCAGAAACAATATCAGTATGCAAAAAAGTAGCCAATATTGCGTCTAAATACAGTGTGCGCAATCATCCAATACTTTGGTGTTGCGGTGCAACAGCAACACGCATAAAAGGCACCTATGCGGGGTCCAAGCGGATGCAGTCTCCTTGCCTCGCTGACGGGCTTCCTTCGAACACAAGGCGTGGCCCCTGCGTTGGCGTATAGTAAAGCAGCTTCTGGGCAGCAGAACAGTGCGCGCGACAGCTTACAAGGGGACGATGTATATTACAGTGGCCCCGAAGAAAGCGTATCCTGCAAGACGACATGCCTGCGCCGGGGAACCGCCAGGCTGCCTGTTCTCAACAGTGCTGTGCAGCTAAATGGCGTGCAGCGCAAGAACGCGTGGACTTGTAGCCAAAAGCCAACTCGACTTGCGTGCAGCGCGAATTTGACCAGGACCTTAACTGTGGGGATAATTAGGACAACTGTGCAACCTCCGTTTTATTTCTCAAGAAGACAGAAAAACGGGGGTGGAGGGCTCGTTATAAAGTACTATACAATCTCACGCATTTGCATGGCAGATATAGAATAGAATGCGCTACCTTTTCGAGTCAATACTTCTATAACGACAATGTTTTGCAGTCAAAATTTGGTGCGTGTATAGTGCGAGTGTTTTTTCTTGTTTTTGTTTTGCTGTTAATTTATTGTTACTTCTGTTCTCTGAGCGGGCTGTAAACAAGGCGTATGTAACTATCGCTGAGGAAAGAAAGTTGACAAGCACATTGCTAACGGAGTGGTCATTACTCGTTCTGCCAATAATAGGAATTGCGCTCACGATTTCCTTGAGCGGCACCGCTTTGCATGGCAATTGCCTCATTTTCCCCGGTGCTTAGCCACGATGAAAGCAGCGGCTTTATAAGCGACAAAACAGGCGAGAAGAAAATACGGGCGGCAACGCGCGCTTTGAAGTTCTACATTGCCCCAACTTCCCCTGTCCTCAAGTTATACGCGCAGGCTTACGCCTAGTTCTTTGTCGGTAAGAATTTACAGCAGGGCATGTTAAGGAAGCCGGGCACATAACGTTACAATTTTCACGAAAGTTGTTGTCGAGCCAATGTGCCCAGCGTACGAAAAAGAGACTAAAAAATCCGTGACGGCAAACGGTCATTCAGATGCTGAAGCTTTGAGGCGAAATCCAAGAATCAAACGGACATTCGCTAACCTGCTTTATAATTAATCTATAATGGCGAAATTAAACACAATAATCACAAAACGCTACACTTCAATGATTTCAAGCCGTCCTAAATTCAGAACACGAAATATGGAAGTCCCATCCAAAAGCAATTGCAATGGAAACGTGCATGCATTACGTCGCATTTGTAGCGGCGTATGGTCAGTGCTACTCACGACTATGTCTTACAAAGAGTATATTTCATCCAATTCCACAAAGCCATAGCGCACGTTATGGCTGAGCGATGCCTCCAGTTTTACGGGACGCCGCGCGTGCTAACACAAATTATACGTTCGGAATTTTTTCTAGGGCAAAGATTAGTTAAGAGTGAAAGGGAGAAAGTTAGAGAGAGACCACTTCTGCACGTCAAGAAAAGACAGCGCAGTTTGTCATTGCATGGCCTCATTTTGTCCAGAGCATTGCCACGACTTATTTCTTCTCGACTATGTCCACGATAAGTACAATGTTTACAGCGATATGTTTACTAGCGTATCTTCATGACGCTGCGAGCGGTCGCAAAGGCCTTGTTTAAAGGGACCGTACGACGCCAAGAAGGCCTGTCACACTGTTTTTTTTTTTTATTGTCTTTCTCGTTTCGTAACGGAGTCTCTTAACACACACATACATACCCATTTTGTAGAACGCACTGACGGGGCAGCCACAATGTCACTGTACAACCCAAATATGGCGACGTTCCTTCAAGCCTCGTTTAACTGCAAGTCAGACATCAGCAGAGCCGATGCACGGAACTGTGGCCGCCGAGAATATCGGCCCCGCCGGCGCCCACGGATCGTCTGGCGAACGGAATTTCCAGGGCCCCGCTTGGCGGCGCTTTCTGGACGGTGTCAGTGGTGCCCTTCCTTCGCGGCGAGCACAACGCGAAGTAATCTGCTGGACGGCCCGCGGGTCGAGGACCCGTTGACGGGCCGCGATGACGGCCACGCACGAAGCCCTCCTCTTTCCAGTCCCCCCCTCGTGCAGGGCCTTGTCACTGCCGAGCCCCGGAGATGCGGCCGGGTGGACGGCCGGGAGTGCCGCTCGCTCCAACGAGGTGGCGTGTTTTCAGCGCGGCACATCGCGGGAGGAACGCTCGTCGTCTCAAGCTTGAAGAAATTCGCTGATGGAGCCCGCCGATTCACATCGACTTCGTGGTGATACATCGCTCGGATTCTGTGCGCTGAAGACGCGCGTTCCATTATATCAGCGGTCCTGCTCGAAAAACGAGCGGAGATATCGGTATGCACCCTCCGGAACACCGAACGGTATACACTGTCCATTCAATTACAAGGCGATTATTCCACCCAAAGTAGGTGCAGTGCATCTTGTATACAGTATAACAAAAGACGCATCGACGTATGATCGCTGGTACGTCAATATAAAGAGCAGAAGTTGACAGAGAACCAGTAGCAGGAGGTTGATATGCTTAGCCTGCTTCTCCGTACGTGCCGGCATGACAGTGCCGTTTATAAATTGTGGCGATGCGCCCCGAGCGTGTGAAAGAATACGCGTCCTGTCAGTCAGATGCACATTTCACCACCTCGAGACGAGCCTAGTGCTACCCGCCGTGGTAGTTTATTGGCTGAGGTGTTGGGCTGCTAATGCGGGTTAGATTCCCGATTATATCGCAGACCGCTAATTTATACCCTCCTCCCCCTCCCCCCCCCAAAAAAAAGAAAAGAAAAAGAAAGATGTTTTCCCGCTAACCTATATAACTCGAGACGAGCCTAGTTTTATATAACTCGAGACGAGCCTAGTGTTACTGCAGTATATAACTCCACTTCCAAGACAATAATATGTCTAGCATCTGGGATGACTGAAATATTCTCTTACGATCACTTTTTAGCGTAAGACATTTGTTAATACGAGCCATATATAGTCGAGCATTAGATGCGCATAAGTAACATGCACCAGTGGGTGAGCAAGAAAACGACAAAGAAACAATGCTTTAAAAAAAATAAAATTTAAGGAACAATCGCACGCTGCGCACCAGAAATAATCCATAGCCGTCATTCACAGCATCTCCCGTGGATCCCTTATGCAGATGAAACTTGGCAAGGCAATACATGCCGTTAATCACGATTAATCCTTGTATGGCCCACATCTGGTTGCACGCCACCGCGGGTCTTCCAGGCCCTCTCGTGCCCTTGGCGATTCGACGACTAAGAAAAAAAAAAGAAAATAAAACGCGCGACTTCGTACGTTTCATGGTCTTGCCTTCGCCGACATACGATTAGAACTTCCGAATTTTCAGCGACGCGGCGGAACAGAACTCACGCTAACTGCTGAGCAAGCCCCGACATGCATAATGAGTCGTCTGCAGCCGGTTAAGCACGCGGCGGGTACACATGATCCCCAACACGAAGCGCATACCGAGACCGCCACTTTTCGACTACAAATCGATCTGCCAATGCCGCGGTTCGTCGCGACCTACAAGCGAGCAGCCGGCGAGATGCACGCGAGTGTGCGGGGATGAGACGTTCCCTCGTGACGCCGTAGCCCACACAATGCGCCCTGGCAGGCACGAGACGGATGTCCCGGATACGCCGGATGGTGCCTCCACTGCTTTCCTGGAACTACCGTAGTCGTTCGAATACAACGGACGATGTCTGAAGATTCCAGCAAATTATTTACTCGCAGAGAGTTTACGATAAGCCGTCCATGCAGCACTGATTGCCTTCACGAATTCGTCGAAGTGGTATCAGCGATTTGGTAACACCACGGGTTTACCTATGGTGTTACCATAACGCAGGAAGCGGGTAATGTGGATCGCTGTAGCAAGGGCGCTATACTGCACATAGTCTGTTAGATGGGATTATACCTTACTGCGCGAATCCATTTTTACAGTCTCGACAACGCACTGCAGCGGATATCCTTCTCACTACGTACGTCCACAAGCGTTGGTTGTTATGAGTCTGCTTATTGTGACAACTGTTGCGCTATGCTGGTAAGTGTCGTGACGCCAAGCGGAACACTATGTGTAACACAGCTATATGGAAATCGCAGAGAGTGTGTTTCGAAGTCATCTAACGATCGAGTTAAGCACGATTGCCTGTCATATACTTGAGTTATATTCAGTTAGTATTCTTCAAGACAGTGACGCGCGCTCAAGAAAAAAAAAGTAATTTAATACAATTTGCGTGAACCTACTTGCTTACTCTCTGAGGCGTCGATTTCACTCGACGCCTCAGACAACAACAATGACAAGCCAGCTACTTTCAGGCCCTGCGTATATGGAGGACCTTTCATAAATATCAGCCGGAGTGCATCTACAAATGCACGTGACCGGGCGACCGGGGCCCATTTTCCATGATTCACTCCTTTAAATATTTTACGACAAGGGTTCGACATTGCCACGTGGCGCCCAGAGATTTTTGCCTGCCTACATGGTGTCTATTGTAGACAAAATAAAGTTGTTTCGCTCACACACTCCTCCATTGTGTGATGGACGTCATGCCTGTCGTTGCTTCTTCTTCTGCCTCAGTTATATATATCTTTTCTCCGGTCAAGGGCGCAACCCTGAGCTTAACTAACACCCATGGCCAAGTTAACTAGTGTTTCCGAGCTTTCCCCATCTGTGATAACTGATGAAATATAGTAATTGATGGAGATTTACGTGCCAAAACCAGCTATGATTGCGAGGCACGCCCCGTAGTTAAGTGTTCTATATACGTGCGCCACAATCTAAGTTCACGGGTGTTTTTAGCATTTCGCCACAATCAAAATGCGGCCGTCGTGGCCGGTATTCGATCCTGCAGTCTCGAATTTCGCAAGCCAGCACCTATCTGCTAAGATACCACGGCGGGTTCTACATCTGTGAGGAAGAACAACGAAAACAATGACAGGCTAGCAGCTTTCAGGCCCGAGCTGCACGATAGAGGAAGCAGCACAGTATATGGATGAGCTAGTTGCTGCGTGGCCACAGTAACGTTGTGTATCGCGAAAGGTAACGCAAACACGACAGGACTCTTTCTTGTGTGTGTGTGTGTGTGTGTGTGTGTGTGTGTGTGTGTGTGTGTGTGTGCGTGCGTGCGTGCGTGTGTGCGTGCGTGTGTGTGTGTGTGTGTGTGTGTGTGTGTGTGTGTGTGTGTGTGTGTGTGTGTGTGTGTGTGTGTGTTTCACAATATGAAAAGTTATCATGCACAGAGAAGCAATGAGAAGTGGTCCTAGCGACCTGAGTGCGAGACACCCGTCGCAGACGTGTACTGCTGGGGGATCGCGACAGCGCTTGGGCTCGCGTTGCATACTCTGACGAAGTGTGCACACCTTTGTAATTGCATCCGAGTAAACGCGGTATCCCGCGTTCTGGAGGTGGCTTCTCTTCCTGCTGCGGTCGCACGCGCACTCCTGCTGTGGCGACGGGCGTAAACGTGCACCGCAGGGACACGTTCGTGACGCCGCGTGCGTATTCGTATAATATATATATATATATATATATATATATATATATATATATATATATATATATATATATATATATATATATATATATATATATCAAAAGAAGAGGCGTGCAGGACACGGACAAAAGGAGAGCAGTGAACAACTCGTGTTGTTCACTGCTCTCCTTTTGTCCGTGTCCTGCACGCCTCTTCTTTTGATTATGGACTGTTACCAACTCGCTCAACTTTCTGTCCTTTTGATATATATAAATATATATATATATATATATATATATATATATATATATATATATATATATATATATATATATATATATATACCGTAAAATGGGGTTACTTTGTGACAGATTTCGTACGTTTTCTTTCTCTCGCTGAACAATTATCAACATAAAGACGAATGAATAGTAGCATAACGTTGCTAATGCCTTCCCTCACACAACGGTGTGCTCTACAAATCCGCATCTTTAATACAAACGGCTATATTCAGGTTAAAAGTTGTCACAATGTGGCCCCGTCGTGTGGGGCAACTTTGTGACAACGTTGTTTTTGGCTGAATATGATTGCGGAATGAAGGGCTTGCATGAAGTTACACCATCAAAAGTTTATTTGCGTTATGTACAATTGGTTTCTGCTCTGGCAATGTTACAATGGTATTACAAATTATTCGTACATGTACCTCCTCAATCAAGATCTTTTACCTCAAAGATGCCTCGATTGCGTACCGGCCTAGGGGATTCAATTGTGTACAAAATTTCTTCTTTTGAGTACAAAATTGCGTCTTCACGGTCGGGCCACCTCCAATTCTTTTTGGACCTCTCCACAGTGCTGACGATGTACCCATCAGGTTGGACTTCCGTCAATCTTCCCGGGAAAAGTTGTCTTTCGAAGTTTACTACGACAAAGTCATCCACCTTGAAGGTGCTTTCCCCGGAACCCGTACTTCGGGCCCTCGGGACGTTGCTATTTGGAATCGTGGAGGTGGTAGGAGTGTCCGTTTCCGATGGTTGTCAAGACTTCCGGAGAGTACCTCGGACTCATTTGCATCTCCCTCCGACCACCTCTTCTTGTCGCCACCCTGACCATCTGAAGACGATTCGCTGTCACTGCTATCTTCTGCGCTGTCGTCCTCAAGAGAAGACCTCTTCCTAGGTCGCCTAGCTCTGATACTAAGGAACTTTGTGACAGTTGGCGTGTCACAAAGTTACCCCGCAAAGTATCAACATTTCAGTTTCCTTTCTATAACCTTAAACAAACATGACCTGATTAAATTTATATTACAGTTTCTTTTAGCCTACATGTTAACGATCAGAAGCTCATACCTGATTTCGCTGTGTTTGTCGTGCGGACGGGTCGAGCACACAAAGTTCGAGCACACAAACACAATCGTGTTTTGGCACGCATTGTTGAATCGTGTTTTGGCACGCTTCAACAATGCGTGCCAAAACACGATTCAAGATGTCGGTGTCTAGAGTGGCTCTGGAGCGCGGAAACGTCGGCAGGCTGCCGCTAGGTGGCCCGGCACGTCAGGCGAGCTTTTTGAGTGACTCATAGCTTTTCGGCGATGCTTGGTCGTGGCGCAAGATTTAAAATACAGAAAAACGAGCGCGTGTCACAAAGTAACCCCATTTTACGGTATATATATATATATATATATATATATATATATATATATATATATATATATATATATATATATATATATATGTGTGTGTGTGTGTGTGTGTGTGTGTGTGTGTGTGTGTGTGTGTCCCGGAAAAAGTTCTTCCTGGCTCAGGATAACTATACTATCAGAAAGTCACAGTGACAAACATATTGCAAAGGCTGCAGACCAGCCTTTGAAAAAGGTTTTTACTACATATACGCGGCGATTCCTCCTTCGGCCCCTGTCGTGGCTGCACTTCGTGGCACGGCACGAGGCTGCGGCCGGCGTACCTTCGTTGAGCTCGCGGTTGTAAGCGATTACCACGGAAGGAGTTTGTCGCTCTACGTGTCTTGTTTCGACCGTGCCGCTCGACTTTTGCTCCCGCGCTTCGCCGCGCGGTCTCCAGAAGCCTTCTTCCGGATGTCGCCTCCCAGCGCTCTGCCTTGCCTTTAACAGACGTTTCTTCCGTCCTCCTGTATTAAACGCAAGACCCACGTCCTTCACGCTCGGCTGCGTGGAATACGTTGTGTTCGTCCTTTCCTCGTCTGCGTCCCCGGCCGCCACATAGTTCAGGACACACTGTGGGTGTCTTAAGGAGCACTTCCCTCGACTTCCAGGCATCAGCGGTACCGAAATATTATTAAGCTGGCCTGTCAATTTAGATAGCTTTCACACGGGCAAAACTAAGCAAGTTGGCCAATGCATGATACGCAAACCAAATGAGGACGTACGACTTTTATTGTGTGCGAAAACTGTGTATTAGCAATAGCGGGGTCTATTACATTGTGCAAAGCTTCATGCCTGATGTGATGCTCGCCGAACACATTATAGATCATAGGAATGAAGGTGGAGGCAGAGGGCGGCATTCCCTTGTCCTCGTGTGCGTGTAGATACAGTCCATGTAGTCAACCTCCAGTAAGGCGTTGCCGGTCAAGTCAAACTTTCTGGACGTGAAAAACAATAAATGTTTCCCGAAGACGCGATAAGTAAGAGAGAGAGAGAGAAAAGGAGAAAGTCCACTCAGCCCGAGTCGCTAATTGGGCTTGACCGAACTTCCACCGCCGCCAGTGACGTCCGCTTTACTATATAGGGCTTTAACGAAGAGTCCGCATCGGCAGACTACGAAGAGAGCACTGCTACAGCTACACAAGAGAGAGAGAGAGAGAGAGAAATAAGGAAGGGAAGGAAGGAAGGGATGCTAACCAGTCAGGAGACCGGTTGGCTACCCTACATTGGGGGATGGGAGAAGGGGAAGAAAAGAAGAGGCCCCGCCACGGTGGTCTAGTGGTTATGGCACTCGGCTGCAGATCCGAAGGTCCCGGGATCGAATCTCGACCGCTGCGGCTGCATTTCGATGGAGGCGAAATGTTGAGGCCCGTGATGTCAGTGCACGTTAAAGAACCCCAGGTGGTCGAAATTTCCGGAGACTTCCACTATGGCGTCTCTCATAATCAGAGCTGGTTTTGGGACGTTAAACCCCACAAATCAATGAAATCAAGAAAAGAAAAGAGAAGGAGAGATGTGGAATGCCTACAGGTAAGACGCTCAGTAAGCCCAGATGTTTTCAGAAAGCCCAAAAGCGCTTTCATTGCTTTCTGAGCCGTTGGTCGGTAAGGATGGTATTCCAAGATTGTCTCTTCACGTAGAGGACATTCGTCGAGCTTGTTGACTCGGTCATAGGCAGTCTATGTTCCTCAAATTGTGGAAAAGCTAAACAAAAGGCTATAGCGGGTGTTTCTGGTGGATCTGTGAACATAAGCGGATCTGTGAATGACGAGCGAGCGAGCGGTGTGGAGGCAACAGAAACAGTCTACTGCGGACGTTACCGAGACATGCCTCTCTGAATTAATAATTATTAGCGAGGTTATCAGAGAACCGGTAGCGCTGACACATAGTGCACAGGTGCACTATGTGTCAACAGTACACTATGTGTCATACAGTAACTGTGTATAACGCGAAAGGTAACGCAAACGCGACAAGACCAAGACTCTTTCTTTCTTTCTTTTGTGTGCGTGCGTGTGTGTGCGTGTGTGTGTAAGTTAAACATGTTTCGCAATAACCCGAAAGCCGGAAACTTCTACATTGCTCATAAAAATACATAATGAAATATTACACCGACCTTGTTAATGGCCCTTCTATACATTTGCCTTTTGCATTTGCCACTGTTTTATTCATTGAATTGCGTCGCGGAGGCCACCAGAACATCTCATTCTTTTTTGATCGTTTGTTTTCGAGGATCACTTCTATCCGTCCTGCGGGAACTACAGCAATGTCTCTTATTCTATCTCGATAGCCCTGACGTAGCAGCGCTGTACTCACTGAGATGATACGAATGAGGTGTGTTCATAATTTTGGCGGTTTACAGTTGTCACCTGGAAAAAAGAAAAAAAAAAGCAAAAACTAACAATGTTTCATGTATTATTTATTTATTTATTATTGCTTTTTAACAAACAATGAGTACATTAATAATAAAATCCTCGCTAGCAGTCAGCATGGCGATTCTGACAATGAGTGTCTTCGTTGTCGTTTTTACTTTTACATATTAGATGGAAAGTACGTTAAGTTGCTTGGTTGCACTAAGAACGGGCTATGCGCGACTACTCAAGAGAAAAGCTAAAAGAAAAAGAGAAAAATAGTGATAAGGGAATGGCTTGCCGAAACGACCAATTAAGCCAGTAGGTTAGAAATAACAATAATTGAGATTTAAGTGTTGTGGTCTTATTCTCTCTTCCGAGATTACGTTCCAGGCTACAAAATTTTTACCACGCTGATTTCCGTTCGTTTTTATTACTATTACCAGGGAGTCTTCCTATTACTGTTCATAACAATAGCCTTAACCTAATATATGAAATAGTGCAGGCAACACTATTTATTCTAAATGCATAACCACCCATTGTTTATCTGCGTTGAATTCTCGATTGCGGAACAAACCCACTCTTTCCGCATTTTTTACGTTGTTCCTTCTCTTCATTCGTTCAGTGAGCCATACACTTGCTCGCACAAAACCTCCGGATTCTTGGCTCAAACCCCCTTATTCGTGCCACGCGTGAAGGCTCACCAGCATCAGTGTCAGGTGTATGCAAGGACATGTTACCTGCGCGTGACAAGAGACCACTAGAAGTGCTATACGGTCTTAATGCGAACACGTATAACAAATGCTACGTCACACTGCCGTCGACAGAACACCGTGTCTACCACCGCCGCCGCTGTCGGCGATGTGCCCTTGTACTTGGCCCTCGAAGGTCGGCTCCTCCGGACGGCAGCCGGCGGGAGACAGCCAGCAGAACGAGCCCGACTTTTTTTTTTTTTTTTTCTTCTTCTTCTTGCGATTGCTTTTATTTCATACCTGCCTGCGGGCGTCCCCTCCTGCGGTGGCGTTGTCCGAGAGCCATGTTTTTTTTTTTTTTTTCTTTCTTTCTGCTCGTGGGATCCATTTGGAAGCGGCGGCGGCGGCGGTAGAACTGGTTGCCGTGCGGCGGCCTGCCGGCCTGCCGCCGCCGCCGCCGCTGCCGCGGTGGTGGTGGTGAGCCCATTTATTGGTCAGCCATTTCTGTCCACGTACGGAGTGGCTGACTGATTGACTGAATGACTGACGCGGCGATGAAGACGACACGTTTTCGGACGGACGAGAAGCGATCGTCGACAAGCGAAGTGGGCTGGGAAGCGCGTCTTGGTAAAATGCATGCGCTATAGGTTGAGAAAGAAAGAAAGAAAGAAAGAAAGAAAGAAAGAAAGAAAGAAAGAAAGAAAGAAAGAAAGAAAGAAAGAAAGAAAGAAAGAAAGAAACGAAAAGGGTAGACAGCTCAATTATTGGATTGAGAATAATGTAAGTCGATCTTACACTCTTAAAAAAATGTAGTAGGAAAGCTAGTAACGGGACCGGTTACTACCATTTTGGCACAATTACCACATTTTTTTAGTCCCTTATTAGCTTAGATGTATGCTAGAAGTAGTAAATGTCAGGGGTAGTAACTGTCACTACATGCGTACGTAACAGGTTAGTAAATGCTACTACCTCCACCGGCTGTAGTATATTATGTTGTAATTGTGATAGGCGTACGCAGAATTTAGGCAAACTATAACTGATTTGATTATGTTTGAATAAAATTCTCATGCAGCGTAGTTGCATACATATACGGAAACAGAAAAATACAAGAATCTCGATCCAAAACAATGATTACTTATCCGAATCCACTTCTGCTTACCGGAACAACGTGAGCGTCCTTAAGTATGACCACATATAGCGTTAACGTTACTGTTAGGACATATATCGCGTAGAAGCTTTAATCTTTTGTGTGCGGCAGTGTGTGCTGTCGTTTCTGGTTCGAACATATTTCTAAGCTGTCACCTAAATATTTCTATGTGCAGCGTATTAACAGGGCTAATCACATGAAGTAATTAGCGATCCTTAATTGGTGTGACACGGTGTAATTTGTCAGCACCAATCAGCGTCACCGGTCAATGCCTTACCGTGCTCATTTTTATTTGATCTTAATCTCTTGCAATACAGTCGACTTGATATGGCAACGTAAAAAGCAAATATAAACCGAATCATAATAAGCGCGATAAAAGATTGCCATGGCAGTAAAGTTACTACCATTGGTTACTACCTCCACCTATAGCCAGTAACTGCAGGTAGTAAATGACATGGTAGTAAAGTTACTACCTTATCGTTTACTAGTTGCAGTTACTACTTAGGTAGTCAAAGTTGTGACAAGCATTCACTACCTCAAAGTTAATACGTAGTACTACCTTTTTTTAAGAGTGTACCGTTATAATATCGGATAGCCAACGGTTAGCCAACATACTGGCGAACGCTAACCGACATAAGTCATCATTTGGTCAGCGCTAGGTAGTATTGTTAACCATCATTAGCCAGTGCTAGTAGTCAGCGAATGCGGGTAGGCGATCGAGGCCCAAGAAGACATCTTCGAAAACACCTTTTTCTGTTTCATGGGTTCAGTCATGTACAGCCGGAATGTAATTCAGAGAGAGTGAATTTGTTAGAGGATGTGCCTGAGGTCCTTTCACTCTGTTCCGAGGGAAGGCAAGAGCAGGATGTGACAGCGTGCACGTTTGTGCTCGAAGCTCACAGCTACGCCTCGAGTTGCGCGCATTCGTTCACTGACAATGAACTTGGATAAAGCACTTGTCACAGCAGCACAGACTACCAGGAGAGAGGAAGTCCAAGGCTCACTCATAAAGCGTTGCCATTGTGTAGTTTACAACATCGGCGCAAACTGCGCGCACCATAGCTTTTATAAACGCGCACTGGTCAAGGATTTTTAAGATCAGACGAGGTGAACCAGATCGTGCTGCAATGGTTTATTCCATACGCAAAGCCCGCCGCGACTGATCAACAGTTGTCACGGTTCCGTTTGATTTCCGGTTACATCAGCAACATTATGATCGAAATAGTGCGCGGTAACGCCGTTCACCGAGATTAGGTGGAGGTGGAAACATGCGGGAGCTAGTCAAAATGAATCGAAAGTCACACGGCGCTCCTCACTCGTACACACCCTTACGTAGTAACTGCACATAGTAACTGTCCAGTTAGTAGCGTTGCTACCACGACACTTACTACATACAGTTACTACTTACAGGGAAGTAGTAACACAGTAACTAGTCTGCCATGACAGTTACTACTTTGGTTTACAACGATTCACTACATATGTGCTTCTTCCATTACCCTATCATATACTGTATTAAAGAAGCACACACATAATATGTGAAGGCTTCTTTCTATACGCGACGTACTCTGTAACAGCAACGTAAACAATATTCGTGGTTTGGGATACCACACGCTCTACCAGTGAACAGTCATGATTTCAGATAACCAATTGATGCCTTGGACCAAGGATCTTATGTACTTTTGTGCTGGCATATACATGTGCCACGACGTATCAGAAAGTTGTTATGCTAACATAATCAACAAAATTATAGTTTGTTTACACTTCTGATAAGACTGTCCCAATTAATGCGTATGTAACATACCACGCCCAGTAGAGGCAGAGCATTTGCTGTAACTAATTACGTGTACAAGTATAGCAACGCTTTTAAGCTTGACACAGATCGTAGTAATAAGAACGTTTACCACCGTTCGCTTATGTTTCTGTGGGAGTAAAGGTTAGTGAAACATATTTATATAGTATAGTTGACGTGGGGTAGTAAATGCTACACTTACTGCCATTTTACTACCTGTTCTTTAACAATGTAGAGGGGGGCCTTAAACCGCAACACTGACGACGAGCTCTTGGTCTTATTGTAGTCCAACAGGCAGCGTATTCTTGATAACGTTATTGATTAATGCTATCGCAAGTGGCCGGCACATGTATTTTTTACAGGAACTGCTACATCGGGCTAACCGTTTTGTTCTCTCGGGAACACGCTCGCACAGTTTCACAAATGTTTTACCTACACAGTCAGCGCCATTGACCAACGTGAATCTTTGTGTGGTTTCTCGAATTAAAAATAATAATAAGCTTCAGTAAGTGAGGGTCATACTTGCCTGGCGGGCATGCACCTGGGCACCGTATTCACAAAAAGCAACTTACGACAAAAATGTTCGCAAGAAAAAATTTCTGCCAATCATGATGCCAGACATATCATTAGAGAAGCCGGCTAGCCAATCGCAAGGAGCACTTACGAAAGGGAAGTTTTGTGAATTCGGCCCCTGATGTTATCTTGAAGAAATATAGTAGATTTAAACAACAAGCAAAGCATAAGCGTAAAAAGATAAGAATGCTGGCTACTATTACTGGCGAGACTATCGATATATACATTTGCAGGGTGGGCAAAAGTTACCTATTAACCTTCCGAAACTCGGTGCGCTTATCACAACTCTCCTTGCGAAGCGCGCGACAACAAATAGATCTTTAGTGAGCTACATACGCTCGGACACCTTCTGTATTGTTTCAGCGATTTTACATACCGATAATCGCTGCAGTAACTGCGGGATACATCGCGGAAGGACTGGTAATCAGCCCCGTGTATCGGCTGTGTCACGCCGCTCATCTGTATACAGGTAGCGGGCACTCAACACGTATCAAGCAATACGCCCCGGAATTGAGAAAGCATATTACTAAGTTGCGCATGGTCAACTAGAGAGACCGCTTTGGTACACGACGGGATATGCTGAATGCACATGCACCAAGCGGCGCGATCGCGATACCTCCAAGACGAGAAAAAACAAAATATGCTTTGTTTTATATTAAGGTGAAAACAAAGGGAGGAGTTTTCATCGCCTTTATGTGGTGACGGCTACATCTTTTTACTTAGGTAGCAATGAACAAAGATTTGTAAAAAAAGCCTCCTTGTTAGCGCAGCCGTGTGTCCGCTTTACAAGAAGCCACTGATGAGCCAAGCTACACGCGTTCTGTATATAGGGAACAGTGAACTATACAGCGTTCTAGCTCACTATATATACCTCCAGCTGTTCTTGGTCATGTGACAAACTCACGTACAGGCGCAGGCGACTGGATTACTCTATAAGTACTGCTTAGGAAACCACTCGGGGCTACTATCAGAACACCCTGCTAGGTGTAATTAGTGCCACTAAAAAAGGAAGTGCGAGAGGACCCCCGTTTCGGCATCTTCATTCACTCTAACTTCAATGGACCCCCAAGTGGTGCCAGAAAGAAATGGAATCAAAAGGCGAAAGAAACCAGAGTCGAGGGCAATGCGACCGCCGATGTACGGGAGGGCAAGCACAAAGGTTTGCTTGTCCATCCATGTGCATTACTCTATGCTGTAAGCCTTCCCTTATTGAGATGCATATAAATGTACACACACAAACTCGACAAGGTTGCCCTAGTAAGCCATGAATAGCACTGAAAGCAGTCATTGCTTTAGATGCACCTGTTCTAGTGGCTCCTTTTGCGTGCCCCTGAAATTTGCCTTCTGTATTTTTTTGTGCCGTCTCTTTGGCAGATAATGAACTGCCGGCAAGACCAAACAATGAACGCTGACCGCGGGAGGTCCCCATAATGCTACAATGCAGTATATAAATGGCACATCGCTAAAATTACGCCGCCACCAAAACGCTAAGGACGCCTGGGAATGCGGCTTCTCGTGAGGACGACAATCGTGCAATTAACGGTCAATTACAACCATTATAACGAAGCTCTCACAAACACGCTTACTTGAGGTTAAATGGTTTATACACATTTGAGGGCATAGTGTACGCATGCGCAGCTGCAGACGTTCGCCGTCAAAATGGGTTGGCAAATCGTTCACGGGTCATTTATTAGATTCTACGAGGTGCTATTTTCGTAGCATGCAGGTGCCTTCGAGCAGCAAATAAAGAGGGGAAAATAAGGTTGGACGCGCAGAGACAGCTTTCGGACCAGGGTATCCTAACTGGACCCACAGACCCTGCCATATAACTCTCGCAGCCACATGACTGGCCTAGTCACCCCGAGAAGAGTAATGGGCACTTCCAATTAACCTTACGCCATTTATAACGGTAAGGTGGCTGCCGAGGTCACGGGTCCAGCAGCTATACGAATGCTGCGGGTATACTTACGAAGCAGAAGCGCGCGTGGCCCTCCGTACCAAAAGTACACCCGGGAGTCGAGCGCGCGACTCGATGTCTCTGCGTGGGCAGTGCCACAACAGCACAGTGAAGCCAGCCGCGCTGGGCTTGAGCCAAACGGCGGCATTGCTCGAGAAAACAATGAGGAAGAGTAGACGTCAAGCTTTCGAAGCTTTCGCCACGAAATTACTAGCCATTTAATTTCGGGATTGAGCTTCGCAGACGTCGGGAGCGCACCAGAATACTGCGAACGATAATGCGCGCAGTTCAGTTGGTGAGAAATGCTGAAGCTGCACTTAGCAGATTATACTGTGCCATGTATGAACCTTGTCTCGCGTGGTTACGTGCTCAATTCATGCGTCTGGTTAGTCAGTAAGGAGTCGCATGATCTGCCTTTGCAGGCCAGTTTGCCTTTCTCAATATGACGTAACGTATATACGAGTCATCTGCTGCTATGATGTTCGTGAGTGAGCACTATAGTTATAGCGCTTCTATGGTGCTAGGTTTAATATACGTATACTGGCCCAAGTAGTGTACGCAAGAAAGCGGACGAGAAGGAGGCGGGGACCGTCTTAATATGTTCACTGGTCAGCGCATGCGTCGTGTGAAGCTCGTTGTTCCCTGCGACAAGTGGCCTAATATTTCATGCTTTTTTCCCCCTCTCCCTCTTATACGTGAAAACTTCGTTAAGGATACGAAGCAGCGTTAGTTCCTCGTCTATCTCGTGGCCTTAGTACTAAATACTATCGGTTGCTTTGCAACATTTCGAGTGTTCGACGCTGAAAAACAGATCACTATTATTCAACTCAATCGCCTTTTTACTTCACGCCTGCGATGATAAGAACGCTCGTACAACCCCCTACAGAAACACTGACCAGGCGTTCTTATCCAAATTTTTTGGGTTCGCACTCCGTAGAAACGTTCGATGTTTTCGAGGAATATACATTCGCGTAAACGGATATCTTACGCGAGACAAATGACAAGTGAAAAAAAAAAAATGCTGCTGTGAAAATTACAACTCGCAGATGTGGTATATAGACAGACTTGTATGCAACGCGCTACAAGCAATGGATTACTTGTAATCAGTTACATTTTGCTGCTATATGTACAGCGCTTCAATTTATTTCTTTAAGGAGCGACGATACTTTTACTTGCCTTAATTTTCCATGTAATCGATTGCAAAATTACAAATTACAATTTACTTGGAGGAACGCATCGAAGCGCTCGCTGCACCACCACGAACTGGCGCGCCAAGTGTTTGTACGGCACAACACAGCACTTCCCTTGTCTATATAGTGAGTCCGTCGAGGTCTCAGCGTTGCAGCGGACGTCTTCGCAAGGAAACGTGCGAATATTACCGACGCAAACTTGAAGAGACAACAGCTGCTGAAGCTGAACAATGATGTAGAAAAAAAAAAATGGAACGTACAAATGCGAAACACTTGTTTGAAATATAGCATGTCATAAATAACGAGGCCGCCGGTAATACCGAGTCAGAAGAATCGGTACCTGGGCGTGCATGCCTTAAAATTTCGCGTCAGATTTCAGACTGCACATTGAAATTTGAAATGGTAGCGTGCGCCACTAAAAGGCTTGTAGGCGACGTCAACCCTCGACTTAGGTGCATCTTAGTGTCATTCGTGCCTCGGTGGAGTTGTGAACTTTGTGTCACTTTATGTACACTACATACCACATGTCCAATGCGGTTATGAGCTACACGCGAGTTCCCTGTTTCTTGTTTCTTTCTTTCTTATCTTGCCAAAAAGGAATCGTCACTGTTAATTTTCATGAATAGCCTATATCACAATGTTAGCAGGCAAATGCGTCTTAATGCTGAAGCAGCGTTTAGCCATTAGGATAATGCGCTAAAATTAAAATTCCGTGTGTCTCATATACCCGCATATCCGATGCAGTTATGAGGCACATGTGATTTTAACTTCCATCAATTATGCTCATGGTTAAATGCCTCTTCAGTATAAAAATCTTATGCATTGATACCGTATCTATTCACGAAACTGAAGCAACAATCGATTTTCGATAAGTTTTTTTCCTCCAGATTTATTACGACTATTGTTGAAAACCGACGTTTGAGGTGAATCGAAAGTGCTGCTCAAGAAACACGAGTGTCAGTCGATGTTCGTGCCACCAATAACCTTCTCACGAAAATGTGACATGCACGTCCGATTTCTTTCCACCCAACTTACTGGCGTCCATGCTACCGTAATGAAAGAAAAAGTTCAAATGGAATGTAACGTACTCACATTTCACAGAAATTTTCAAGTTGAAAAGTTGTATGATTTAAAGCGGTGTATAAAAAGAAACATTACTTTTCATACTCTAGAGTAACTATTACTATGAGGAAGTTTTCGATAATATTTTTGACGCTGTCATTGTAATCGACTAGTTTCTAGACTGAACTGTAATTGTAATTATAGTCGGTCACTGTCTTCTTTAACGTATACGAGTCTGTGTATAGGGAGCACCAGCGCATTTAAAGTGCGCTATTTCTCGCTTTATAAAAAGGCAGCGTATACCCCGCTGCGAGCAGCGGCGCATCTGGGCCACATCGTGCTGGCACAACTGTTGGCGTCGCAGTGGCGACCGTATATACAAGGGCCGCGACGGTCCTAAATACGTGCGTGGACAAGCAACCGCCGCGCCTCTGCGCACCGCCTCGTAGTGGTAAGTGTGCCGCGCGACCGCGTCCGCGTTTGCCAAACTTCCGCGACGACGGTGTTTACAGCGTAGCACCACCTGTTATTACGTGTACACTGAGAACAATTAATTGCTGGAAAAAAAGCGAGGCTTTGGGGATTGTTACAAGTGCGCCTGCACTTCGAAGACAAGGCAGAAATTGTGGCTCGTGCCCCCTATTTTCTTCAAAAGAGTAGGGACACACACACACACACAAACACACACACACACACACACACACACGCACAACACGAACTACATTATTTACACTGTGCGCTGCTTCTCCTTGTCTCTGTAGGGTCGACGAGGCATTGTTATCTGCGCTGAGCACGGCAAACCTTCAGCGCTCTTGGTAACAATTCCTGCGTGCGCTGCACTCTGCTGACGCTTGTCTTCCACATCAGCTTCCATTCATGGCTCCCACACCAGTGCGGCTTGTCCCGGCTGCGCGCTGGGAGCTCTCACCGTCAAGAGAGTTGGGCCCACCGCGAACGGACGCGCGCGCGGTTCGCGTTCAACGAACCGTGCGACGTCGATCGTCCTTTCGAGCTGAGCGTAGACCATAAGTGCGCCGCGAGCGGGACGTTTGTGGCGAAGGGTAGAAAACGGTGTGTTTCATTTTTCTCCTCTCTCTTTTATTTCGACTGAAGGGTTTTCGATTACTGGGACAATCTGGAGTTCCTATTCTCGTATACATTGTACACAGTGAAGATTTGTCGCGGCCAGTATTAGTAATTGCTACACAAACACGAGGTAGCGTGGTGGAGTCGGAAGTTGGGCTGCGCTATTTGTGCATGTGTTTGGAGAAAGCGGTTGATAACGAGAACCTACTTCTAGCCTGCGGAACGATTATAAGATCAGGCACTTTTTTTTTTTTTTTTTTTTGCGCTTAGTGCCTAAATATTGCCGCCAGCGAGTCAGCGTTTCCCTCCTTCTACCTCTCCGCCTTTCTCTCTATAAAGAGCATCCAACGACAATGCGTTGCGAGCAGCAATATGTAAAGGTGAGTACACGGAATTTATGTGCGCGTACAAAAGCACAACGTTATACTTAGACGCAGAGTATTAATTAATGCAAGGGGCCACGGCAACCAGAGTATATTGCGACGTATCTCCCAGTGAGTCTAACTGACAAAGTGCATGATTTACGGGGTCGAGGTGAGCCACAATATTCTTTTGAAAATGGTACTGTCAAGATAGAGATAAATGTACGAAGTGCAGGGAGGTTGACTAGAAGAAAATGTTGGTCTCAAGTCATCAGAAGATATATACAAACGGCATCATATCACAGACTGCATTGAGGGTGAAACTGCGTGCCCATCATCTTTCCGCGATGAACACAGTCAGATCCGGGACGTCACGAATGACGAATGATGTTCGCGGCGACATCGTTATATTATCGCAGCAGGCCGGCTCGCCCTAAGACCCGTACGACCAACGCCAACGACCCAGTCGGTTTCGCTGCAAGCTCATAAACTTGCGTACGTTAGCTCACGACCCGAGAACCACAGCACTCGTCTTAATTTAATTACTAAAAATGTGTAGTTATTCAGTCGTCTCAAGCAGGGCGTATGGCATACATCGCCACCATAGTCACGGCGCAGGTAAAAGCCAGTTCCTCGAAGTGCGCTGCTACACATCTCCGTTCTCGGCGCACTGGAGCAAGGAATCAAACCGGTACTCGGAAATTGCCGCGTATACATTTGCCTCAGACACAGCGTGCTCCTGGGCAGAGCGCGTCGGCAAAGAAACATACGAGCCCTTCAGTGACGTGTCTGCTCGAATGGTCCACATAGATATGCTTGCTAGCACTAAACTCATACTACTGTTAGAAGATGAATATATTAAGAAGGGCAAAGTTGAAACGAAAGAACATAAATAGCGTAGAGCGCACTGTACACATGCAACAGTTCTTTCTTTCTTTCTTTCTTTCTTTCTTTCTTTCTTTCTTTCTTTCTTTCTTTCTTTCTTTCTTTCTTTCTTTCTTTTTCGTAGGTGTTGTTTCTGAAAACACGCGTAAGATTTCCGCATTGTTTAAGGACGGTATTCGTGCAAAATTCGCTTTGTAATAAAGATGGAGATCTTTAAACGACTTCATTACTGCGTCAGTTCTCGTCGTGCCTGAAAGGGGGATTCACTAAAAACGTTCGCGGAAGGAGCAAGGTAGATTTTGGAAGGGTACTGCACAGCTGGTTACTGCGCCATCATTCATCTCGCGATATGATGTGATATAACCCATTGAGTAGCCTGTCGTTTCAGTCAGTCATCAACATTAATCGACATATCCCGCTACTCAACAAGGCCTATAGCCTATAGTTGCCGATAATTACTGTCCGTCATTTTTTCCCCCGATTACTTTTATTTTGCTGGTGTTGTCGCGCTGAAGCTGAGCTTCTTTTCAAATTAAACTAGCAAACCATCCGAACTGAGTTGAATACTTAGATATCGGCTGTCCTCGCCTTAACGGCGATTCGGCCTCCCCCAGTAAGTCAGAAATTTGCGTGTCGCACACATCTACGTGTGTTGCACCAGTGGTTATGTCGCGCCTCAGAACCCGTGGTGGCTCAACGGTTACGAAACGACAGCAATGTACCGGTATTTTTTTCTTTTAATTCGGTTTTTAGACGTTCATCAGCGCATGTGCAGAAGTGATGGGGTCGAACCAACACGCTGCAAGATAGAGGAATGACAAATTTAAGGCTCTATACGTTCACATTTCCAGACGGCCTCGAAAACCTAAAGCGCGCGGCATCACGCATCAATCATCACGTATCACGCATCATACGATCACGCACCATGCGTGCACGCCAACCAGCGGCAGGCAACACTCGCATACTCCAGGTATCTTCGTCGTATACATAGAAAGAACCAAACATGACAGTTTTGTCGCCTTGGCTCAGCGTTTTGGATGCACCGAAAACCGCCGAGCTCTGTGCAGCGATACAAGAAGAAAGAAAAAAATAAAGCAGAGAGCGTCGATAGCCGTTGGGGCCACACAGGTTGCAACGGCGATTGAGTCTCTCATATTAGATACACTTATAGCGCACAGGTAATCAGCAAATCAGATTGGGAAAACAGGAAGGCCCGCGCAGACTCCGTTTCGAGCTGCCGGAGACTCACCGAGTTTCTGAATCTCGTATCCGACCGGCGGACGCAGCACCCGGCGGGACCAGGCGGAGCGCACCACTTCGAGTGTGTACTCGTTACCGGAGACGAAGATTGTCGAAGGGATCAGGTAGCCGCGATATTCCAGGCAGGCGACGCTCTGCACCAGGCACTGGTTCCAGAAGCATTGCGCGTTTTCGTGGACGAAGCCACGGAACAGGGACCAACCGGGCGGGCCCGCCCTGTCCTGGGCCGACGCCTCATCCTGGTCGTCATCGCTGCCCACCCGGCGGCACACCACCACCAGGCAGTTGCCCAGCAGCAGGCAGCGGCGCCTGTCCTCCGGTCGCGGTGCCATCGCAGCACCGATCACATGGCACGTCAACACAACAACGAGCACCGCCGCTAGCGTCGCGCGCGCACCACCGCCTGAACAATATCTTCGCGCAGCACGTTCTCGATCCTCCCGCCGCTGCCACACGTCGACCGGCTCGACGCGCTTCTGCTGCCGCCTTCTGCCCTGCACTCCGCTGAGGACAGGTTGGGCTCGCCCCGGTGGGAGAGGCGCGGGAGACGCTCGGGTGAGGAGGGGTGGCCCTCGCGTCGCGGTGGCCCGCGGACGGCACGTTTAACGGCAGGAGGCAGCTGGCGACGCGCAGTGGTCGGTAGGGGAAACGTGCAGTTCTTCGCCGCTTTGAGCGAGCCAACACATCGCCTGTTGCCGCCGCCACCCAAATCAACGCGTCGCCAAAGGTCAGCGTGCTGTCTTTCAACGGGCGGTAGTCGCGTGTGGATACAACAGTGCCAGCCAGCTTGCTTTGGAACCACAAGCAGTCGCTATACCGCTGTACAGAAACCGAACGTGTCGACATCTGCTCATGGTAACGATCATAGGTTAGACATTTTAAGTATCTCTTTTTGTAGTGCACCTTGCAATGATCGCTTCAGAAGTACGCATTCGTTACACGTGTATTTAGAATAAGTTTAAATAACTATTAACCTTTTCTCCCGGCATCACGGCAACGCAACTTTCATGCGGTCTCAGCAGAGGTGCCAGTCTATTCACGTTTCCCCAACGTTGACGTTGGGGAAACGCGCTATTTTCTGCAGGCTTTACGGGAGCACAGATCAGTGCCTGGGGGAAGGGGAAATGGGGAAAGAAACTGGAGAGGGAAAGGAGAGGACACCTTCACGAGATTGGAGATTACCCACAGCACCGAGCGCCAGGCCACCTCTCTCTCCATTAGGAAAACCGGTGGGTGCCCGGCGGCAGTGTCAATCGAACCCACTACCTCCCGCACCGAAGGCGGACGCTCTAACCACTAGGCCATAGTGATGAAGAACTATCGTTAAATGGACTATCGATAGTACCGACAGTTTAAAAAAGAACTATCGATGCTATCGATAGTCCATTTACCGATAGTTCTAACAGCCACAATACTATTCGCAGTACTCGGCTCGTTTCATTTATGAGCAATTCTTTTGTGAATGAAATTACCTCAGTGAAAATGCCGCACCATGTCCGCTAAGAAATTAATGCTCAAAATCAAGCAGTCAAACCTTACAAACAAACTTAAGTTCGTGGTTTTTTTTATATGAAACTACAAAACGCAACATAAATTCGAGATCTTGCAGTTCCGTGACATGAACGGCTTCCTTGCCGCTACCGCTGAACCGTTCAATTTAATTTCCATAAGCCAGGCATTTTGGTGAAGGAACACAAGCATGTCAACCTTCTCTCCCTTTAGCCTGCTCCTTCTTTCTGAAATGATCTGTCCAGCAGCGGAGAACACGCGTTCTGCAGGTACTGACGTTGCTGGGATGCACAAGTACTCCCTAGCCATTTGAAAGAGCGGCGTTGTCACGCATTGCCAAGAGTGCCAGAATTCTACAGGTTTGCTCTTCCTTTACTCTGGAGGTAACTCCAAGTACTGGTGAAGCATTAGTTCTGCGTTTGAAGTGGCAGTTGAGGGCTCCAGTTGTTGCCTCTCAAGGAGCAGCAGAATTCGGCTTCCTGCCGGAACTTCGTTATGAACCACGTGCTGTCTAGTTGGTTCAGATGCAGGACCAACTGGCTTTGTCGACAATCGCTCGCTTAGTTCACCAATCAAACAACCTTTGGCGCGTCCTGCGTTGGTTCGATTCGAAAACGCCCGCTCCCTGATAGTATACTATCAATATTACCATCGATAGTGCTATCGATAGTTCTTCCTACCATCGATAGTATCGATAGTGCTATCGATAGTTCTGCATCACTACTAGGCCACCGATGCGGTTAAAGGGTTCAACAACGCTCTTTTCACTGACGTCTGCACTTTATTTCACTGTCTTTCGCCCTTTCGTTCCTAAGTCGATTTCGCACTGTCCGCACCACCATCGTGCCACATCCAACGCGGTTAACAAGTGTGCTATGAGTGAGAAGTGTGGCATCGTCATTATTTATTTAATTATTTATTTATTTACTTAGTCGCAGCTCCTTGCAGCGTCTACATGGCAGTACTGCATGGCAGTACATGTTTAATTGGCCACAAAGCAAGCATACGAACTAAATGAAGCAAACCCGCCCGCGGCGCCCAACACCGCTGATAACAAGCAGATAACGCAAGCTGCTTGCGCGGCCGGAGCGGCGGTGACCACGGGCGAGTGGCGAGTGACGAAAGCCGTGGGGGCGGCGACATCGACGTCACAGACGCTCTTTTTCCATCAAGTTTCGGTTTCAAGGAGCCTGCCACGGGGAACTAATTGTTCGCGTAGCTCCGACATGCACTCCGCTATTCAAAATTTGATCGTTGGGATAGGTAGTGCCGAGGACGGGCTCCAAAGTACTCATTTGCTGTAGCCACCAATTACTAATAATTAAAAAAGTTAATTAGCGTAATTCCGATAATTATGCATACAGGTGCGGAAATTGTTCTGTATCTAGAGGCCGCCAATCCGTATACTCGAATGGTACACAAGACATTCCCGCGATTTATGTTTTTCTAATTTTCAAAATGTGTTGCAACTAAAAAAAAAACACCCTGTATGTATGTCCGATGGTAGCATAACAAAGCATCTCTTCCGCATTTGTCCTACTTGCCCTCGCTGAAATGCACTCACTTTGCTTTTTTCGGAAGAGGTCAGAAAGAACACACACACACACACACACACACACACACACACGCACGCACGCACGCACGCACGCACGCACGCACGCACACACACACACACACACACACACACACACACACACACACACACACACACACACACACACACACACACACACACTAATATACTTATACTCAAAACTGCCCGTTCACGCGAGACGGTAAGTGGTTTCCTATTGGGTACGCAAAATCTTCCGCACTTTTTTAAGAGACAGGAACTACCTTCCGGCAGTGGTTCTTGAGGCTGTGAAATTGATTTTCCAACTACAATACATAGGGAATGAAGCCGCGGACACGGCGGCCCGAGCACTCATCCACCGGGTGTCCCCCTTAGATCCTGAAACCCGAAGGCGGCTATCTTCTCACATTCAGTTATTACGACCTATTACAAGGATAGGCTTCGCCAATACCCAACTCCTGCAAAGAGGCTGGGCAGGGCTAATAAACGCATCTTGTTCCGTCTTTTTACGAACACTTCTGTCCGGCAATCTTGCAACATTTCGATCCTTCCTTCACTGGCAAGTGCAAATTCTTTGGGGTGGTGGCCGACACCTACCACATGGTTGCAGTTGCCGGCGCAATGCGTTTATTTATAAACTGCGTGGGAGGAGCCGCCATAGCTTAGTGGCAGCGTGCTTGCTTGGCACCCCGAGGGACTGTGTTCGATACCACTCTACCGCTTGGTAAGCTGGATGTCTGTGTGCTTGTTATGTCTACATTTCAATCGCAGGCGAGGACAAATGGTGTGCCTTCCTTACCTAAAGAGCGGAGCTCTTAAGCCGGCCGTCCGGTGTCAACCACGAAGAGAAAATGTGTTCCGATCCTGGAGACGGTGCTCGATGTTGCGGGTTCTCTCCCCGCAGCCGCTGCGTTTCATATGTCAAATAAGTTGTCCCTTGATTAACATAGGCTGTATAAGATTCAAACACCTGTGGCGCATACCCGCATAACACCGGCCGAGCACTACGGGTATGAGCCACACGTGATTTCAGTATCGGTAATCGTGACCTACCTAACGTGTATGTGAAGTTAGTGGTGCAAAAATGAATAATTCGTGTCCGTCATACATTTATACCCTACTGTAGGCGGGCCCGCAGTCGGGTGATGAACAAGCTTTATTGCGGTTTAAACGAAGTATATAATAAGCAAGAATGGTGACATAATCGGTCACGTGATTTTAACGAGATGGCTTGTGACGTCAGTGTGACTCAGCCATGCTACATCTTCTCTTTTTTAGGAAAGCAAATTATTACAATGGTCTTTCTGGTTGTGGGTAGCGGCAGGGCTCCCGGCGTGGCCTTGTGCTTCTACGTAGCTCTTGAGCGGGCTGGACGTCGTCTAGCCGTTCGGACCCGGCACGAGAACTCTCTCACTAGAACGCACCTACTCGAATGTGTAGGTGCGTCTCGCAGATGCGTCTAATTTCTTGGCCCTCTTCAGTCTTCACCACCACGGAGCGCGGCGTCTCAGCTGGCCTCAGAAAGACCGCAGGCGTCCTGGTCTTTTCGTGGGTATCGTATACAGTCACTCTCTGGCCAGGTGACAGGGGTGGCAGGTTCCCGGAGCGGCGATTGTAGTAGACCCTCTGGCGTTGGCGGATTTCCTGGAGACGGCTATGGACGGCTCGGTTGGGCATAATCTCCGCCACCAGGTGGCTTGCAGGGTCCTCGTCTACCTTCCCATCAGTCTCTGCACAGGGGACTTCAAAACAGAATCTCGCGGAGTGTTACGCCATTCCAGCAAAGCCATGTGGAAATCAGGCGTTCTAAGAGAACACTTCTTTAGTTTTTTTCTTCGTCTTGCACGGCCCTCTCCATCACACCATTTGAGCGTGGATGTTATGGGCTTGACGTTACGTGGGTAATGCCGAGCCTATATAAAAAGTCGTTGAATTCTGTGCTGTTGAATGGCGGTCCGTTATCGCTGCACAGTTTAAAGGGGCCCTGCGACGCAAATTGAGCAGGCCGTTTTATCACTGATTCTAGAACTGCTGCACGCGGGGATGTAACAGAGAGTAGAAACGCCGAACGCAAAGTGGGTATAATTTTATTTCGGCGACCAAATCGCCCTAAATCGCCTCCTGTTTGAACTGAGGCGACACAGTACGGAGATCTTTATTACAGGAAGTCACATGAAGTGACGACGTTGGCGGGGCCACGCTGGGCGTTCTGATTGGCTTGACGCTCCAAGGAGCTTGTTACACACGTGTGGTGTCTTCTTGGTCACGCTGTTTTGTAGCAAAATATACTAAAATAGTTTTTATGCTTCGTAAAGCAGGTATCTACTTGCAAAACGACACTAGGTATGTTAACGGCCGGACGCTATCTGCGCGCGCGCGGTCTGCTCCCGGTGTCTTCCGGCGTCCCTCTATAAGACATGCGTTGCTATTGGACGTGACCATTGGCGTCAGCGGGAGAACGAAATACGAAAGAGAATGTGGTTTTTATGCTGTCTGCTCGTGTTTTGAACTTCGAGGACTGATAACTCTAGTTCTAGCTCACCTATTTGCATAATTCTTTTTGCGTTCATCTCAGCATTCGATCCTATACATACACTGCAGTACTGCAGACGGCAGTTGAAAAAGTGTCGCAGGGCCTCTTTAAGCGGTAGTACATGAACCGAAAAAAAAAATGTGGTTGATCCCTCTGTCATAGGAATCTGTTTAACGCGAAAGTGAAACCCGTCTTCGCGAAGTTGTGGAATGCATATAAATCTGGCGAATCGAGGGACAGGAGATGGCTTGGGTACTGTGAACATGTGAACACGTTAAATCTAGACATAAGAGGCACCTCGACACGGCACATGGATTCTCGACAGTTGTACACGGGAGAAAGTTTTCGAGCGACTCACATTGCTCTGGAAAAACTGAAATGAACGCGCCAGAGCCCTGCGCAAGCCTGCCATAAGCGAGGATCATCCGCAAATGGTGACGCCTTGAAAGAGAGACCGAACTGGTTGTCAACGGATCGTTTTGTAAAAACACAGCCCACTGCAACGTAAGGCCAATCAGTTGCTTGTCTACAACCGTCTTTGCGATCCTGGAGCTGTGCGCGTCGCAACTCAGCACATCTGGCCACGCAAGACAAATTTTGTAGCGGCCGCGTTCGTACTTTGCCCCTGGAACGCACCGCCACGACGCCGCCACGGCCCTAACTTCCTCGGTGGTCGAGGAGCGAACTAGGGTGCCTCGATGTGCTAGGCGCGCGCACATCGAGGCACCCTAGAGCGAACACTACCGAAGCGCTGACTGCCGACGCGAATCAGCACGACAATCTGCTTCGCTCTATCTATCGTTCCTAGATGGCGGTACCACCGCAGCGAACCTAAGCGAACCAAGAGTGCAATATAAGGGAAGCGATGTTAATTTAAGAGTAATTTTGCTTGTTAAACACCATAGTTCACTTTACTAACCACCTTTGCTTTAACCAGACGACAATTAAATGTAACTTCTAAAGGCTATAGTGAAGATATAGAGCCAATCTGTTCACTGTATATGAGCGATGTTGCGGAGGTGTATCGGTAGAGCATCCAACTCCTTTCGTCAAATCCCGGTTCAAGGTGGGTTCGCCTGAGAGGAACTTTTTCAGAGTGAACGCAGGCTTATTTTTTCAAAGATCCACCTCCGTTACAGGAAGCACGTTACTGATTTCTTGGTGGACCCCGGCATCAAACACTTTCGTGTTAAAAAGTTCGGCGCACGAAGACTTCGGCTGGTTAGCTGTGGTATGGCGAAATTCCTTTATTTCAAAAAAGAAGGAATAGAAGTCGACAATAATGGCAAAGTGTCCGCCCCTGTAAAAGAATAGGTCCATTCCCACAGCTTCCCAGGGCAAGTTTGGAACCTAATGGCTCAAAAGCGGCATCTTTGCGTTTTGTGGCTGATGCTTATGGCACATTTTGCAGTTTCGGCAAAATTGCTCCATGTCGCCTGCCATGCAGGTTCAGAACATAAAGCTTCGTGCCCGCGCCTCCATCTTATCGGCTCCGGGGTGTGCGACATGCAAAATAGCCAATATGTCTGCTTTCATTGAACTATCACCTTGTTGCTGCGCAATAGAAGACCGTCTTGTGTATGTACCCCCTCCTGATAAGACCAGTAGGGGCGGATGGCTTCTGGAACCTCGTGCTTGTTGTCAAGCCAACTGGTCCGCGCATATTCCCGCAGCTTGGAGAGGACGATATCGTTGTTTGTTGCTGCGAGAATATTTTTAGACGAGGTTCCGAGGCTGAAACAAATTCTAGCACATTTACTTGAAACTGATCAGTTTCTTCGCACATGCTCTCTTTGCTCGGAAAACGCGATAAGGCATCCGCAAGAAAAAGTTCTTTGCCGGGCTCATACACCAGTTTGATCGGATAGCGCTGCAAGGTCAGCCTCATGCGTTGCAAGCGGCTTGTTAAGTAACGGTACCAAAGGCCTGTGGTCGGTCTGTCCAATCATTTCTGCCTGACGAAAAACGTAGTCATCAAACTTCGTGCAATCATGCACTATCGCTAGCATTTCCTTCTCGATTTGTGCATAATTTTGTTGCGCCTCTGTGAGCGACCTGGACGAAAAAGCGATGGGGCGGCCGTCTTGCATCAGAACTGCGCCGACTCCTAATTGGCTTGCGTCGACTGAGAGAAGGAAAGGCTTCTTAGGGCTGAAGGAAGACAAAACGGGTGCTTTAGTCAAGGATTGACGCAAGGTCTCAAAACTCTTGTGGCGCCTCCGTCCAAACCAACGCAATATCTTTACGCAACAGTGTTCGAAGCGGCGCGGTTACCACTGACATGTTGGGTATGAATCACTGGACGAAATCCGTCGTACCAAGAAATACTTGTACTTCTTTCTTGTTTGTCGGTTCAGGCATCCCAAGTATGTCTTGTACTCTCTCAGAATCCCGGCGTAGGCCTTCTGTAGTGAGGATGTGTCCCAGATACCGGACCTCCGGCTGCAGAAATTTAACGCACTCTTCTTGGGGTTAAGTCGAAGGCTGTGCTGTTGACAACGGGAGAACACAAGTTTCAAGCTGTAGTCGTGCTCGTCTTTAGTTCTGCCCCATACTAATACGTCAGCCATCACGACCGCCACACGGGACAAGCCTTCCAAAACACGGTGCATTGCTGCTTGGAAAATTTCTGGGGCCGAAGCTATTCCAAACGGCATGCGAAGGAACCGATAGCGACCATACGGAGTGCTCATAGTGCAAAGTTTGGAGCTCGACTTGCTAAGCCAAATTTTCCACAACCCTGAAGCTGCATCAAGCGTGGAGAAGAATTTAGCTCCGGCAAGCCTAGGAGCGACATCCTCTATAGCGTTGGAATGGGATAGTTTTCACGGAGTATGGCTTGATTGAGCGATGTTGGATCCAGGCAAATTCGAACTTTGTCTCCTTGAACAACGGTAACCATGTGACTGGACGAAACTGATTTACGGAAGCTACCCTGATTGCAGTGGCGCACCGACGGGGGTCGTAACCCCCCCCCCCCCCCCCCCTTTGAGACCGACCTAACCTCCCTCCCACTCCGTAACTGCTCCTATGTCCTAGAAGAATGTGGCGCTAATGTCTCTGTAAAACGCCGAAAAAATAATAAAAATAACCATCAGCATTGATGTTACTATTATTTGGCATTTTATTTACCTTTTTTTACACACGCAACGACTGTGTAATCGCATGCCCGGCCCTTCGTGAAAAATCAAGGACACACTGAGACATCTAACATATCATTGGAACACACCTAAATATATGAAATGCACACCGTTTATCGCAGCTTGCGATTGAGATATAAAATAACAAGCACGCATGTACACACGCGGCCTATACTGAGCAGTAGGAGGACATCGATCCCAGGCCCTCTAGGTGCCAAGCAAGGATGTTACCACTAGTCTACAGCGGATTCTCCCACACGGTATACATAACAAGTAAACCTATCACACCGGCAGTTGTGATGATAATGCTTCTGTAACGTTAACTGCGCTTCTAATTTGTGTTAAGCGCTATGATAGCAGTGTAATAAGCAATGCGTATGTTATACTATCTCTCGGCATGCTTTTGTCCAACTTTGTTCGGTCCCGTAGGAGTGCTCGGCTGGCGTGCACAGCTCGGCTGGCGTTAGAAGCCTTCCACATTAGCAAAAAACACGAGCTTATCTGTATTATTGCGGCTTCGATAAGTTTGCACTCTTCTGAATTTCGTTTCATGCAGACCGTTACCTGATTTATGCATGTTAGTCTATTGGTTTCCTCGGCTCTTGCTTGAAGTGTTTGTTGCGCATGCGTTAAGACGCATATGTATACGTCGGTGGGTGACCTTCACAATAAACAGTTAATAACACCCGTCCCGTCTGCTTCGTCTCTCCTTGTGTGTCGGTGTAAACCGCGCTAAGTTGAACTTTTCAAGAGGCATAACCAACTAGCCCAGCAGTTTGTCCTACTAAAAACGTCACAGCCTCCCCGCCATCACAAATATGGAGCTGGCGCCAGAAAAATGAAAGCGGCGATGTCATCCAACGATGTATCGAGCTCTTCTGAACTTGACAGCGACGATTTTGGCGCCGAAGTATCGCCGTCTTGTTTTAGACGGCCCGCCTGCTCGGGTAGGCAGCGTCGCAGGTAATGACGTCAAAAACACAGGGTGACTCATGTGGGAATCCGCTAAAAAATTTTAAAATTCATTTTCAGGAAAACTAAGTGATTTGCAACCGCCTGGTTTGGCATAAATTACTGTAGCACCGAGGAGAACATATACTGAAAACTTGATCGAGATCAGTGGACAATGAAAAATCGCCGGAGTTGCCCTTTAAGGTTACACCTACCATTTTCCGTTCCATAACTCGCTGCGTCGTCCTCAATTTAAACCCTATTAGTTAGCCTCCAAGTTTCTGCCCCGTAGGTGAGCACCGGTAAGATGCAGCTGTTATACACCTTCCTCTTCAGAGACAATGGTTCCCATATAGTAACTCTAATAGCGAAAATAAGACAGCGCTGCATGCGTGACAAGCGCAGTACTACACGCCAGTACGGGCAGACGAATCCGAAGGCAGCGCCACCTGCTCCACCCCGAAAGCAGCGAAAAGAAGAGCGAATTGCTCTTGCACGATGTAAAAAAAAAGTGTCTCATTGGGTGAGGTACATTTGTAAGGCATAAATAATTGTTTTTCAGCACAATGCACATGCCTGCGTGAGTTTGTTCTGTTACACTTGGAAACTGACGAACACGTTGTTGGGTGACGCTAGTGGTGTTTTTTTTTTGCACCACTTTCAGAGCAAAATTAAAAACATAATTCTTTTTTTTTTGTGGGGCAAAAGTGCGCTCGTTTCCGTATATGTGACGCATGATTTTCCCATTTTTACAACGATCTAAAAATGTTTTCCGAGTGGCAAACAGTCTCTTTAAGCGATCGCTAAAGAGTTCCAGGAATTTTGATATCAAGGCAAATGAGTCATGTTCTCTCTATATCTCTACCTTTCCATGACAATTTTGTAATATACCAGGTGAGCGAGATACGAGTTTTAAATTTTTCTTACCATTGTACCATATTTTTCTGCCATCGTTTATTCAAGGTCACTTTAGCATGGGAGATGTAAGGCTTTCGCCTTAATAATGAGAGAGTAATGACGTAAATTTCTAATCATCGAAATTCAGTTGATGGTAAACAAAAATATGCCAGTGCGCGCCAGGAAGGTAGTTTTTCACCAATAGAGCATTGCCTTCTATCGTAGGCAATTAAAGATGTACATAAAGTATAGATATGCAATCAATAGTACAGAACGTTCACTAGGTAACGTTTCATGAACTGCGTTTATTGGCACTGCTTATGATCTCTGTATGAAGGAATTTCCATTCGAGGGATGTGTTCCGACGCAAAGAGCGTAAAAGGCTAGTAAAAACTAACTTGATGCCGCCGCGATACATGTGGCGATGAAGACTTCGATTTGAAGGCGAAACTGAACTTTAGCTTAATTGGCAATTACAGTAGCCATTCAATCCTAAGTTGAACTTATAAAACGTGTGAAGGAATACAGGGGAAGTTTAATAAGGTAATGTTAATGCACTTTCGAACAATGGATGCATATTAATCTTGTTCGTATTAGAGTTTTATATAGTATAACTTAAGGGAATGTGGTGCCTTATAAAATATACGAATAATATGAACACTTAAGTACATACGCGAACATACAGACCCTAACGCAGTGTTATTACTAAGTAAGTCTCAAAAGCGTTGTGTTAATTGGGATCTGATTGATTCATCGATCGAATGAATTCTTGATGCAATCCTTGATCGATACCCTACGCACAATAAAAGCTTAACAAAAGCTTCACCATTCCGAATCCCTAGCCTGAGCCCGTGGAATTCGACAAATAAAAAATCAAGTTACATAATAAGAAGATACGTTTACACGATAGCCGAAGAGAAAAAAAAAGTCGGGAAAAGTACAAAAGTCTTGCGACATTTATGCGAGTGTCACATTCATATAATGTGTAAATAATACGTTCAACACAAAAATAGTGTAAGTTACAGCTGAAAATGAAAAGATAGGTGGGTTTCAACGCACTTTAACATAATGATGCAAGAATAGAATTATATGATGATGGTCAGCGCAATATAGTTACTCGTCATGGAAAAAATCCGTTCTATTCCTAGTATCCAGTTATTCAAATATGAAATAGGCTAAAACGTATTTTTTCCAGAAATGTATTTTTTTTACTCCAAGAAAAGGTTTCGCTGTGTTTCATTTCCTGTGGAAGACCATTCCAGGGCAGTTCCCATAAGGTAAGACAACATCTGTGACATAGAGAATGGCAGTCCAATCCATTAAAGCTGTAGTCAGTGGAAAAACATATACGCTACAGTGGAAGAACCGGACCAACCACGGCCACGCAAATGTCTGAGGAAAATGTCTTCATTCTCACTCATTACGTATGCATTATACAATATCTCGGATTGTAAGCTTAATCATATCCTTTATATGCATCTGTACATTATGGGAACCCATGACACGATGCATAAGAAAATGTGCGCTAGTTCCAAGTACGACGGCCTGGAGGTCAATTTCACTGAACTCCGACAGGAGACATAGCTTTTTCCAGCGGACAATGCAGAGGATTTGCATGAATACACATGGCAATTATTCATTATGGAAGGTGTATAAAACATCACGAACACAGTGACGCAAGCGAAAAAACGAACTGCACATGCGCTGCACCACGATGAAACGAGTCGAGAGCATTTTCTCACGTGTTTACACGTTTGAGCTAGTTTGATGTGGCTAATGGTGAAGCTTGTCGGGACTTTCGACAAGAGCCGACGAAGAAGGGCGCGTGTGGTGCTTGCTCGCCTCCGCGCGGAGAGAGTTATTGTGCTCGCAGCACTCATCACCCTCACTTCCTATCTTTAAGAATCCCCTCCGTTATGAGGGAAAAAAAGGCAGTGTCCGTTCGGCAGCTGCCCAGCAGATGGCGCGAGAGCAGGGCGAAAGCGTGAAATTTGAATTGGATTCAGCAAAACTTCCATTACGCACATCCTTTAAGGGAGGAGTGAGAATAGAAGGGAAGAGCGTGAGGGGCGGGAGGTGGGAGAAGAGGTGGTGTTACGGTATCAAGGGCGGCAGAAGACTGTCGTCTTTCGACGTCATTTGCAGCGAAGCAAGCATATATGCGGCCATTTTCTTTTCTTCGGCCATACTTAAGTTGTGTTTTGTCCACAAGGTTCGCATTGGTGTTACGTGAGTGAAATATAGTTCAGTAATGAGTTCTAGAAAATAAGCTCGTTTTTCAAAATGGCTGCAGAAAAAAAAAAGGCTACTGCCCATTCAGTTGTAGTAGCAGCTTGTGTGCCCTACACTATACTGATTACACACATATATATCGTCATGTCTCTTCTCTCTCTATTTTGCTCGCATCTTCCATGAAACGCAGAGCATTTAACCAGCTCAGTTAGTCAAACTACATGGCTGCAACACCGCTTGATCGCCATCATAACGTCTGGCACACGCTTTTATTAGGTAAAAGTTTTAATAGTGAAAAAAGTAGCTTTCTTGACACCAATACTTGCGTGACCGTGGCAGGAAATAGTTCCGGTTCCATTAGGGAGCGAAACATGCGTTCTTCAAGCGAAAATGGCGAGGTTTGCGCTAAGTCGCGCATGGCTTCAAATCGACAGCGAAGCTGGTCGATTTAAAGTTTGGCATGGTTTCGCTTACTTGGCCTTGCTCGTCTTGCTATATGGATTTGCAGGTCTCACTAGGCAACCTGTTTAGTCTTACTTCAGTTGGGCTTGCCTCAATTAGTTATAGTTTAATTAGGCTTAATGTCCTAACAATTTTTTGTTTCATTAGGCCTGTGAACTTATTCATACTTCACTTGTTTATGCTTACCTTAATCACACCTGGATTAATTAGTATGTGTTTGATTAAGCTTGTCTTAATTAGGCCTGACCACGGCCGCTACGCGTTTTCTAGTAGCGGCTGTGGCTTGACTTAATTAGCGTTAGTATACTTATGCGTGATTTAAATAGCGCCACATTAAGTAGAATTGGTTTATTTATTCTTAATTCGATCAAGTTGGGGATAATTAATCCCAGCTTAATATATTTGGCTTAGCTTACTTAGCTGCACTTAGCTGGGCATGGCTGCTGTGGTGACGCGTGGCTCGGCGAGTTTTCTGCGGACTTGGACCGGTGCAACGAATAGCTTAAATAGTTTTGCTGTTAAAATATGCGCTATTTTCTATCATGCTAATGACGCCACAGTGACGCTCAACTTATATTAAGGCTGCCGTGTGATGCACGATCCTCGCGATTTTATTCCTTTTTGCGCTTGTGCCCAAGTGTCAGGGTTCACTTGCGAGGCGGATACATGCTTCGTAATGGTACCTATACTGTACGATGAGAGGACGTCTCAAGCACATTGAAGGCTCCTCACATAGCCGCTGAGTCACAGTCAAGCTACTATACGCCACTGAACAAGTACGTCGTGACTTAAGTGTATGCGTCAGATTATTATTTTTGTCTACCAGTGACAGATATTTGTGTCAGCTCATATCAGCTCATTTGCGTTGCCACAAAACTACCACATATCACAAGACGATATCAATACCGCATAGCATTTACACGTTGACGATTCAAGCGTAATTTGTTCAGGAGAACGGCAACTGCACTTTGTCGCATGCCTGAAATACACGGCAGCAGCTAAACTGAAACAACTGCGCCGGAGCGGGAGTGTGAGGATGAGATCGCACGCTGTCGACACATGCGCTCAGTGATTCCACAAATAGAGAAGACCATAGTCAAGAGTTCGACAATAGCTCGTCTGGTCAGGTAGCATTATGTACTCTACGAAAGGTACGCTCACTGACCAAGTCAAAAAGCACATTTGACGTTTCAGAACCTGTGCAGGTTCCTTGTTCACAATGCCGCGGTGAGTTATATATGTAGTATATGACGTAATGAACGGCTGTACACATGATGCATGTGTTCGTCAGTACGGTTAACGGTATCTGTCGCCTGTATTAATAGAGATTCGAGTAGCAGCCTTGTCGTCACGTTTCTTTCTTTGGTTATGATTGTAGCACTTTCCCAGGCGATACTGCGGCAACTTTTTGCACATGCTCCGCAAGTGCGTTGGACACATGGCGGTGATTCTGACTCGTTTGTGCTTTTTCAGTCATCGAGTGAAATTCCCCGTTTCACCAATGTAGCAGAATCCGTAGTCCTTGCACAGGGTCGCATAGATTACCACCGGAAATTTATCATCTTCCAAACGATCTTTCACGTTGATGACCTTGTTGCGGAGCTTATTTGTTGGCACATGCGCAATGGCGCAAGTCGTACTTGGAGAATAGACATGACGGCGCTAAAAGAGCGCAAACGATATGTTCAGAATCACCAAAGTTTGTATTGCCGGACACGTGTCGCCGTCGGTGTGGCTGTCGTACGAGGAAACAATGATCGTGAAAGCAGTGCGCGTACTTTATTCTCTCTCGCTTCGAGTAATAAGGAAAAAATAAAAATTGCTCATGGGTGCGGCGGATTCGGACAACCGACCTTCTGGTTGAGAGTCTAGCTACCATGCTAACCGATTTAGCCACTGTCGGTTCATCATGTGCGCTCTTCAAAGCGGCGTTACATGTGCACGAAGTAGACGCCCGCAAGACGTGCACACTCCTTGGAGCAATTTCGGCAAGCGAAACATACATGAATCCCTTGGACTTTTTACCAAGAAAGACGGACAACAGAAAGAAAGGAAAGCAGGCAATCGCAGGGATTTATACATTCCCATCCCCCCTTTAAAAAAAAAAAAGATCGAAATTCTGGATTGACAAGCGAGAAAAGAAGCAAGAAAAAGAAAAGAAACACAGACAAAGAAGGAAAGGAACACAGACTGAGAGACGGAAAGAAACACAAAGAGTAAAAGGCACGGACGCGCCAAACTTCGCTTGCCTCCTTTGAAAGGGCAACTCCGACGGTTTTTTCCCTTCGTTCTGATATCGATGTTTTCCAATGGTACTGATAGTCCTGTAGCAGCCAGGATGGTTCAGTCTGCTCAGAAACGCACCAATAATTTAAAAAAAAAAAACGACTGAAAGGCAAGGCGTGTTCGAACCTAAACCGAAACGGGTAGACGCTTCGTGCAGCGTAGGCGATAACGTGCAGCGTATGCCTTCCCACCATCAGAAATATGGAGCTGGTGCCAGAAAAATTAGAGTGGCGAGGTCATCCGACGATGTATTAAGTTATGCCAGCTTTTCTGAACCTGACAGCGACGATTTGAACAGTGAAGTATGGCCGTTTTGCTTTTGACAGCCCGCTGGCTCGGTTATAGGCAGTGTTGTAGGTGATGACGTAAAAAAACATAGCGTGGCCCGCGTGGGTATCCGCCAGCAATTTTTGAAATTCATTTCCAGGAAAACTAAATAACCTGCAACTGCCTGGCTTGGCATATATTATTACAGTACCGGGGAGAATATATATTGAAAATTTCATTGAGATCCGTCGACACTGAAAAATCGTCGGAATTGCCCTTTATGTTTAAATGTAGGGCGCCTATTTAGAGAGCCGAGAAAATCAGGCTTACACAAAATTACCTGGTCATGCCCCTGGAAGATAATCTTGATCACATCTACATGCAGCTACACTTTTGCGAGTTAGTCCGCTGGACCTTATCTGTGTTGTGGTGTTGCTGTGATAAGAATATGCATTTCTCGGGTGAAGTTCTCTCAACGATGAAAACTATAGCATTGAATGACACATTGGTATAGATTGCAGTCTTCAACAGTTTATACGGGTCATCCGCATTTAAACTAAGACAGCAATAACTACTTTTGTAATCGCGCTACCGATAAAGTATAAGAAGATAGCACTTAATGAGAGGAAAGGAGGAGAGGCCAGCCCGGAGAGTGAGCATCTGGCCTTCTACTCCTCACAGGGGTAAGGGGAAAAGGGATAGACAGAGATATAGGGAGGTATGAGGACAATGGTATAGTACAATGACGCTCTGTACACGTCCAGTACGCGGATGTGCACGACGTGCAATAGCATTTACGGCACAGCACTAGAGACGAGCATCTAAGCCTGTCTCGCACGATAAATAAATAAATAAATAAATAAATAAATAAATAAATAAATAAATAAATAAATAAATAAATAAAGAGCGCTTTGGAGCTGTGTTGGGCTGGCCCGTGTGCTTCCATGCACCTATAAGTTCCTCCTCAGAAGAGGGCCGGGAGTCCAAACCATCTAGCATGCACTTAAATGTTCTCCTTGTAGCCGAATATTGAGGGAACGCCGATAAATGAGAGCAGGGGATAACCTATCGTGATGTACAAGTACACAATGTAGTGTTGAGAGGTTAACATTTCCTGCGTAAATTCTTAACATGTGTTGTTAGCTCTTCAACGATGAAATGTTTTGTGAGAGCATTCCTAAACTCGTGCAGCGTTTCGAACATGGTTCACTTTTTATTGTATAGTGCATGTAGTGTCCTCTGTGTGTCTGTCTATTCTCCTGCGTCCTTGTGGTATGCGATTAAAAAACACACCACCAAACCCAAATCTTTACACCAATGCATTTCGGCGTGGGTCGTGATGAGTGAAGGGCGAGTAGTATGTATATAAGGCCTTGGAGCTACAGGAGAAGTGAAAAAAAAAAAAGAAGAGAAAGTAATCTGCAAATGTAAAAGACCAGGTAACAATGTACTCCAGATAAGGTCGACACGAGCGTTTTCAACTGTTTCGACGGCGCACTCGACAACGTGGCCGTACAGTAAACGATATCTGACTCAGTAAGGAACCGACTCGCCCTTCACGCCTTTTCCACGTACCTTTTGTTGCAGCACGTGAACAGTGCAAGTGCATGCAAAAGCACGTGACAATATGGTTCCCTAAAATGATACACTCATATCTGACGAGACCGCTACGACGTTAGTGCACGAAGAGACAAGGCCACATCAAGAGAGTTCAATAATTAAGAAAATGTGTCATCGCGCTACCAGACACGGACGAGAGAGACAGAACAGGACGAGCGTACAGGACGAACTCGTCCGTGTCTGGTAGCGCCGTGAAGTTTGTTGCTTCGAACCAACTAGTCCAAAAAGCCACGTTGCCAAACTTCAGTAATTAAGAACTTCTTTCTGTAATAAACGGAACCAAACAGGGGTCCGTGAAGCAATTTTGGGGGTCCGCGGAATTCCAAAATGCCGCGAGTTGTAATTCGGTCAAGCTAACTTCGTCACAGTACTTTATCACATTACACTAATGTACCGCGCCGAAGTCAGCTTTGCCACAGTACTTCACTATCATGCAGTGAAACGCACTGAGTGGGAAGGGGTCACAAGCTGTCACAGTAACAATAAGACAGGAAGCTCCATGTGTGCTCGATGAGCATTAATTCCCCCACCCCTGTTACTAGAAGAAAAAAAAATAAATATTACATCAGAGTGGTAGTTTGAGCATGTTCGTATACCATCTTCAAAGTACATGCGCACAGAACACATGGACGAGAGGGCTTGAAGAAGATATTACAAGCTTGAAGAAAGTTTGAAACCAATACAAGACTAAAGATAGCTTCGGTGCGTGCTGAGCATTTGATATACGGAATTCTGGGAAAATGCTGGCCCGCAAACCACCTCTACTGTGCCTTCCATGAAAATGGCAAAACTTGCGTAGGCACATAACGCTCTAAAACAATGTGGTGCACTGCAGGCCCAATATATGACGAAATCTCCTCAAAGTGACGTAGAAATTCAGTAGCTGTTCAATGTTTACATATTTCTACATACATCTTAATGATAGAACAAATTCCCCAGCGTTGATGTCACGTCCATTTAAATTGACCAACCCTTCCCCGCTTTTACATATTCGCGATTCCATCTAAATGCTCGCCACCTAGCGGACGCTCCTGGAACCAGCCGATCCAAGGTCGACCTCGAAGCGCGGCATGGTATCGCATTGCCGCGGGCTGTAAAACAGCCTTATAGTTCCTTAATCGACGCCATGCCACCTCGAAGCAGCCCGAAAAAGAAAGAATCCTCGTCAAAAGACTTTTGTTGCGTGCCTCAGTGCCTGTCATCGCGAAAGACAGCAACACTTCGTTTCATCGGTTCCCCAACGAAGCAGACGACGCTTCGCGCAGGGCAACATATGGATTAGGAACTTGCGCATCGGCAAGAAGGTGACGGGGACTATGCTAGTTTGGTCCAGGCACTTCACCCGCGACGATTTCTTCCTCCCCGGAGAGTACACAGATTGTGTGTGCGCGCGTTTATTATCATGCGCGCTTTTCAAAGAGCCGGAGTGTAGTTTAGTTTAGGCAAGCGCGTGAACAAAATAGCGACATCGTTTATACGTGTATATCTGGTAACGTTTTTTGAGTGTGCCTACGCTCAACTTGAACCGCGGTAACATTATTGCTGACGTATGTACTTTTGTCCGCATGCATTGTAGTAAGTAGATATAAAGCGAGCGCTTGCCTTCGTTCGCCGCCTTCGTCCCATGAGCGCGGTGCGCCTCGTAATTTGTTTGGTAGTTATTGAGGTAATGTGTAATCGTTTAAAGTAGCGTGTTTGCATTTCGAGTTCATCTGGTGACAATTCAGGATTTATTGCGCTCGTTACAACTTTTGAGCCCTCGACCTGTCCTGTCCTTGCATCTTTTTCACTTTTTAATCTGATTTGCATTGTGTTTTGTGTTGACCATTGCCATTGTATGAAAACATTAAATTATTGTAACTAAAACATTGTCCTTTTACACGATTGTTGAAAAAGATTGCTAATAAACTGAAACTGACCTGTTCACCGCGCCTCTAAGTTGGTCTTCCGGCACCGCGAATAGAACTGCACTCTCTTAACACGTTTATAAGTGACGCATTTGTACTCAATGGAGCAACGCCGCGCACAAGTACTTGCATCTTTCGGAGAGGCTGCTACGCATGAACACGTACCTGCCTTCTTCAACTTCAGGCTCGCTGGAAAGGCTCTTTATCCTTAAGAAAATCTGATGCGGGTCTCCGAACAAGTGCGACGTTTGAACGCACAGTGCAATTATTTCCGCTGTTTCGCCGCTCAAATCTTTTAGACCGATTAATATCAGATGTTCGGCAGCAATAACCCTTTCGCATTCAACGAAGCATCGTGATCCGAACCCGCAATCAAGAAACTTTAGCGCAGCGCTAAGCGGAAGCGCGGCCGTGACCCTGGATATGGAAGCCATCTTTGTTTTTCTCAGCAGTGTTGCCAGATGAACAACCTTTTCTGGAGTTGCGAATACCATGCGCTTTCTCTTTACTTAGCATCACAACACAAAAATTCTCAAGCAGCTTTGTGCGCTTTCAATAAGGCCGCTCAGAAAATTGTAAGTTTTGACTGCTGCAGCAGGTAGGGTATTTCGACGACCGCGGCGCTAAATTCTCGTTTTATTCGCTGGCAAGTCTGGCGGTATCCATGAGGAGTGTATGCACATTTAACATCGCTCATTTGTACTTCTTATGGTGACTTTTGTTGTTTTGTGGGGTTTTACGTCCCAAAACCAGTTCTGATTATGAGAGACGCCGTAGTGGAGGGCTCCGGGAATTTCGACCACCTGGGGTTCTTTAACGTGCACTGACATCGCACAGCACACGGGCCTCAACATTTCGCCTCCATCGAAATGCAGCCGCCGCGGCCGGGATTCGATCCCGCGACCCTCGGATCAGCAGCCGAGTACCTTAGCCACTAGACCACCGTGGCGGGGCGTATGGTGACTTTTATGGCAATTAATATGCAATGATGTCACGTATGTAATCAGTGCTATCAAGATCGCTACATAATACGGCAGCATCACGTACTGTGGGCTTCATTGTCTGACTTGCCACTCCGCCCAAACGACGTATATTTTTAAGGTGCAGAAACAGGAATGTGGCAAGGGTACCATTCTAAAAAAAGAAAACAAAGAAAAACAAGGCGGCTACTTCACACGAGCTCCACTTCGCAACTTTTTCACGCTGGTCTGCGGGACGCACCTGACAAGCATATGCTGACTGGTTTGCCCCAAATTCTGTTAACGACATGCGCATACCCACTTTCAGAGGGCCACGTCTTTCGTGCAGCTGTCACCGCAAAAGTAGCTCTCTGGCACGCGAACGAAGGGGAAATCGCAGCCGCAAACTTCGGTTATACTTCGGCCATGCCCATGCCACCGAGGGCTGCAAAAAGCGTTGTTGTCGTCTGCTCGGCCTCCCGAGTACTGTCGACGGCGCCCGCTAGGTGAAGGAAAAGAACTAGGACAGGGGCGTAGCCGGGGGGGGGGGGGGGGCTTATGGGGCTTCAGCCTCCCCCCCCCCCCCTGAAATTTTTCGTGCTTTCATCTCTCATACACCACCGACCAGGGGCGTCACCCGTGGGATGGGATTTATTGGGCTTCAGCCTCCTAACCACCCCCCCCCCCCCTCCTAGAAATTTTTTTCTTTTTTTCGTTCTATTATACCCTGCCGTCCGAAATAACCACCTTCACCGGAAACCACCCAGGATGTCGTCTAAAATGTATTTTTTTTTTCGAGCACGACAATGCCATGGACAGTTGAAAGGTTCTGGAAGGTGGCTTTTCTGCAAGATTTTTTTCAACCATGCAGTTTGTGAAACAGGGTATCACTCTTTTTCTTTTTTGAACGATAAAAAGAAAATTGACTTTGGTCAGATTATTCCTATTTTTACCTTACTTTCACGCAGCCCGCGTCTGCCACTGTGTTCTTCCTAACCATAGAAGGTCTACAAGGCGACGCAGGTTTAAAGGGCAACTCCGGCGATTTTTCAATGTTCACTGATCTCAATAAAATTTTCAGTATATACTGTCGTCGGTACCGTAATAATATATGCCAAGTCAGGCGGATGTAGCTCATTTAGTTTTCCTGTAAAGGAATTTTAAAAATTTTTAGCGGATTCTGACGCGGGCCACCCTGTGTTTTTGACGTCATCACCTCCACGCTGCCTACCCGAGCCATCGGGCCTTCAAAAGCAAAACGGCGGTACCTCAGCGCTCAAATCGTCGCTGTCATGATCAGAAAAGCCGGCATAACTCCATATGTCATCGAATGACCTCGCCAATGCCATTTCTTTGACGCCAGTTCCATATTTCTGGTGACAGGTAGGTTGTGACGTCACCGCGCACGCTTCACGAAGCATCTACCCGTTTCAGTTTCGGTTTGAAGACGACTTTCAGTTGCTTACTGAAAATTATTGGTGCGTTTCTGAGCAAACTGAGCCACCATGGCGGTTACAGGACTATCAGTACCATTGGAAAACATTGATATCAGGACATGGTGGACAAACCGCCGGAGTTGCCCTTTAAGTACATTAATTTTTTAAGGACTAACGTCCCCGGGTCTAACAGTTACTCTCCATGCAGTTACTTCTACAAAGCAACTTTTAGTCCTCACAGATCACCTCGCCAGACGAATAGTCGGTCCGCTCACACACTCCATGCGAATGATCTTTTTATCCCCAGTTCAGATGAGCTGTTAATCCCCAGGGATTATTTGTCCCATTTATTTAGCGGAAGGAGCGAATACATTTTTTCGCGTGTTGTTTTCCGTGGTTACGAAAAATCGCGCGGAAAAGAACACGACAAAAAATATTTAGCATTCCGTGCCTCAGTGCTTTCGCAGTCAATGCGACAACTAAATACAAAAGTGAGACAATGGAATGTTTTATTTTTCTATATACATATAAAATCTCTTCTTTCTTTCAGCAGATTCACTGTCGAATGTCTAATAAATGTAAAATGTCGCGTCGAGACCAGCTCCCGACTTCATGGGTGCGGCGAAACCTAAAAGCACGCAGCACCCCAAGCTAATCCACGCATACGTGCATATAAGGCGCCACGGCTTTCGCTCCTACAAAGTTGAACTAACTGCGAAGCACGGCACTACCACCAGCACGCCACCGCAAACATAAACTGGGAAGACTGACCTAACAGTGAGGAGGAACAGCGAGGAGGACACTTAGTTCCCCTTGGTTCCCTTGACAAGGGTTTGCGCACGGAACATACTTCTGCACACAGCCTGCACCTCCCCGTCGTTAATTGCTGGGTGTGCTGGGTTGCTGCTCTTGCAGGCTAACTTGTTAGAACACGGCACGCATTCCTTTGTCGTTGCTCCTTCAGCAGTCTAGCCGTTCATCGCGTGCGCTTTTTGGGCTCCGTTACTCTACCGTTGGGTAACTTCGCCTTGGAGTGTGCTTAAACAAAAGTGAAAAATCGAACGTTTTGTTAGTGCGTTTCGGGGCGTACCCTGCTCAGTAATGATGGGGGGATTATAACGGGACAAAAGTACGCAGTCAAGTACACCGACGCGAAGCGATTTGGCGCTTGATTTGTGCGGTCATGTCGCAGGAAAGAATATCGTCGTTTTTTTCACCTGCGCCAAAGTGTCCAAGCCATAAAACCAAAACCAGCAAAGGTAATGCATATTATATTTTTGTACTATAACTCCTATTAACCCCTAATACTAGTGGAAAGTAAACAAAAGTCTTTCTATATACTAGGTTTCGTCGACACTTCATTGCCATCTGACAAAGTTTTGATTGCGTGAGAGTGTCTTTATTTTATCGCTCAGTTGACATGAAAACTGAATCAGTTATGAGTTAAAGTATGCCATAGGGGCTCTCTGATGAGCACCAGCGCAGAATGGAGTACGCTTGGCCACGGCAAATACACATAAGAAGACTCAGTCTAGTTGCAGCGTATTGCCGCTTTTTGTTATGGGGATTAAGAAAAAATCAACCATGGCACTACCGACTTTATTGTGCCCTTCCCACCTGTACTAATAGTCATCACCAGCCTGTCTACGCCCACTGAAGAGCAAAGGCCTCTCCCACAGATCTCCAATTATCCCTCTCCTGTGCTAACTGAGCCCAATTTATCCCCGCAAACTTCCTGATCTCATCTGCCCACCTAACTTTCTGCCGCCCCCTGCCACGCTTGCCTTCTCTAGGGATCCACTTTGTTACCCTTTATGGCCAACGGTTGCCTTGTCTTCGCATTACATGGCCTGCCCACGCCCATTTCTTATTCTTAATTTCTATTAATATGTCCCTAACACGCGTTTGTTCCTTAACACACTCTGCTCTCTTCTTGTACCTTACGATTACACCATTTTCCGTTTAATAGCTCGCTGCGTCATTCACAATTTAAGCTGAACCCTCTTAGTTAGCTACATGTTTCTGCCCCGTAGGTGAGTGCCGGTAAGATGCAACTGTTATACACTTTCCTCTTAAGGGACAATGATAAGCTACCATTCATTATTTGACAATGCTTGCCGAATGCACTCCACCCCATTCTAATCCTTCTAATTACCTCAGCTTCATGATTCGGACCAGGGGTCACTACCTGGCCTAAACAGACATTCACTTACTACTTCCAATGCCTCGCCACGTATCTCAAATCGCCGTGTTCGCCCAAGGCTATAGAACATTAATTTAGTTTTCCGCATATTAATTTTCAGGCCCGCTGTCCTACATTGCCTGTTTAGGTCAGTAATCATACTTTGTAATAATTGTATTACAAAGCATGTAATATTTCAAAGTATGTAATAGTACATGCTTTGCATGAGCTTGTACTAATAGTATGGCAGAGCAAGTCTGCTGCTTCGCCTGGGTCGCTCGGAGCAGTGCATTGACAGTCATACGTAATTCAGGTAGCGCTCCCATTCATTCAACCGGCGACGGCCTGCGCAGGTGACCGTATTTTTTTTTCGTGAAATTATTAAGTGTGTGCGTGCGTGTGTGTGTGTGTAAAGGAGTTGGAGCTCCAACTCCTCCCCACCCCTCCAACTCCTCCCTCCCCACCCTTCCATCCCAGTCGGAAATTCCCAGCCCCCCCCCCCCCCCCCCGGAACAAAATTCCTGGCTACGCCACTGAACTAGGAGGCTTACCAATAAGTATGCAGCCAGTAACGAAACGGATGGGACGAACAAGAACGTTAAGAGCATGGTCAGAGCGGCGGAGAAGTCAGTATCCATCTATCCATCCATCGGATTGGATAGCACCAATGGAGAAGAAGCCGGCATTGAGCAACTACAGAAAAGGGAAAGATGAAATCAAGAGAGAAAAATTTTACGATAATTCAAAGGGAAGCGCTTTACTGTTTGAAGCAAGGTCAGGTTGCCCGAGAACCCGAAGTTACAGAGCGAAATTCAGTAAAGAAGGGGATACATGCACGTGCTGTTGAAAAGCTAGGGAAACGACAGATCATATTTTGATTGACTGATGTCCACCGAGGTGTAGCTGTGGACACTACCCTGCAGGAGGCCATGCGTTTCAGGGATAGCACGGGAAAGCTGAACATGTCGGCGATAGAGATAAGTAAAAGGCGCTTAGAGTATTGGTGGCGCAAGGGTATGGAGCAAACAGAAACACAAGGTAGTTCGGGTAAGATTGTTACATAACAGCGGAACGATAATAGATAAAATAGGTAGACGAGGAGAAAAATTAGTTGTGAAAAATATGTGTGATTCGGGAAAAGAAATGTTTGGGAAAAAAAAAATAAAGCTAGAGCTTGGTAGCCCGCGGGCTACCAGCCCGTTATAAAGGGGGCGCTCCTAATATCCATCTATCCATCCATCGATAAAGTCCCTGAAAAATAACTACAGTAGCGCCATTCGTGTCAGTGTGGAGACACCTCTCTCGTTTGCTTATTGTAGATGCAATTAGTTGAGAAGGCACTTGGTTGCCGTCGTACCTTCAGCTAAACGCAAGAGAATGCTGCGATTGTAAGCGACCCGATGAGAGAGGTCTGAAAGAAAGAATTAGGCAAGTGCCGGTAAATACGATAATAGAATGTATTTAGAAGCAAGTGGCGCGTTTTTTTTTTTTTTTTTGTTTGCAGTACATTATCAGTGAGTACGCGCATGTGCTTGACGTGTTTACGTGCATGGTGTCAGCAACGCGGCATGGGACAGCTCTCCGTGGGACAGCTTCACGGTTATACTGCGCAGTTCTTGTCCAATATGTTAAATATACGACGTCATAAAAGTGGTCTGTAGAACAATAAAGTAAGCAAAGCGCTTGTACCGGCAAAACCCATCCCCGCATGCGAGTACCGCACGACGCGAGAGCCCAGCGTTCGCTTGCCGGTGTGCTTGGGCTGACGCTCTCGATGGCAGCGCCGCTGCGCGCAGTGAAAATTCAGGGGCGTTATCTTATAAGGGTTCCAAACATGGACTCGTCCACTTTCCCGCTCGTGATTGGGTAAAACCGCGCTTGCGTCAGCAAAAGAACGATTGTGAGCAATCAGGCGAGGCCAAGTGAAATGGTCCACTTCGGTAACCGTTATAAGATATCGCCCCAGCTTCGGACGCGCTAAGCGGTGGCAAAGCACGGCGCACCACTATAGCTTTTTGGAGGTCGTGCGAACGCCATCTTTTCTGTCCACCCGCGTGCGTCGAGCGTGGTGTCTGCTCGACCTCGCGCGATCACGCTTGAATCTGCGCGACAGCACTGCTTATTTTGGGATGCCGCAAAAGCACCTACGAAGGAGTTTTCGCTTCCGCGGGGAAAGCTAAATGCCAAACGTCGAGATGTGTGGCTCCAGCGTAACAGACGGCTATGCCGCACTCACGCCGAGGCAACGGCGGAGAACCCGGAGACCAAATGCGGGCACGATGGGCGCCGAAGACGGTTCCCGCGACACCGAGCGCGTGCTCTCCAGGTGAAGCTGGCCCTCATAGCCCTACGTACGGCCCTACTAGCCGCCAAACACGCGGCTTACTCAGTACTGCTATAGTGCGCCCCGTGCAGCGGTGCGGCCGCGTAGTTTCGCAAGGGGTTTTAGTTTCGCGCACGCAGTTTCTCGGTGCACACACTAGAGGCGCTGCTGCGGTGGAAGGAATGGGCATAGGCGACGATTGTGTACAGCTTTTGAGGGAGATATATCGAGAAAATACAGTTTGCATAGAATGGGAAGGAATCAGTAGCATAGAGAACGTTGATATTAGCAAGGGGCTGAGGCATGGATGTCCTTTGTCGCCGCTAATATTCATGCTGTACATGGTTAGAACGGAAAAAGCGCTAGGAGAGCGCAACATTGGTTTTAATCTATCACACAAACAGGGCGGCGTGATGATTGAGCAGATGCTCCCAGGTTTATCTTATGCTGACGATATTGTCTTATTCGCGGAAAGTTCGAGATGATATACAAAGGCTGGTGAATATATGCGGAAAGGAAGGCGAGGCTCTAGGACTAGGATTTAATGTAACAAAATGTGGATTGATGGTACTCAACGGTCCCAACGATCTGGCAGTGTCCGTACAGGGCCAAGAAATATCGAGAGTAAACGAATACAAGTACCTTGAGGTATGGGTAAATGAGGGTGATAGATATATGGAGGTACACGAAAAAGCTTTGGCAGCAAAGGGAAAGAGGAACTCTGCAATAATGAAGCACAGAGCGTTATGGCCATTCAATAGGTACGAGGTGCTTAGTGGTCTGTGGAAAGGGGTAATGGTACCGGGACTTACATTTGGGAACTCAGTGGTGTGCATGAGGCCAGAGGCACAATAAGGAATGGATGTGAATCAAAGAACTGTGGGACGCCTCGCGTTGGGTGCTCACGGGAAAACGACAAATGAGGCTGTAAAGGACGATATGGGATGGGCGAGTTTTGAGGCAAGGGAAGCCCAGAGCAAAATAAGGTTTGAAGAGAGGCTAAGGAATATGAAAGAGAGTAGGTGGGCAGTGAAGGTGTTCCGTAATTTATATAGAAAAAGCGTTGACACGCAGTGGAGAAAAACAACTAGGAGGCTCACCAGTAAATATACGGATCTAAGAGAACTGACAACAAAGAGCGTAAAGCGAAAAGTCAGAGAGGCGGGGAAGATTTACTGGATGGCAGCGATGAAAACAAAGCCGAAACTGAATAACTACCGAAAGGGCAAAAACGAAATAAAGAGGGAGGCATTTTATGACAATTCAAGAGGTAGCTCTTTACTCTTTGAAGCAAGATCGGGCTGCCTTATAACGCGTAGTTATAAAGCGAAATTCCGTAAAGAAGAGGAAAAATGCACATGCTGTGAGGAAGATAGGGAAACGACGGGGCATGTTCTGATTGAATGCGGAAATATCCACCCAGGTGTACGTTTGGGCACTACCCTACATGAAGCCTTGGGTTTTAGGGAGAACAATGGAAAGCTGAGCATACCCGCAACTGGAGTAAGTAAGAGACGGTTAGAATACTGGTGGCAGAAAACTAGAGAGAACGGACAAAAATAATTATAGGGAAAAATAAGGACTTTCTGCCACAAGGGGCAGAGAATTGGGGTATGAATTTACGTTTTTGCTATAGTATGATCGATTTAATTGAAGTAGATTTAAAAGGCATGAGGACAAGTTAGAGAGGGGAAAAAAGAAAAGTTCTTCAATTCTTTTACGAGCCTGGTTGCGCACATGTCACCGCCCCGTTATAAAGGGGACGCTCATAGCATCCATCCATCCATCCATCCATCCATCCAGAGAGGAGGCAGAGGCGAAGGTGCGCCTCTGCCTCCTCTCCGGATGGAGGTACTTTACATTTTTTAGGGAACTTTAGTATACAATAAAACTCCTCTTCTACGTAAAAGCAACGCCATCTACTCTCCCCTTCACGACCTCCTCTCCTGCTCGTCTCGTTTTTTTTTTTTCACTCGCGACAGCGGCGTCCTCTGGAACGCGCTACGAGCTTTCGGTTAGCTTTTGAGCCGGTAGCGCGCCGACGGTGCCGCATTAGCCACAGCCTCTCCTGTCCAGCCGTGGCCGTGTCCCGTGCCTCGCATGCGGCTTGATGTAATGATTCACTCTTCTACGTTGATTTTTCTCAGCAGGAGTGGGTGTGCTCACTAGGTCTAGTTGAAAAGGGTTTAAATGAAATTCTGTAAACAAGGCATGCTATTTATTGCATCAGCACGAAATATTTATATCGCAGCTGTGGCGTCAAGCCCCGACGTTTGGGAACTCGTCTATAACTGCAGCAACGCGAACAATGCCTATGGAGGTGCTCACTCAAAACTTCATGACGTTTCACACGTTACCTCTCCTCTGCCTGCATGCAACTTGTGCACGCAGTACGCCGTTCTGGGATGTTTGCACTATGCGACGCAGTTTGCACCCGTTGTGAGGTTTTGCATGCCTACGTGGGTGTTGCCGATGTAGGTGATCAATATCGTTCTTACACACGGAGACTATTTCTAATTGCTGAAAGGCCGAGCTGGTCCGTTGTGAAAGTAGAAGTTGACGAACGCATTCGCGTCACTACTACTGCCGAAATTACCGCTGGCAGTTGGAGAGGGTGTCGCCCATTTCAAGGGATGTATTTTCTGAACACACTCCACAGCGTGCCCTCGATGCGATGAAAAATTCCGGCACTTCGTCATATGTATTGCCTTACAGCTTTGTTTTTCTTCCCCCCCCCCCCCTTTTTTTTTTCTTTTGCAAGTGCCAGCGGCCCTTCGAGTGTCGCCTGCTCCGGCGCCCGCCAGGGGCGCTGTCGCCCGTATCACCTGCAAATCATAGGTCGGCGCACTCACGCATTAGTGAACTCATTCACACTCACTCGCACTCATTTCATAAACGTGAGTGCGAGTGCGAGTGAGTGTGAGTGGAAGTGAGTGTGAGTGCGAGTGAGTGTGGGTCCTGGAAAAATTATGGTGAGTGAGTGTTCTCCCACACTGCCGACCTATAGGTCGGCGCACTCACTCATGAGTGCACTCACTCACACTCATTTCATAGACGTGAGTGCGAGTGAGTGCCAGTGAGTGTGAGTGGAAGTGAGTGTGAGTGCGAGTGAGCGCGGGTCCTGTAAAAATAATGGTGAGTGAGTGTTCTCCCACACTGCCGACCTATGCCTACAATGTTCCCTCGGTTCCCTTGCGCGGCTGCTGAGTCGCAGTTTGCTGAGCGTTACCGTACGACTGTGCCGTACCACGACGCGCTGGCGCGTCCTATTCGTCTGTGTTCGTAGCAGTATGCCCGTGTGCCCTGTGTGCTTTATGTTGTACTCCTAAAGGGGCGCCCACACTACCGGCAAAGCAGCTTGCCGTTCGCCGTTTGCCGTTCTGAACTCGCCGGGCGACGGCGATAGTCCTCAAAAACGGCAAGTATTCCTCGCCGCAGAGCTTGCCGGAGAATTTGGTGCCGAGACCCAAATTGTCCGGCAGCCGGCCGCCGTTGCCGGCCGGCGGCGGCGATGTGACCAATCAGCGACCAAGGATTGTACTCGCGAACCGCCGAGGCGGCGTCGTCAGCCTGGCAGCGGTTCGCATTTTTTCTTTTCTTCGCACCCGATCCTCGACTTCGCAAAAGAAAATTTCACACGAGTGTTTCAGTGACGTTTGTACCCGTTTTATTAGGATAAAATAAACCCAGATTACAAATAGATAGGGACATAAATAATGTTCATCAAGAATTTATTTACAAAAAAGTACATGCACATTGTAACATTGTAATTGCCCGTGCCGCGATATTGTGCTCGGGGTGCTGGAAATTTTGCAGTACGTCACCATATGCTATTGCGAAATTCAGAAGAGCAAGTGATCGGCGGCGTAAAATTAGATTTGAAGACTATCGGACCACAAGGAGCAGCCACCGGAGTAGCGCCGGCAAAAAGAAAGCAAACTGGTCGCTCTAGCAGACAAGAGACAGCATGCTAGGAGACAGCGCACTATAGCTCGTGTGGCACATACCTTTCAGTGCGCAATCGTGGCTCACACAGACCTACAATACGACACGAGCCCACAGACGCACGTGGTTTTGTTTTTGCGATCAGCACTTTCCTGCATGTATAGAACACACCGCTTGACAACACCACTTACTGCACGCACAGCGCTGTTTTTCAATCAAGTCGAGCAGCAGAACTATAAGCTTGAACGGTCGTCGATGTTTCGATATATCCAGCTTGGTTCCATTTCAACCATTCGGCGTCGTGCCTAAAGAGTACGCCGCTGTCGTAGTAGGAGGCAGCACACCAGGTGATTACATCCACCGTCGTTACGATATATCCGGGTTCGTTCCGTCATCAGGCGTCACAGCTTCGCAATTTGTCACACAAAAAAAAGCAGCCCCGACTAAGTTCGCGGCGTCGACGCGTAGAGAACGCAAAGCGAGTGAAACGTCGCCTCCACACGATCATGCAGCGACTGTGCGAGACTCGAAGCGCGCACAACGTCGCCGTCTGTTCGTGTCACGTGACTTCCACGCCGGTGAAACGGTGAAACGCGCCGGTGTGCAGTGTGGACAGCGCTCGCTCGGCTGCCGTCTCCAACCTCCGGAGGCCGGCGCGCCGTTACGGCGAGCTTACCGGTAGTGTGGGCGCCCCTTAACACTTCGAGTTAAAATGCATAGCCACCGTCTAAATTTCTGCTACGCACCCGGTTGCCGAACTGCAGCTACAGTCGTAATATAGTTTAATGTTACACCACATATGTTTGGAGGAACTTATGCTCATAATGTGTCTCTTCATTTTTTGACAGGAGGATCAACCAGCTTATCTGTATCATGACACCTCGGTTCCCTAGAGGAGACCTGAGACCCAGTTCCCTAGAGGAGCCCTGAGACCCAGCTCATCTTCAGCTGCAGCTCTCTCAGGATTCTTAGAATACTTCGCTACTTGGGAGCAGCATGCCGGTGGAGCTGGAGGGTTCTTGAGCTAATCAACAGCGAGTGGCCTGCGTGTCACGATCTCAAGCACCCTTGAGCTTCTTTCGTACGTTCAGAATTTAGGGTATAGGTACATCGTGACAGCTCGACTTAGTCAGGACCCTATCGAGAACTTGTTCGGAATTGTCCGACAAGCCTCCGGTTGCAACGACCACCCGACTCCCACACAATTTCTTATTACAATGATTTGCTTCTCATTTTATAGTCTAGTTAAAACTGTAAGATATGGGATTGTAGGCACATGTGCGGTGAGTGCTTTGCTAGATACTGAAGCGACTAGCTCCAGCTGCTTTTCCAGCAACAACTTGTGAGTTCAGGTAGCCGCGTTGATTGATTCAGGAAATTTACCTGGCGAAATGGCGCTGTCTGAAGCTGACCATGACGAAAACATCGAGAGAAGCGACTCTTGACTAACTTACTACGTGGCAGTGTATGTCGCACGAAAGTGCATTATGAAGACAAAGTGCCGAACTTGCATGGATGACCTGACTGTGGCATCACGAGCTGAAACCCCTGGGCGTGCTGCACTGACACTGCAAAAGGTCAGAGGAGGGCTTCTGTACCCACGTGGCACGCGTTTTTCTTTTGTGAAGATGCTAGAGGACATTTTCACTGCATGCTTCAGGAAGAGAGAATTGCATGCTGACAGTGCCTCGGATGTGCTCAGCTTAGTGAAGACCAAGTGCACACACAAAATTGGTTGCAGTGAACATGCAGCTGAACTCACGAAAAATGTAATTAGTTTGTATATTACGACGCGGCCACACTTCTTCACAAAGGCAGTCAACTTCGAGAAACATGAGAAAAAGAAGAGATCAATGCACCGAAAGATGGCTAAAACTTCGTGAGGAGAGCATGCAAGACGCTTGAATTCATTTTTTTGAACATGCCGCCTTGCAAACCTACTCTTCGCGGTGTGTGCATGTGCATATAATCAAATTCTTCATGTAGTGTACGATTTCTTCAAAAAGAGACAACTTTATTATTTGTATTCAAAATGTGCTATTTTTGTTCATATTTCTTTAGTAGTGTTGATGCAGTCATTATTTATAAAGTTCTAGTGATTTATGCAGGGATGTTTAATATAGTGTTTTATTTTTTATTGCGGCGCTGATTTCGATGGTGTCTGTGTGCATTTGTATTTTTCAATTGTATAATCCCCACCAAATGCCCTCTGGTTGTTTTCGGTATCGAATTAAATAAAATATACTACATGACCACCTGAAATCGTGAAGCAGTGGTGCCTAGGTGACTTTAAAGCGTTTGCTTTAGTATAACTCACTGTCCCATTACAGGCGTCTCATATGCGCGATGAAATAACAAAAAAACGAGGCATTATTTAACTTCAAAGCGGCACGTAAAGCTCTGCGCGATCAGCAAGGCCGCTAATATAGCAGGAGAGAAAATACTTGGGTGTTCGTGCCCTCTGGGCGACTGCAAGGATCGCTCGTCCGTGACGCGTAGAAGACATCGGCAACCCTACGTAAAATAGCCACAGTGATCGAGTGATAATAATCTATGTCACACACAAAGCGAAGTTGCATTTAAAAATATTTCGTGTGTTGCACAGCTTCAATAGTGAGTTTCAGTATATCGGAAAGCAGCAAACGCAAAGACTTAGCGTAGGGTTAACGTTACCGTGGAACACTGCGCATGCGCAGAACGTTAACGTATACGATACCCTTACGTGCCCACGCTATTTTCGGAAGATATCGTTCAACGCTAACGCTCGCAAAGGGACCCGTACGGCTGGCAAGATGGCGGCGTCAGTCGAAGTGAGACCACTCGCTTCAGATCTGTCGGGACATCGGCCTGCATTGTTAAGCTCATCCATTACCCGCTCATGTTCTTATTTGAATTAGGTTTGGCTAATTAAGCTTCGCCCCCCGTGTATTGGTGGCAATGTGTCGCCGTTTTCAAGATACGCTCTCAGTAAGCGGCACACAAGGCTTAAAATGCGAGTGCACTCGCTTTCACGGCCTTCGAGACTGCGCGTGCCGGCACTCGAAATCTCAGAGGCCATGTCGCTTTGCTCACGTTTACGGTAGTCTCGTCTAGATGGTGGCACTGCCACCGGGGCTTTTTTCTTTTTGTACATCGGCTGTTTCAAGCTACAACCAATTAAATAAAGCCGAGACGAGTAGTGTGGTGCATTACTGTATGTATAATGCTTGAAATGACAGTATTGTTTGGCGAAGTATTCCTTCAGTCACGACTTGGATAAGCCAGCCTTCGCAGGCACATGCACAGATGCGCACCCCCTGGGCACTGGAGAAATGTTGCAGAAGCTCCGGAGCACTGATGACAAGTGGAAAATCCGCCTTCTCAAAGCGGAGATATCGGCGAAATTTCTCGTATACGGCATAGCCTCGACGACATGGACTGCCTGCGTAGCTTCTCCGGTTTCCAAAGTATAAATTAAGCGCTCCTATGTCATCGCAACTTCGAAATGACAGGCGGTACGGGTCAGAAAGGAGACTCGATGGCGGCATTTTGAAACGAAGCGATGTTTTTCGGGTCTGCCGACACAGCACTAACAACACACTTACACGATACTGGCTCAATGATATTGTGGCGCACTTAGGGATTTAATAAGAGTTGTTTTAAGGTGTAGTTGTCGCCGTACATGCCTTTGCGTTAGCTTTAGCGTTTCGCTCTCTTCCGCTATACTAAATGTCTAGTTTGTGCCGCTAAGCGTACCCAGCTTTACCGTAACGTTAACCTTAACGCTAAATCTTTACGTTTGCTGCTTTCCGATATACTAAAACTCACTAATGCTACTTTCGGGTCAAACAGCAACGCACGTTAACCGCATTACCATGACGCGCCGAGTGCAGGTCTGCAGGATGGATGGATGGATGCTATGAGCGTCCCCTCTGTAACGGGGCGGTGACATGTGCGCCACCAGGCTCGTAAAAAAAAAATTAACAACTTTTCTTTTTTTCCACTCTCTCTTTAAGTTGTCCTCATGCCTTTCAAATCTACTTCAATTGGTCTAGTGGCTATGGTACTCGAATGCTGATCCGAGGGTCGCGGGATCGAATCCCGGCTACGGCGGCTGCATTTCGATGGAGGCCAAATGTTGAGGCCCATGTGCTGTGCGATGTCAGTGCACGTTAAAGAACCCCAGGTGGTCAAAATTTCCGGAGCCCTTCACTACGGCGTCTCTCATAATCAGAGATGGGTTTCGGATGTTAAACCCCACATAGCAACAACAACAAATCTACTTCAATTAAATCGATCATACTATAGCAAAAACATAAATTCATTACCAAGTTCTCTGCCCCTTAAGGCAGAAAGTCCTTATTTTTCCCTATAATTATTTTTGTCCGTTCTCTTTCGTTTTCTGCCACCAGTATTCTAACCGTCTCTTACTTACTCCAGTCGCGGGTATATTCAGCTTTCCATTGTTCTCCCTAAAACCCAAGGCTTCATGTAGGGTAGTGCCCAAACGTACACCTGGGTGGATATTTCCGCATTCAATCAGAACATGCTCCGTCGTTTCCCTATCTTCCTCACAGCATGTGCATTTTTCCTCTTCTTTACGGAATTTCGCTTTATAACTACGCGTTCTAACGTAGCCCGATCTCGCTTCAAAGAGTAAAGAGCTACCTCTTGAATTATCATAAAATGCCTCCCTCTTCATTTCGTTTTTGCCCTTTCGGTAGTTATTCAGAGTCGGCTTTCTTTCCATCGCTGCCATCCAGTAAATATTCTCCGCCTCTCTGACTTTTCGCTCTACGCTCTTTGTTGTCAGTTCTCTTAAGCCGTATATTTACTGGTGAGCCTCCTAGTTGTTTTTCTCCACTGCGTGTCAACGCTTTTTCTATATAAATTACGGAACACCTTCACTGCCCACCTACTCTCTTTCATATTCCTTAGCCTCTCTTCAAACCTTATTTTGCTCTGGGCTTCCCTTGCCTCAAAACTCGCCCATCCCATATCGTCCTTTACAGCCTCATTTGTCGTTTTCCCGTGAGCAACCAACGCGAGGCGTCCCACAGTTCTTTGATTCACATCCATTCCTTATTGTGCCTCTGGCCTCATGCACACCACTGAGTTCCCAAATGTAAGTCCCGGTACCATTACCCCTTTCCACAGACCACTAAGCACCTCGTACCTATTGAATGGCCATAACGCTCTGTGCTTCATTATTGAATAGTTCCTCTTTCCCTTTGCTGCCAAGGCTTTTTCGTGTACCTCCATGTATCTGTCACCCTCATTTACCCATACCCCAAGGTACTTGTATTCGCTTACTCTCGGTATTTCATGGCCTGTACGGACACCGTCTGATCAATGGCACCATTGAATACCATCAATCCACATTTTGTTACATTAAACCTTAGTCCTAGAGCCTCGCCTTCCTTTCCGCATATATTCACCAGCCGTTGTATATCATCTCGACTGTCCGCGAATAAGACAATATCGTCAGCATAAAATAAACCTGAAAGCATCTGCTCGATCATCACGCTGCCCTGTTTGTGTGACAGATTAAAACTAATGTTGCGCTCTCCTAGCGCTTTTTCCATTCTAACCATGTACAGCATGAATAACAGCGGCGACAAAGGACATCCATGCCTCAGCCCCTTGCTAATATCAACGTTCTCTATGCTACTTATTCCTTCCCATTCTATGCAAACTGTATTTGCTCGATATATCTCCCTCAAAAGCTGTACAAAGTCGTCGCATATGCCCATTCCTTCCAATAGTTCCCACAATATTTCCTGATTAACATTGTCATACGCCCCAGTGATGTCTAGAAAAGCCACATACAAGGGCCTGCTTTCTATTTTAGATATTTCTATACACTGAGTAAGAACAAATAGGTTATCGTCTAACCGCCTCTCTACTCGAAATCCATTCTGAAGTTCCCCCAAAATATTGTTATGTTCTGCCCACGCTTCTATTGTAACTTTACTGCTTGCATAGCTAACCTGTTTAGTACCGATGTAATAGTTAGCGGTCTATACGAGCGAATGTTATTCTTTTTCCCCTTGCCTTTATAGATTAAGTCCATTCTACTTTTTCGCCAACTGTCCGGTATTTTTTTCTCCTGTAAGCATTTTTCTACGGCTTTCAATAGTGCTTCTTTAGTGTTCTGTCCTAATTTTAATGAGGCTGACGGGGACGCCATCTAATCCCGGAGCAGTGCGCTTTGGAATTTTTCCTTCAGCCTTTTTCCAGTTGAAATTCTCAAGTTCTAGTTCTTCCTTAGTTTCGCTCTCTGTCATAGTTTTATCCACTGGGCAGATCTCTAGGACGATCTTTTTAAACGAATGGGCTGTTACCTTCTGGATGTACCCCAACGCTTCGTACCCTTCCAATTGATTTCCTCTTTCATCAACAATGATGTTGTTGCAATGTGGCAGACTTTTTACCTATAGCGCTTTTATGTGGCTCCAAAATATCCTAGGCGCGGCCTTCTTTCAGGGGCGAAGCTCCTTAAGCTGTGGGTCGGTTGTCACGTATCGTCGTCGTCGTATCGTGTAACCTACACCACTGTTATGATTATATGAAGTGCTCACTAGATGGCGTGATGGCGCTGCAGTGCTCGCTTCATTCAGATGTATGGGAACGCGTAGTATGGGAGTCCGTCTGTCTGTCTGTCCGTCCAAGAGAGAAATCAAGAGAGAAAAATTTTACGATAATTCAAAGGGAAACGCTTTACTGTTTGAGGCAAGGTCCGGTTGCCTGAGAACCCGAAGTTACAGAGCGAAATTCAATAAAGAAGGGGGCACATGTACAGTCTGTTTCATACAGGGGAAATCTCGGAGCACCTTGCAACGCGACGCAACCATATGGCCAACGGGATGCGGCCTCAGTTAAAGGCTGCACGCATAGAGCATCTGCGCCTCCGTAAGCAGCTGCTGCTGGCCGACTCCAGCGCTCGCCGTATCATGGACGCAATGCGTTTTAAGGCGCTCCGAGATTTCCCCTAAGTATGAAACAGACTGTACGTGCTGTGGAAAAGCTAGGGAAACGACAGATCATATTTTGATTGAATGTACAGATGTCCGCCCAGGTGTAGCTGTGGACACTACCCTACAGGAGGCCATGGGTTTCAGGAGTAACACGGGAAAGCTGAACATGTCGGCGGTAGACATAAGTAAAAGGCGCCTAGAGTATTGGTGGCGCAAAAGTATGGAGCAAACAAAAGCGCAAGGTAGTTCGGATAAGATTGTTACATCACAGCGGAACGATAATAGATAAAATAGGTAGACGAGGAGAAAAATTAGGTGTGAAAATATGTGTGATTCGGGAAAACAAATGTTTGTAGAGGAAAAAGAAATAAAGCTAGAGCTTGGTGGCCCGGCTACGGACCCGTTATAAAGGGGACGCTCCTAATATCCATCCATCCATCCATCGTGCTCAAGTGTGATAGGAGAGCGCTAGATGGCGACACACAGTGTTTGTCACATCTTTGATGATGTACTGGGCATGATTCACATTCACGGTTTTTACCGATGAACCTGCGGAGCTTCGCCCACTCATCATCATTCACCTCGTGGATATGCTGTGATTTTTTTTTTTTGTCATGCATTTCTGTCACCCAGCGTTCGCTTTCACCTTTAATTTTGGCCTCGACCAATTTCTGTACAATGGATTTTTTTCTCTAAATATATTTTCCATCTTTCGTTGACTTCGACTTGCGGCCGCTCCTCCCTTTTTGCCTGTCTGTACTCCCTTGATGCTTCACGTCGCTTCTCGATCGCTTCCCGGATTTTCTTGTTCCACCATCTTTTTGGCTTTCTCTTTCCTTTCCAGCAAATAGTTTTCTTATTTCTTTCGTAATGACATGTACTAGCTCACTATACCACCAGTCCTTGCCTGGTATTTTGCCTACTTTTTCTTCTACTCTTACGGCTATATTTGTTATTTGTTTGTCATTTAAATACGAGCTGCCAAACTTTGATTCTACGTTATTATTTTCAGTTTTATATCCCAGTTGTAATGTTATGCGTTTATGATCACTACCCAAGCTGTTCATCCCGTCCTCGTCTATTATAATTTCTCTCAGTTTTTCATAGCTTCCTTCTGTCATAAGGCAATAATCAATGTTCGATTGCCTGTTTCTGACCTCCCACGTGATCTGTCCATCAAACTTGGGCCCCGTGTTAACTATCTCAAGACTATGTTGCTCGCAGAGATCGAGCAGTAACCTCCCATTGGTGTCTGTATATCCGTCAAGGTCGTGGATGTGGGCATTCATGTCCCCTATAGGAGGATTTCGGCCCCATGACCAAATTCTTTAATACGGTGTTTATGCAATTCTTTATCTCCAGATTCTTTTCCTTACAATTATTGCCCGTACACATGTAAGCTACACCTAGCCACGATTTCTTTCCACCTACCGTGCCCGAATCCCAGAGGTGCTCTGAACACTTTTGTTTCACTCTCTCCCATTTGGCTCCGCTATGAATAAGCATTGGAACTGCAATTCGCTGCGCCGCCGACAAGCCGAGCTGGCGGCGTGCCTTCCCCTGCGCGACTACGATGTCCTAGCGTTACAGGAGACGTATGTCCGTGCGGAGGAAGTATCGCTGCCTGGCTACATCGGCTACAGCAGCCCCACTCAGTGTGCGCTGGGGGAGTGCAAGGACGCTCCATGTCTCGATAGCACACACCCTCCTGGGGAACCCCGTGCCGCTCTATACATCCGTGCGACACTCGCCCATGCCCTAGTGCCAATGGCGAACTTCTGCAGCTCAACAGTGGAGTGCGTGGTCGCCACAGTGCGCGTTGGCCGTGTGGACACCTCTGTTGCGAGTGTTTATGTTCGCCCAGTGGCCGCGGTCAGTTACGCGTTCGTGCCCGCCCTCGCTGCTGTGCTTGCGTCCGACCATGTGTTGTGCGGTGACTACAACGCGCACCATGTCAACTGGGGATGTGACGCAACCAGTGTGCGCGGTCGTGATCTAAGTGATAACCACGGCGGGCCTTATCGTGATCAACACGGGAGTACCAACTTTCGTCCGCCGTGGATCGTCTGGAACGGTGATCGACCTGGCCTTGGTGTCGGAGCCAAGGTATATGTAAACTGGTAGCGCAACTTCCGTAGAAGCCCATGTGTCAAGAAGGTGGCTAGTCGTTGCAACTGTCGCCATCTACGTATGGGGGGGACAACTAAAAAAATGACGTCACAACCGGAAGCGGAAACGACGTCACGTTTAATGCTACATGGCGCGACATTACAAAATATTTTGTGCGAGCGTCGCTTTTCACTTATTTTTACAGCTGCGCGTTCTTTTCCTTTCTTTTTCTTTCATTGCGGCTATGACGGCTACATAATGCCAGTCTGCAACAAACTAGGAAGACAACAAAGACAGATTTGAAATACAAGCTGTATTTTATTGGCAAAATATTGCAGTTGTATTGGTTATTACACCAAAATATATAATGCATAGAAAAAAAACACCAGAGAAACATAGAAGTGCACAACTTAAGAACTAATTTACAAATTGGCTGCTAAATGTTTCACGACCTACAGCTGGAGAATGCCTCAACTATATCAGAAGTGGACAGCATGCTGCATTGTCGTTGCAGTCGCTTCCTGGTCCTCTGTGCCTGTCGTTGAAGCTTCCAAAGCTTTGCTCACAGCCGGTCCGTCTTTCTTTTATCTTCAGTAATGGAAACACTGGGTGGCGCTAAGGAAAAATGGATTCCGTTAGGGAAACTGTCGAGGTTTACGAGACAGCGAAAAAGGAACAACATGTAAGCAAGATACACTCAAGGGGAAACAGATACTTCACAAGCACAATAAGGAAACACAGAAGGCCTAAAATCACATTCTATGCTCTTTGAACCGCCCTATAGAAAATTAGTCAAGTAGAAGATAATTTTGGTATACCCAAGTAAAGCTTATCAACGCTAACCATAATGTTGATGCTGCTTTGCCTATGGCCATTTTTCATGGTACTGTGACCAAAACGAAAATTCAGGCCCAATTTGTATTAAAAAACTGACTTAAGTCAGGTATCAATAAAAGTAAAATAGGTGATAGCTCCATAAAGGAAAGACAAAGAACGTTCTGTAGGCGCAGTTAACAGGCTGCTGTGTTATTTCGTTTGTCTTAACCACTCGTAAAAATATTGGTGTTACACGACCAAAATAACGCTACCATAAAATCAAGTACACCAGTGATCCATCCTGAAATATAGAATTATAATTTCAACTTTACCTGCTACGCATCAAGGTATATTCTAGCAGAAATTTGATTATTTTGTTCCGGGAACATTTACTGTGCAATCTTAGTTGCTCTTCCACATAAGTATTATTGTCACGGAGGAACTTGCTATATAATTTGGGATCAGTTATTTCCCTGGTAGCCACTTAGAACTTAGTTTCAGCTCTAACCAAACATAAAAACGAACTTCACCGTCAGGTGCAACTTTTCACCTTCCTACACTACATCATTGAGCAGCTCAATACTGGCAACATGAATCGACACATACATTGATGTGAAAGGCCCGTGCTGCCCAGACAGGTGCCTTGGCGACAGTCTCGCAAACGAACACTACATGCCTGCCATGCTAGTGCTGGATGCTCCAACGGGGCTGTGTGGCTCCGAAGCATGTGTGTCCTGATGAGAAAAAAAACATAAGCAATCAATAGTAGAAATTTCTGATCAGAAAATACTAGGATCAGCTACTTATCTTAACTTAGAATGTTACTCTTTCGTGTCTAACCTAGTTAGAAAATATCAGCCCAATGATGTGTTAGGGAAACTCAATGATAACTTCAAAAGCCTACAATAACTCCCCCCATCGAATAAAATTTCCAGAAATCAGGAATTGTAATTCTGCAATAGTATGAAATGTTGAGCGAGTTAGATCAAAATTGCTGAACGTTGACAAACTTCTAACGCATGGAAAAATATTGGGCAATGGGTGCTGTGTTATCCCTTCTATCTGTAACGCCGCATTTTCATCAGAATCATTCAGCCATCATGAGGGCATATAAATTATTGCGTCGCGTGATCCGAACAATGACAGCAGCCGCGCTAACAAACAGTGGCTTGTTTGTTCTTATAAAACGTAAATGCTTTGAAAAGCATGCTAAGACACTTCTAAAACAATTTCTTTATTACTTAGTAATGGGAAAAGTGTAATCTTGCGGAAGAAAGTAGATACCTTACACCAAACGCAGTACAAATGCTACGCACCTCTAATTGTGCAGCATCAGTTAGGCCACTACTCTACTCATCTCCGCATATTGCTTTCACGACTATTTGCTTCTGTACGCCAGAGATGCTCTCAGAAAGATAAATCAAAGCAGACGCTGAAATAATTGCACATCCGGCGTATTTTTTTCCAGCAGAATATTTAAATGACAATGCAGCACCTCAATTCTGTATACAAGGAGAAATAGTTTTAAACACAGGAAAAATTACGTATACGTGATAGATAGTACGCATAAGCCTTTATGCCCTCACACTTCATTGTCCTTGGCTGTGCCATTTTCCTCAGCCTTGAAAAAAGCTTTAACATCTTAAACAAAATTTCAAACTAAAGATACACTATTTTTATAATTTTTTAAACTCTAACGCTAATCAATAAAGCAGGCTTTCAAGAAGGGTAAGCATACAGGTACAGATCAGGATAAAATCACTAATGCTACTCGTAGCGATGACCATGCTCGTCCGGAATAATCGCCTCTGGTGAAGATGGGCATGTCTCATCCAAAGGAACTGGTAAACTTGTCTCTGTACATTTAATTTGAAGAGGGTGCAAAATCATCGCTTCCCTTTCTTGTGTGACAAGCCTGTTAAAATGTTTTAGGGTAGAAAGTAACCTTGCTTCAAAAGCAGTTCTTCACCAAAAGACTGCTCCTCATGACAATAGCAGTTCCATGCACAATGGAGGGCAGCTGGTGACGGCTGTGAAGGTGTGCCTGCATATAGAATGAGAAATGATACCGTTGGAAATTTACTATTCCCAATTAACACAGCAAAAGTACCACACACTTGCTGTAAAGCGAATTTCAATTTCTGCTGCGCTGTTGCCACCATTGTTGCCGGGTTTCTGCACGTCTTGACTGGAAGTGGATGCCGCAGATTCACATCTTGGAGCTTCTTGAGGAGTTGCCTCTGCACATGAAAGATAAAATCATAGAGGCAGCTAAATGAATGCTGATTATGTGGTAATAACAAGGATCCGGAACCAAGCTATGCACACAGAAGACAAAACCACTTAGATATTTTCTTGACCATATAATTTGCCCCTACGCATGCTACAGTGAAAGTGAAACTACAAGTGTGTCAGTTCATGCTGCTCTAAATAACTACATTGTTTAAAGCGTGTGGGTGAAATGAACCCTACCATGACACCCAGGGCAGAGCAACGGAGAATAAATGAGTCATCTGCAGGTTATCATGCGTTGCACGACTTAACAGTCAAACAAGCATGGTATCACACCTCAGCCACAGTGCTCGACTCTAACAACATAACTAAAAGGACACTTACAGATGCATTCACTTTCACAGCATCGCACACAAGGGACGAACACGCAGACGAAGTAGAAGGTCCACATGTAATCCTGCACAGTAAAAAAGCATACAGAAGATAAGAACAAATGTTATCAACGCAGCGCCAGTTGCTGGCGTGGAATGGCTTTGCAGACAGACGAAACATGACGTGCACAGTATACAATTTAATCTAAAGCTGAACCCAGCATCTATATCTCTTTTTCGAAACCTACACGGCAGCTTTCCTACACGAAAAACTTGACAAAACATTCAGGCACAATCGGCGTAGTCTAGCTTGGAAGCGCTTCGCGTGTTTGACTCTGACCATGGCCGGGCATGAGGGGTCACGTGATAAGCACTCTTAATTGCGCCCGTCGCGCCTCCCCGTTTAATTAGGCCCTCGTCAAACACACGAAACGCTGCACTCATTGTAACAATAGTAGCGAGGACAGGATGCACTCCCATTTTACATGAAAGCTATCGTGTCGGTTTCGGAACTCATGTGTTGTCTTTACGATGGCTCACGAGAAATAGTTCGAAAACTCACCTTTCAGAATCGAGGGGAAACCGATGGAGTGAGACGCCCGGCGTGAAAGGGTTGCTCTTGCAGACGCACACAGAGCCGCGTTTCTTCGCGTAGCTTGGCTGACTTATCGTCCCTAAGGGCGACAGCATGCTGTCTGTGCGCTGGCAAAAAACAGTCACTGAAACGGTTCCCAACGGCTGCGACGGGTTAGATTACCTTCTGCCAAGGGTCACGACCGGAAAACAACGCTTATACGAAGAAATTGTGTACGGACGACACGCGAAAACTTACTGTGCAAGAACTAGCGACGCCACTTTCACCCGAAAATGCGCAAAACCGTTGGCGAGGCACATGGGCGCAAGACAAACACAAGCCCACATTACCAGACTGCCTGCATGCGCCCGCTGTTTCTGGAAATAAACCAAAAAATTTCACAGTCAACAATATATCGAAAACCTAAAATTTTATAAAGTAATCTAATAATTTATTTTGTGACAGTATGTATTAAAGATTTTGGAAACAAACGTTTAATTGAATTTTTCGTTCTCGTTATTTGTCCCCTCCTCACCTAGTCGCGCTTTAATCGTCACAAGGTGTTGATGTCTGTGGCAATAGGTTTCGGATCACTTTTCGTTCCAACTTTCGCGACCCATGTAGATTGACCTTGGTCGGAGCGCTGTTCATACGAGTGGAAGCGCGACGCTGACACTGCCGGGTCAGATCACTATCCCATCACCCTGTCTCCCAGCCATCCCAGCCGTGGCGCGGTGCGCGAATACAGTGTAGTGCGGTGGCCGCTCTTCCGTGAGCTGTGCGCCTCGGTGCAGCGCAGCAGTGACTTTGAGCACATCGCCGAGTGTGCCGAGCGCGTCTCCACGCGCTGTGCTCTGGCCGCCGGATCGCCCGTCCCCGAAGTTAAACTGTTGAACCTTCGCGCGGTTCGGCGGCGTGCGCAGCGACGTGCTATTCGCTCTACCGCGGACGGTGCGTGGACACTCTACAACCGGCTGGACGCGGTGTGCCGACGTCACGCGCGGCGGTTACGTGACCGCAGCTGGACGGGCGTGTGCTCCTCGTTGAGCGACCCTCGCCGCCGTGGTCGCGGCTGGCACATCATGCGGGTGATGATCCAGCCGAAAGTGTCGCGCCTGCCTGTCCTAGCCATTGCCGTCGCGCGCGGCATCACTGAAGCTGAACTCGCCGAGCTACTGGCGTCCTCCTTTGAACCCCTTGCTGCCGCCCAGTGTGCTGTGCGCACCACCAGCCCCTCCACGCGGTCCCTCCCGCCAATCGAGCCGGCACTTGCAGGTGACGTGCGCGCTCTGTGTGAGGTGGACTTCACTCTCTCCGAACTCGAAATGTGTCCTGCTTCGGAAACGGAAGCGCAGAGCACCTGGAGCTGATCGCATCACGCATCAGCTGCTCCGAAACCTGGACGCCTCCCACGCCCACTCTTGCTGGAGGCGTACAACCAGGTTTTCTCCAGCGGCCGCCTCCCAGATCAGTGGCGCTCGGCCGTTGTGGTCCCTGTTTTGAAGCGAGGTAAAGCGCCGCGGGAACTGAAATCCTACCGGCCTATCTCGCTCACCTCCGTGGCTGGGAAAACCATGGAGGGAATGGCACTACACCGCCTACAGTGGATCGCAACGGCGCGCGGCTTCTTCCCGGCAGAGCAATGTGGCTTCCGAGCTAATCGGGCGACTGCCGACTGTCTCGCCGCCGTGGTGAGCACGCTCGAACAGGCCCTGCACGACAGGGAGATGGCCATCCTCCTCCTCCTCGACGTGAAGTCGGCATTCGACACGCTGCCCCACGATTCCATCCTCCACGCAGTGCGCGCTCTCGGTGTTGAGGGCAAACTCCTGCGCTATGTGCAGGCCTTCCTCGCCGACCGATCGTTCTGTGTGCGCGTGGGGAAAGCGACGAGCTCGCCGCGCTTGGTTAACTCGGGCGTGCCACAGGGAAGTGTGCTCAGCCCATTTCTGTTTAACCTAGTGCTCGCACCCCTCATCGAGTCCCTCCCGAGCACGGGCTGCTTCCCTGTGCGAGCGGTGATCTACGCCGACGACGTCGCCTTGTACGTGCGGGGTCCCACGCGGCAGTGCAGCAGGGTGCGTGTGTGCATGCAGGGCGCACTCCAGCGTGTCGCCGGATTCATCGACGGCATTGGCCTCTCGTTGTCGCCCTCGAAGACCGAGGCCCTCGTTGCACCCTCGTGCAGCTCCGCGTCGCTCCTTGCCGTGCCTGCAGCTCCATGGCGCGCCAATCTCCTGGCGAAAGTGCGTCCGCTACCTCGGGCTGACAATCGCCTACGGTGGTCCCCCGCGGTGCGGCGCATTCGGCAGGACTGTCGTCGCGTCGAGGGCGCTGTGCGAGGGCTGCTGGCTCGCGGGAACGGCTGCCCTCCCTCGTTTGCGTGTACCATCTACGAGGCGATGGCGCTGACCCTGGCGTTCTACGCCCTCCCTCTCTGCAGTGTGCCTGTGCTTCAGTGACGCCTGATTGACCGGGACTATCGGCGAGTGTTCCACATGTGCCACGGGATGCCCCGCAGCTCCCGTGTGGCGGACACCCTCGCGGAGGCTCGTGCGTGGCCCCCATCTCTCACGGCTGACATGCGTGCGCTGTGCCATATCGAGAGGCTCCATAGGGCGCCTGGTGCCGGCCCCCTCCTCGACAGACTGCGGCGGGTGCCGCACTCGCGCGTGGGGCGGATGGTCGAATTGTACGACAGCATTGTGGTCGATGACCCGTGACCTGTGCACGTTGGCCGTCACCCCACCGCAGTGTCAATTTGCGTGTGTGTGTGAACCTCCCGGGAGTGAGCACGAAGCGTCACACACCTCACGGTGCCATCGCGCAGGAGGCTGCGGCGCGAATGCAAGACGACTTCGCCGGCAGGCTCCACGTCTTCTCCGACGGGTCAGTGCTGCAGGACCGCTCCGCCGCTGCTGCCTGCACGGCTCCCGAGCTCGGCGAGGACAAGCAGTGCCGACTTAGCTACTGCGCTCCCTCTACGACAGCGGAACTGGTCGGGCTACAACTGGCTGCTGACCTCCTCCTTGAGTCGCCGGCCGTTACGATTGCAGCGATTTTCTGCGACTCTAAACCGGCCTTGCGCCTGCTCGCGAGGGAGGAACGCGGCCCGCCGCTCGCCCAACGAGTCGCTCACAGTCTGCTGTCTTTACGGGAGCGCGAATGCGACGTCGTCCTGCAGTGGCTACCCGCACACGTGGGCATCGCGGGAAACGAGGCAGCGGACGAACTCGCTAAGCGCGCCCTCTCTGCCGACATCCCGCTGTCCGATTGCACCAGTTCGTACGACTCTGCGCTCATCAATTTTCGTAGGGAACTGGCGCGATCCCACCCTGACTCGCGCATCGCCGACGGCTGCCCGCCACGCCCACTGCCCGCGACCAGTTTCACTCGGCGCGAGCGTGCACTTCACCCTTCGAACCGGCGCGGCGTGGACAGCCGAACGCCGTCATCGACTTCGCGGTGCCCTCTCTCCCGCGTGCATAGACTGCGGGGAGGTGGAAACCCTCGCACACCTTCTGTGTAGCTGCCCTGCCTTCGCCTCCGCTCGAGAACAGTTGTGTGCCAGCTATCGTAAACACGGCCTGTCGTGCTCAACACTACAGGGCCTGTTGCACCCGGCTGGTTGTGCTGAACGTCGCCCCTCGGCTCTCCTCAACTTCATCGAGGACAGGGGGTTGGCCGGGCGGCTATGACAAACTAGCCTGTGTTTTGCGTGCCGAGCTTGATGTGTACCTGTGCCTTGTAGAGTATGGTGCCTACGCCCGTGCCTCCCTCTTCTAAGTTTTCTCTGCTTTAGTCCCCCTCCCCCACACAGGACGGTTGAGGCGTCCTCCTCGACGAGAGCCAGTTACTATCCTGTGCTTTTCTCTTCCTTTCAAATAATAAATCTCTCTCTCAACACCCTCACCTTTTCTTTCTGATTTGATCCTGTTACACCCTTCCCAAACATAATTGTCAATATGCGGTGGCTATTCAAGGTGTGTTTATGCAACCGCATAAACGCTTATCTTTTCTTTGTTTAACCTTTAAGGTGTTTATGCAACCGCGTAAACGCGTATCTTTTCTTTGTTTAACTGTTCCTCAGTCTCTAACCATTTTGCCATTTTTTCTGCCACCCTGCATATTTATGGAACTAATTGCTACCGCGCCTTCTCTCTTTTTTTCCTTTTTAACCTTTTTTCTGGCTTTTCTCAGTACTATCTGCCCAAAAATCCCCTTGGTTGTTTCCTTTGTTCCTTGCTACCCCGCACTCCGCAGGGCCTGCGTGCCCCCCAAAAAAGCTACTGCACGTCCTGCAAGCCGCCAACCCACCTCATGACCAAGCCTCCTATCGAAGTGAATTCTGTCTCTTTGGAAACCGAGAATTATATTTTCTTTGGTAATGTCCTGCTTGAAAGTTCTGTAGGTTTCCAGTGCTGATTTTGTACGCATCCCTAATTTCCACATGTCCCTCTCCGTTTCTTTAACCTTTTTCTTCACCAATGACTCCTTTTTGCTTGGTGTTCTGCTGTTGTCTAAATATTTGCTTGACAATTTTCTCGTTCGCTTCCTCCATTTTGTATCGACATTCCGCATGTACAAGTAGCTGAAAACTTTCCTAGCCCAACGCTCATCCCCCATTTCTCTCAATCTTTCTTCAAATTCTATCTTGCTGCTGGCTTCCCTGACTTCGAATGATGTTCATCCCATGTCACCCTTTACCCCCTGATTTGGTGTATTGCCATGTGCTCCCAGTGCAGGCCTGCCTACACCCCGTGGCTTAATTTCTAGCCTCGCTTGGACCTCCGGTCTCATACACAAGACTGCATTGCCAAATGTCAGGCCGGGAACCGTCACCCCTTTCCAAATCCCTCTCACCACCTCGTACCTATTATAATTCCACAGTGCCCTTTTTTTCATTACTGCTGCATTCCTGTTACCTTTACTACTTGGTATTTTTCGTGTTCCCTTAGATACTCAACCCCACTGCTTATCCACATGCCAAGATATTTTTATTTATCCACTATCTCCAACGTCACCTCTTGTATCCTATGCTCACCGCTTTCATTATCATTAAAAACCATGACTGCCGATTTTTCTTTACTAAACTTAAACCCTAACTCATCTCCCACTTTACCGCAGATGTCCACCAGTGTTTGCAGATCTTCCTCGTTGCCGGCCATTAATACTATATCATCTGCGTACATCAGTGCTGGTAATAATTGTTCAACATATTTTCCTTGTCTTCTGAAGGAGAGGTTGAAGCCTAGTTTGGCCTCTAATCCTTGTAGATACAGCATAATAACAAGGGTGACAGAGGACACCCTTGTTTAAGCCCCCGTTGTATCTCTATAGGCTCGGACTACTGTCTTTCCCATTTTATGACTACCTTGTTGCTTTTATAGATCTACTTTAGCAGATTAATCACTTCATCTTCCACATCTAATGTCTCCAGTATTCCCCACAGGTCCTCTTGGTTCATACTGTCGTAGGCTCCCTTGATATCCAGAAATGCCAGCCACAGGGGCCTGTGTTCCTTTTCTGCTATCTCAATGCACTGTGTCAATGAGAACAGGTTGTCCTCTAACCTCCTGTTTTCAGAACCCATTTTGTAGTTCCCCCAGCACCCTCTCATCCTCTACCTATGCCTGCAGTCTTTCCTTGACAATCTGCATTACCAGCCTCTATATTACTGATGTCACTGTTATAGGATGGTAGTTGTTAATGCCAGATTTCTCCCCCTTTATAGATCATGCTCATCCTGCTTAGTTTCAACCCCTTGGGGACTTCAGCATCCAGTATTTTTTTTCTCGCTGCCTCTCTCATTATTTGCTTAGACTATCTGCCCAATTTCTTTATTAGCATAATTGGGATGCCATCAGGACCTGGTGATGTGGTACTAGGAACCCTCTTCTCTGCTCTTTCTCACTCGCGTTGTTCAAGTAGAGCCAGTGTGCTAATCGATCTCTTATTGTCTATTAAGGCAGATGCCGTGCGTCCTTGCTCTTTAAATTTTTTTGTCATTAGTGTTCTTATATACTCCACTGCCTCATCCCCTTCTGGCTTGACACCCTGAGATGTAGTTATAAATCTCTGCTCTAGGTTTGTCTTATTGCTCAGGGAATTGAGATGATTCCAAAACATTGGAGCTGCTTTTTTGTCCTTTTTGTTTACTTCTGCCAACCATTGGGACCCCTTTTTTCTAATCTTCTCATTGATCATGTGGGACACCTCCCTCCTACAGCTTAAGAAGTTATCCCATTTTCTTTTGGTATCATCTTCAGGTTCGCTTCTCTGCTTAGAATATCTGTGTTCCCTGGAGGCTTCCTGACGTTTCACTATGGCCCTCTTAACCTCCTCATCCCACCAGCTCTTGGGTTTGTGTCTCTGTTTCCCTTTGGATCCGACTCGTACTTTACCAAGCTCCAGCTCAAACAGTCTGGTAACATTTGTGTACGTCCATTCTGTTTTTGTATCCTCGGAGATTATTTTCTCAATTTGTTTAGTGGCTGCTTCCAGTTGCCTTTCTGAGTAGAAGTCCCCCCGTGGCTGTTCGTCTTGCCGTCTTCCTATCTTAATTTCTTTTCCAAAACTGAGCCTGATGCGTTTGTGATCACTACCTAGGCTTCTGGAGCCATCTTCATCTATGTGCATTACACTTAGCCTATTATACATCCTATGCGCAATCAGTGCGTAGTCTACAGTCGACTGCAGCCTTCCTACCTCCCATGTTATTTGCCCTTCACACTTCTCAGTTCTGTTGCAAATGACCAGATCATGTCTTTCACACATATCCAGTAGCATGTTGCCTGTTGGGTCTGTGTGCCCATCCATATCTTCTATGTGCGCATTCACGTCTCCGATTATAATTACCTCGCACCCTTCTCCTAGTTCATTAATGTCATTTCCTAGGCACCGTATCATTTCTAGGTTTTTCTCTTTGGCATTTGCTCCTGTCCACATGTATACAAAGCCAAGGAGTGTCATCTGCCCGGCCATTTTCCCTTTTAGCCATAAATGTTCCTTGCACTCCTGCTTGACCCATTGCCAACCCGTACTTTTATGAATGAATGCCCCAATACCGCCCCCTTTTCTGCTGCCCCGTGTTCTATTGCAGTATTCCCATGCATAGTCCGGATTACAAGGTGGTTGCTCCATATCCTTAAGATGTGTCTCTACAAACCCGTATATCATTAGTTCCTCCTGCCTTAGCTGCTCTTCTATCTCTTCCCACTTCAGCCTATTCCTGCCCCCCTGCATGTTAATATACCCTATGTCTGAATTAGCTCGGCTCTTGTGTTTATGTCGATTCCCTCTCCTACAGGCTCTGCATTTCTTCAATATTCGTGCCTCTTTGGAATCACCATTGTGTACACTGGTGGCCTCAGGGCCCCCTTAAAAAAGCTGTGGCTTGGAACCCATCCTATTACCTACTCTTCTGCCCGTGACACCACTGTAGTGAATGCCATCCCATGCAAAAGGGCGGAAGCCTAGTTCGTTCACGTCTCGATTCACATCAATAATGCTGTACCCGAGTTGCCGGCTCATGCCCCTGATGACCTGGTTAGCCTCAACCACCCTCCTTTCCATCCCGCTAGGCTGCCCCTGGACCTCTGGGATTGTGCATATGGTATGGTTATTTGCACGCTCTCAGAGGCTTCCCTAAGTTTTCGCACCCCAACCTCTAACTGCCTCTGAATGTTCTGGCTCCTTTCCTTCAGCACATCGTTGAGACCAGCATGGATAATGACGAGGTTTTCGCCTTCCATGCGGTCTCCCACCACTTCACGAGCTTTGGCCAGTGCATCCACCATGCACTTCCCTGACTGGGCCTCCACTCTCACCCTCCTGTCTGCCTTCACTCTCGCGAGGATGCCCTCCTCTACCCTAGCTACGTTGGAGTCCCCCACCACTAGGACCCTTCTACGCCACAATCGTTCGCTTCCCACTTGCGGTTGTTGCCCTTCGGTTCGCGCCTGCTGGGTTCCCATCCGCTGTACGTCCCTGACTTGTGGCACTGAGCCCCCAGTTGATACTCCGTGTACCACCCCACCTGAGGACTGCCGCGCTACTTTGCCATAGCTTCGCAGAGCAGTCATGCTGTCACCAGTCCCCCCCTTCTCTACTGAGGCCTCTGGATGTCCCTTCTTGTCTCTGCCTGTATCTGCCTGAGACTCTGTGCCGCCCTTTTCCTTCTCCTCACACCGCTCGGAGTCGGTATCAGGCGCAATTAGCATCTTTACCCGCTCTTCGAGCTCGGTCCGCCTTTCCCGTTCCTCCTTCAGTTCCCTCATCATTCGCTCCAGCAGATAGGCGTTAGCTTTCTCACGCTGAAGTGCCTCTCCTACCTATGCTTAGAGCTCAGTCACCCGCTTTCGCTCCATCCTCAGCTCTCCCTTCAGCTCCTCAGCGCTAGTTGCCCATTCCCTCTCCATATGCTGAACAGCCTCCCTTAATCCCACGCACAGCCTGCACGTAAAGCTAGCCTTCTGGACGTCGGCTAGACTCACGAAGGCCGTCTCATCTATGTAACACCAACGCTTGCATTCCTCGCACTGCACCAGCTCACCATCGCCCGTAGTTTTCCTAGTATGTTTAGCAATCACATGCCCGAGAACAAAAACCTGACTCACTCAAACAACAGCGCCAGTAAAGGCCGACCACGTGGTCTCAAGAAAAAGAAAAAAAACGTACGCGGATGAAATATTGGGAAAAAAAAGCACCACAAGAAAGAAAAGACTACTTTCCTCTACTATCTAATGTAAAAACTCAAAGAAAAATCATGCAGAAACACTTATCAACTGGCGTCTTCCGGAAGCTCTCGCTACACACGTCCAGCCTCGACACATGCCCTGGATCGCGGCATGTACGCAGTGTAACCTGTCGCCGCCGACAGGTTATGCTGCGAACAGCGCCACCTGTCCGCGGCGGCACGATGTGGGACACCCTGCGCTGCTTTGTGAGGCCTCTATAAAAATTCTAGAACACTGTAGTCTTCATTTTCTTTTCCGCACAGAATGGCAAAAGGCTTTTTCCCTTGTGTGTCACGGTTATGGAAGTCAAAGGCACAGCAACCCGGCATCGCGGCAGAATGAGCCAGATGTACACGCACTCCGCATGTCATGCACTTGCGTCCGGCGAACACTCAGCACAGTGGCACTATGACGCGTCCAACATGGCGCAGAGTGGCGGAGAAAACAAAATACAAAAAAAAAAAAACCGCGCGCGCTACCACGTGATTACAGCCGCCCTATTGGAGGCGAGGAGGAAGCGGCGTTCAAGAGAAGGCAGTACTTTTCCGTAGGTAGAGGAGCTTTAGTATACGATATATCGAACTAATTACCGCTTTTTGGCGAGTTCGATATATGCTGGTTTGACTGTGCTTCAGTTACTGCTTCAAGTCATGTATGTGGACGTACCAGTCATCTTGTCACTTTTCGAGTACTTCTGATAAGAGGAACAAGCGTACTATACACTGAAGGTTAAAAAAAATAGGCCATTTCTGAAAATTTGTACGCATTCTTGACTGTAAAAATACAACAAAAGTGCAATTATTATTCATTTTCATGTTGATAAAAGCACAGTTAGCTTTCAGTCTTAGTTTTACTTGCAGGGAAGTTTTATGCTCTTGGAAAAGTTTTGGTGTATCTTTTCACCTAAATGTTGTTCTGGAGCACAATGGCACAAAGGAGCATTTTCAGCACAATTGGCACAGCTGTTCCACAATTGGTATTAATATATCAATGCATTCTTTTCTCCATGTCTTCCAAGTTTCACTTTAATTATTTGGTCACCGATTTGGACACAGAGGGAGGGGGCGCAATCTCACCCCTACATTATTAGGTGCTTCATGTTTGGTCGCTGGCATGGTCTGCTGGCACAAGGATACTGATGAATTTCATTTGATTAATTGATACCAACCATTCTGTGAACAGTCAGCAAATGTTCTTTGCAGGAAGACTGCAAAGGCAAAAAAGCCTAATGCCACCACAGACCATCCACAACTAAAGTGTTATGCCACGGCCGCTGGACGAAAGCGCACAGGTACGGCCAGCTGCGTGCGCCGGAGACGGCGGGAGAGGACTAGTTCGTTCGGCGGCCGCCGCCGCGCCACCAGTCAAGGATAGTGAGAGCGCCTGCACAGCGGTGTATGCGCGAAATCGTATGATGTTTCAGCGGCGCTCGCGGTACTGCATACGCACATGCCGAATTCGATACCCCCTCAGCGCATCGTTCTACGCTACGGCAGTACATTTTTCTCATAATGGCAAATGGTTTTCCTTTCCTGCAGGAGTCGAAGTGGCTTTGACTAAGCATGCCCGTCTCTGACAGACAATTCTGCACTTGTACTTAAAGCGTTTTCGACAAGGTTTTCCCTTTTGTAGGACCAGTTTTATTATTACACCTTTGTTATGTTCTTTCACAAATGTACTGGCACATGCTTTCGGGGAATTCTTTTTTTTTTTTTTCGCTTCTCGTTAAAAACGTGCTTGAATGGGTATCGTGACTTGATTTTGCGTTTCTCTACTAGAAGGGCAGTGAATACTTGGTGTTTTAGTTGATTCTAGTTTATTTTGCAGTTATTCTTACATAAAAAATGTCTTGCGTGAATTCTGTTCGAAAGGTGATGAGAAAAAAAATTTGTGGCCTTGTCTGCGCATACAGAAATGAAAATACTAGGTGGACCTCAAAAATCAATAGTACGCTTCTTGAGCGAAGCTCTTTACCAGTACGTGTTTACTGGTGCAGTAAACAAATATCAGAGGTGTTTGCGCTCATCGCCCTCGAAGGCGAAGAACTTTTCGGGAGAGGAGCTTGTGTGACAAACTCACCAGGCGTTACACAATTGTATTTCCCGTCCAGTTAGCCAGCAACGGTCGCAACAGCTTCTTCAAAAAAAAAAAAAAAAAAAAAACATTGCAGAGGTGGCTCGTGTGCTCAAGGGTGTTGAACCGCACCGTAATGCTGGACAGGTTACGGAATGTGAGAGGAGGGCTGAATGAGGAAGTTTGCAGAGGTTTCCACTTCTTCGCGAACTTCTGCATGCTTCAGCAGCTCACTGAGAAAATTTCGTGTCAGCTTGCAAATTTGTACGATCTCGTCCATATAGAATTCTTCCTTTATAAATTTTTTGCTGATGAACTCGTAAATGCCACCGCAAGGATTTGGGTCTTGCGGGAGAACCTTGCAAGCATGACAGGTCAACTACAAATAATAAAATCAAGCCAAAGCAAAATATGAATCAAAAGCGCTATGTAACAGGATTGTGCAGGGTATTTCAATGGCTTACATCGCTCAGACAAACAAATTCAACATCTAAATTCCCTAAAAGAGCTAAAGCGGTAATTATGATAAATTATTTTGTCTTCGCCGATGTCGTTGTTTAGAACAAGTAGCGTGTTTGACTCCGAATCTTATGACAAATATTGTGAAAAATTGCAGTTCTTATGCGGGGAAGAGCTTCGTAATTATTATTGTATTGTACTGAAGAGCATGCCGGCTACATATAATGTGTTCTATTGTAATGATCTAGGCTGCTACACGCAGTGATTACCCATTCGATAATTACGAGCAGCGTATATCTTCTGGCTCTAGTAAAAAAATTCAATTCGAGTCCCAGCAAAGAAATGTTTATCAACTAAGAAGCGGCTCATGGAAAGCAGGGAGGCGCATACCTCCTTAGCGTGTGTACTGAAAAATTTATATTAGGCGTATCGCCTTCAGTCAACACAGCGACCTGCACTTTATCAACTCAACTTCCTGTAACACAATTACTGCAACACCATGCAATACTTGAAGAGATGTAATTGGTCTGTAGTACCTCCCGACTACCTGTTATTAGTGATGAGACGCCTATTTCACCTGTTGTGTGCCCGACATACTTCTGAATTGTGGCACGACAAGACAACTTAAGCAGGCCTCTCGTCCTCACGTGCTCGTAACCTTTGTTGGAGCAAGCTTTCCAAAGCACGTACTCCCTCAGAATTGATTCACTGTACTCTGGCTTCTCTGAAGCAAAAATTTGACACTTGGTTCTTGACAAACTGGCCGGTTTTATTGCCTGCGTCGGCTGATTTCAGCAAATTAAAAAAAAAAGACGATATTTCTTTGCTGCTTTCGAAAGGTGGCAGCCGTTCACGCGCTGTATCATACTTGCTTTGCAATGTCTGTAATGATTGCTTGAGACGAGATATTTTCTTCTGTAGGCGGTTATTTGCTCTCTTCGAATCCTCTATTACCCGCTTAACATCAAGGTCTGTTTGAGACATTTCATCTATCCGTGGCGCATACTCGTAGCAGGCAACCCACAATTCGACGTTGCCTCGGAATATTTGCCTGGTGCAGCGACCTGTTCTTAATCTCTGATGCCAGGCTCGAGATCTTCATGCAGACTCTCATGAGCCACTTGGTGCGTTGTTGTTCGCTGAAGCTAAAGAAGCGTCATCTACTTCCCGTCGAGGACGCTTCCTTGTCCTTGGAGTGGTCTTGTAATCATTTTCAGTGAAGTGCAGCGAGCAAAGAGAAGAACGGTCGCTGGGCACCCTTTTCCTCCATATCCTTGCCTGGCGATGTTGGTGAGCCAGGCTTATCAGCGTTCAGCATTGGAGGGAAATTCATGGTATCCCAAGCCAGGATTTTTCTTCGCGTTCGACGTGCACAGTGGAACGCAGCAGTTCTTAGGCGTACTGCTGCCCTAACAACCTATTCAGGCTATGTTTGTGTTGTCAGGAGGAAGAACACACGGAATTCGGAACTACTAGCACTCCGCGCAACGCAAAAAAGGCGCGCTCGCCACAGCGCGCGGACTTCGGAGTATCACCTACTACTAGCGCCCTCGGCGAAAGTTGCGGCCGAAACTGTCAACGCCGCTCTCCCTCCCTAGACAATGCGCGGCGGCTCCACGCAGCAGGCCGCACCTGTGCGCTTTCATCCAGCGGCCGTGGTTATGCTTACTCTGCAGCCTGCTTGGTCATTGCTGCTACTTGGTTCCAAACTGAAATGAAGGCAACTTACATGCATGACATTATTGAAAAAGCACAAACATCTGGCATCATTAACTTTCATTACCATTGTCCACCGATTCCAGAGAGGTCAGATGGCAGTGTTGTGGAAAATTGTGAATAAATTGATAGGACTGAAAAATTTAATTGGCCACAGTATTGCAGACTTCTGCTCGTACAATACATATTTTGTGCCAGTGCTTCACTGTACGGGATATTGTGTCAGATCCCACATTTTCAGTCTCCTCAAAGAAGAACAAAACCCCCACAGAATAAAGCACAAGTGACTGCATACACTTCACTAAATAATCCTAATGATACACTTGTCCTTCAATCTGACCTAGAAATGGTGCAATAAGTGGTTAATGACCCTTAACATCAGTAAATTCAAGTACATGACATTTTCACAAAGCACTAATGCCTCAATGTCTTCAGAATACAGAATTAATGGCATCGGACTGGAGCACGTGTCTGCATACAAGTATTTCTGTGTTTACATATCTGATGACTTATCATGGCATACTCACATTGAGTACATCATATATAATGCAAATCGCACTCTTGGTTATATCCGCTGCAATTTTTTCCAAGCTCCACAGCGCCCAAAATTAATGCTTTACCAAACTTTCATTTGTCCAAAACTCGAATACGCATGTGCAGTTTGGGATCCGGCTCACCGCACTCTCATTCAATCCACAGAATCCCTTCAGAATCAATCAGCCAGTTTTATTATGTCGAACTCTTCACGTAGCGCTAGTGTCTCGCAGTTGAAATAGTCAACCTTCCCAACTTTCAAACTTGGCGCAACATCTCGCACCTTTGTTTATTCCACAAAGTGTTTCATCAATTTCATTAAATCAGCAACTCATTTCACAGCCAGTGTACTTATCCTCCCGTATCGATCACAGCAATAAGGTAGCTGTTCCACTTTGTCGCACCGACATGTCCCTGCATTCTTTTATGCCAAGAACCTGTTCAGAGTGGAACCACCTTCCCTCTTCTATCGTCCCCTTAACTGATGCATCATTCAAGACAGCTGTAACAGATAATCTTTTAAAAATGGTTTGAATTTTACTGTTTTTTGCTGCTGTTACTGTCTGTTCATCTTATCCTTGTCCTTATAGGTTTGAATGTTTTTGATTATTTGTAAACTATGTACCCACTTCCTCTGTAATGCCCATTGGGCCCGACGGTATGATAATAAATAAATATCCATATTCATCACAGAGAAAGTAGACTGTTATAGCAAATTCACAAATGTTTCCAAATAGCAAGTGTATACTGGCAAGGTGAGGATTTCATAGTTTCATTTCCCACACTACCTTAAAAAAAATAATAATACATCCAGCCAAGCGCAACTACTTTGGACACCAGCTAGTGAAATCTGTGAGAAGATATCTTTTTCCAGATTTCCCAATTTAAAGGGGTGATGACACAAAAATTTTGGTCTGGTACTTTTTTGCTGCAATATGTAGCAGGGGGCTTGTTATATCACAACACAGCACATAAACTGCTGCAATGTGTGACAGATAATTATTCACAGTTTGTTTACTACTAACCAGTTTCAACCTTGGTTTAGGAGAGCTCCTAAATTGACAAGTCATCGGGTGCACCCAGCACCATCTAGAATTTGCAACGTGGTAAACAATTTCTGATGCATATGCCCATAGAACTGTTGCCATTTCTTTGCAGTCTGGAACATCTGCTCGCATTCTTTAACCTGCTACACATCCTGCACACTGTAGTCATCACTATTGTTGCTGTCTGGTGGCGACAATATTATTGATCTTATAACCAGACAGCCATGCCAGACACCACATAAGTGACAAAACAGTCAACATGAAATCTGCCCTCAAAATCCCTTAGAGGGACTGACAACTGGCCCTTTAAGTGATTAAATGCACAAATGTCCATGTGAACGGACCTTTGTGCATTTGAAAACAACCTGAATTACAGGAATGTAATCGAGCACCCTTTCGTTATTTAAACAGAATTCATATATTTAAATTGGGCATAAATGTTGTGACAACTAAAACGTGGCATAGCCTTGTGGTGAAGCCTTAGTAGCGTTCTCTAGAGTCTTTAAATTGCCGTACGTGACCTGCTGCTGTTTATACGGCCATAGCTCGGCTTAAAATTGCGGTCAGTACACAAAAACGCATCCCCGCCCTATTGTTTCCTTTCTACGCAGAAAAGGAGTCGACGCTGAGAAGTGGCATAGCCTTCGCAGTACCCGGAAACTTGCTTCTAATACATGCAGCATCTCCCAGGCAATGCATGCATGCGTTCTATCATGGCAGAACCTAGTGCAAGCACATTCGACGGTTGTCGGCCACTGTTTGTAACATGTGTTGAGCATAAGACTCCACAGGCAAAGAAACTCTGATAAAAAATGTTTCATGGCGTTTTTCCCATTGCCACTGCATGACTGGACACCCTGACTGGTAAGCTTTCCGTTAAAATAAAGAAAACAGGTGCTTTAAAAATTGGTTGTCAGTCCCTTTAAAATGCGGTGTAGAAACCACCTTTATTTCCAGGCTAAAACACAATGTGGACTGTACTTTCATTTTCCTGAGGTGCTGAAATGATGATGCCAGTTTTGCTGATGAACAGTTTTACTGCTTTTTAACTTTTCTCTGCTTTGAAGATTCAGCAGCTTTTTTCACATCCTTGCGCTTTGCATCAAACTTAGCCTTGGATGTCTTTGCCTGTGCAGGACTGTCTGCCTGCTTCACAAATGGCTTCTTCGCAGACATTGCATTTTGTTTTCCTTCAGACATTCCTTGAGTGTGTTTGACAGGCTTGGAATTAGATGGCTCTCCATGCTCCTTTTCCTGGTGTCTTTCCCTCCTTTTCTTCCCTCTGATCTTCTTTTTACCTTCACCAGCAGCTGCAGAGAAACAACAATGCAAAACAAAAAGAATGAATAAATTTAATTTACATTACAAAGTTATACAATCAAAACTCTATATAATGAATGAGTTTATAATGAAGCGAGAAACTTTATTTCATAAATTTCATTAAGTTGACGTTCCTCTCTTTCAGATACCGAACTGTACCGTGTGTTTAACATACGCTTGAATGATCAACACAGAATGAGGAATCAGAAAAAGATGCTTCTTATCCTACAGTGCTCTTACTATCCCACTGAATAACACGCCTGTTTCTATCCTTGCAAAATGTAACAGAGAAGCCACTAAGAGTTTCATACCAGTGGTGATGTTGCGAAGTGCTGTCAACTAAGGTAAGTATGTTTTTCCGTTTACTTTAAAACCATATTGAAATGCCTTAGAGGCAGTGTTTGCCACTACTACTCGGTCAGAAGTGCCCTTTTATGCAGGATAATCAAATAACAGAAACATCTCGCATTTGAAATTTTGGTGTCATGTGTCCTTTAACAAAGTCCCTTTGTCAATATGTTGGCTTGAGTGACTCTTGTTCAACCACTGTGGATCACTTACAGCTTTGACAGTCACTTAGAGGGCCCCCACCAGGCCACATGAAAAAGTCTGGTTATACACTGGAGGATCGTAAATGCCGAATAGGGAGCGTTCTGCCACAACCTTGCCACATGCAGGTGCTCCAAAGAGAAAAACAGGTGAAGCACATGGTTGTGTTTGCAGCCGGTCATCCCCTCCAAGAAGGCAGATGCTGAAGCATCACCTCCTGATTGGTTCAGGCTGGCTGTCACGCTCTCTCAACAAGTGTTATGCATCACAGTTTGTACTGATGTCGGAGCCATCCATACGATTCGTATGGTGTGCACCGTCACCCTCGACATTTTTAAGCTTGGTGCTTGCGAGAAGAGAGTAAATAACATTCAGTTTGAAATTTGAGTGCCTTTGCAGCACATAGTGATGTGGCTATTGGCAGAAATTATCGTGAGTGAGCAATGTACACAATGTGCTTCTCAGCTCAAAATGGCCAGATGGTGAGGGGCTCTTTACAAGTTTCTTCTGTCTTGCTAGAGTTTTTTGTTAGAGTACAACTTGTAACAACCACACAACTGGCTGATTCTGCAATACTACAGACACATGTGTGCAATGGTACAGAAAAAGAAGCACATGTCAAAAAGGGTTGTTGTCCCATCCCCCTGTATCCACTTAGTGTAGTCATTACAAAGAAAATGACAAAAGAAAAAAAAAATTCCATACGATGGTGTGACGTGTTCTTGCTGTGCTATGTGTTTCAGTGACCAACACAGAGTCAATAATATACACACACAGCACCTACTGTCGCCATCTCCTGTCACAGCACGAGCACCTAAAAACCTAATGAGTGTACTGACAGGCCGTCAGAGCTAACTCAGGCACAGCTGTGGCAATATGAGGCCTTGAAGACAGCACAAAGCATGAATTTGTTCTTTTTCTTTCATACTACTGAGTCTTTCGAATGATTTTGCAGTGCTCAGAGTGTCTCAGGGTGTATATTGATCTAACTTTCCAAATTTTCCGACTTTTCCAGGTTTTCCCCTGACAATTCTGAACATATCCCCGGACTGGCAAGCATGCTTGGCATGCTGTGTATTGGAAGTGAGCCCCCAAGTGGTAAAAGAAGAGACAGGGCACTTGCATAAACTGCAAAAAACACTGCTATACAAAAAACACTTCTTCCTATGTAAGTAGACTACTGTATTTATTAGCTTAATGAGACACCCCCTTCTATTGTCCCTGACAAAAAAGAACAACTTTCATGCATGTAATGGCTGCTCTTTATTCTGCTGCAATTGGCAATGCCATTGACGGTTCCAATAACATAAAATCACGCCATTATACCACTCACAACAATGGAAATAAGTAGTCTAGAAACACTTCAACAACAATCCTAAACAGTCACAGTGAAAGCCACGAGTCACAATTCAGAAATTGGGCATTTTGTAGCACCATCCTGTGACATACAAACGAGGCTAGAACATGGCGGCACCGGTGACGGCATGGACTCCGAGATTGCACTCGCCCTTGGAGACAGTTGTGGTGCCACGAAAAGACTATGCAATAACACGCATCCAGTGCCCATTCTGTGGCATTGTTCTTGGTTGTTTCCCGAGCTTTGGTGGACACTAGCTGTGCGACTTACAGTGGGCCAGTATGCTATCCATTTAGCCTGTGAGTATGCACTGGGGCAGCTGAATGGTGCAGACAGACTGCATGTTGATCCAGTGCATGTACCGTGCTACAGGTGAAATCAAGAGGATCACGAGGTCAATCTCCGCGTTACGGGGAAAAAAAAGAGAGAGAGAGAAAAAAAAAGTAGAACACTGGAAATTTCGTGGACCAGAACAAAACAAGCTCTTCTTTGTGAAGAACAAAGAACAAGGTTATTGACTGTAAAGCAGCTCTGGACTGAAGGCTGTACAGTGTGTCCCAAGAAACGATTCTGGAATCACACGCGGCCACAGCCAGAAATCGCGAATGGTGTGTAAACAGTATTTCTTGCTATCTTAAACCCAGCAGCAGCTAGCTTTACAAGGTTCATGCACCATTGTTAAATGAAGCTCAGCTCTTAGAAACCTTCCTTGACTTTTTTCTCTCCAGGCATAGTGAGCCCTCCCCGCCATATTCATGTTGACTTCACAGGGGGAAAAAAAAGGTGGTTTCATTACATGAGTAAATACGGTATGTATGTAACATGGCAGCACACTTAGAACAGCTCGTTTTATAAGTGTATCAGCGTGAGAAAAGTCATGTTTGGGAACTGAGATATGCTTTATGATCTTGCGGGGATGTTCTCATCCCCTAATAAGGTGTTTTTATTGCATGATGCTTGTGTGTCCTTGTCACAAAATGAGCGCACTCGATGGGTCCGCGCTTTCAGTGCCCGCGCCGCCGCCTTGAGCGCACCGCATGGAGGCCGCAGGGAAACGTCGTCCATGTTTCTCCCGGGCGGCCCCGAACCGGTTCCTTCGGCCCGCCATTGTCGGAAGACAGGGAGAGAGGGGTCAGAGCGAGCTGACGTGAGCCATGCCAGAGCTCGTTGGACTGTGGAGGCGGCCGGCTGGTCCCGCGGAGGTGCGGGTCGACGGTGGTCGGCAAGCCGGCAGATCGCACTCGGGCCCGCGGCTTGAGTTCAGGACACCGCCAAGGAAGAAGGCAGCGCGAACTCCCACTCATCTTCGGCCACAGCGTGCATCGACGGACCGGCAGCCCGACGCCACGGCTCGGCCTCCCGCAAGTGACCACCGCAGCTAAGCTTCCGCGCCCAGCGGCTCTCATTTCTCATTCGGACTCTCTCTACTCAATCGCACCCCAATCCATTTTTGTTTTAACGATCGCGCGTTTATTCTTAGATTAATATGTCCGCGTAATGTTAAAGTTTGCATTGTCGCGAGTATCTTTTGTCGCCGATTGTTTATTCTTGTTATTTTACTATTAATGTCCCGCGTGGTATTTGTTGTCGCGTTACGTCTCGTAAAGTTTATCTCGCGTGCGTGTTGCATTGTATCGTGTTCCCGTGGTATTAAATTGATGCTGTTCTTCTTGTTAGCCCCAGCGTCTCCCGTCTCTTGTCCCTGGCTCGCGTGCGATCAGGCGTGGACCTTATCGCCGGTCAGCCAGTCGAACCCAACCTAATGCACGTTGGGGTGGATTTTGTCGTCTCACCCCCCCCTGAACGGAGAGTGCCCTTGAATGCTTGACAACTGGCGTCCGCGACAGGACTTGCTGACCACGATGGTGCGCGACCACGGGACAGAGTCGTAAGCAGACACGTGCTGCGAAAAGCGTAGCGGGGCCGAGATATGGCCGAGCAGGCGGTAGCCTTTGTGCTACCGGCAGGCGGCGGGGCTGCGAAGGGACAGCGCTTCGGGGGTTTTTGCGCGAGGAACGAGCAACACAGCAGAAAGGGCGTCAAAGGCACCGAGAACTTATACGTGTGCTAGTTAGGCTGGGTTAAAAAGTGCGAAAAGAGGGGTAGTGAGGTTTGGTTTATTTCATGTTCTTTCCTTTTTTTCTTTTTCTTGTCTGTAACCAGTCTTACTTGTCTGTATGTCCATCTGTTCTTACTGATCATGTTTATTTTACAGCGTGAGTAGTGACTCTGGTGCGTGCCGAGAACTGGTGCGGTGACGTGTGTGTGCGCGGGTGCTCGCTATCCATCAACACCTTGGAAACCCTGGTTGTGATCGTGCGTGTGCATGTCCGTCTGGTGCGCGAAGAGCGTGGACTGCTCGCAGTGCGCGTCAGTGACTTTGTGTGTGTTTTGAATGTTAAGAGATAACATTCTTGTCGCCGGGGTGGTGTCACAAAATGAGCGCACTCGACGGGTCCGCGCTTTCAGTGCCCGCGCCGCCGCCTTGAGCGCACCGCATGGAGGCCGCAGGAAAACGTCGTCCATGTTTCTCCCGGGCGCCCCCGAACCGGTTCCTTCGGCCCGCCATTGTCGGAAGACAGGGAGAGAGGGGTCAGAGCGAGCTGACGTGAGCCATGCCAGAGCTCGTTGGACTGTGGAGGCGGCCGGCTGGTCCCGCGGAGGTGCGGGTTGACGGTGGTCGGCAAGCCGGCAGATCGCACTCGGGCCCGCGGCTTGAGTTCAGGACACCGCCAAGCAAGAAGGCAGCGCGAACTCCCACTCATCTTCGGCCACGGCGTGCATCGACGGACCGGCAGCCCGACGCCACGGCTCGGCCTCGCCCGGCGGCTCTCATTTCTCATTCGGACTCTCTCTACTCAATCGCACCCCAATCCATTTTTGTTTTAACGATCGCGCGTTTATTCTTAGATTAATATGTCTGCGTAATGTTAAAGTTTGCATTGTCGCGAGTATTTTTTGTCGCCGATTGTTTATTCTTGTTATTTTATTATTAATGTCCCACGTGGTATTTGTTGTCGCGTTACGTCTCGTAAAGTTTATCCCGCGTGCGTGTTGCATTGTATCGTGTTCCCATGGTATTAAATTGATGCTGTTCTTCTTGTTAGCCCCAGTGCCTCCCGTCTCTTGTCCCTGGCTCGCGTGCGATCAGGCGTGGACCTTATCGCCGGTCAGCCAGTCGAACCCAACCTAATGCACGTTGGGGTGGATTGTTGTCGTCTCACCCCCTCCTGAACGGAGAGTGCCCTTGAATGCTTGACAGTCCTGTAAGTCGGCTTTCACAATGTACATGAGGCATGATGTCAGCATTGCTGTGTCACAGTGCGAGATGCCACCAGTGTTGCTGTGGTAGCGCTAACTGGAAGTGAGGATACATTTGAATATGAGGAATAGTGCTTGCTAACTCTTCGTTTGAATAGTCATGGCATGCCGTCACTAGTCATGGCATGCCGTCAGTCATGGCATGCCGTCAAACACGGCCACAAAAGGTCCGCACATCGTTTTCCGACGCGTTCAATCGTCGTCTACGCCAAGGATTTGTGAAAAACGCCAGTAAACCGACAGCACGTAGCACGCACAGCTGTGCCGGCTGTGCTTTGAGAACTACAACTCAGACGGCGGCGGCGCCGCTCCCGGAAACTCGCGCATGCGCAGATCGTGTGGTGAGATCGGCGCAGTGCTGCCACGGCTGCTGATTTATCAGTAGATCTACTGATTTTTGAAATTTTCTGCTGATTCAGTGATAACGCGTCTCAATCTACTGATTTTTTTGTCTCTGCTGAAACAGACGCAAAATCTGATGATTTTTCGTCACGAGTTTGTTTTCGTGTGGTGCCACCTGATGAACGATGAAACATAAAGGCGAGTTACAGGCTCATAAATGAACAATTTCCTGTGTTTCAAGCTTCTCAATAGTATGGCTATATGTCACTACAGTAAATATTGCAGCAGTCTATTATGCACTTCGAGAAAATTTGGAAAAACGCTGAGAAGATGAAAGTGAGCACTCAGCCACAACCCCGCAGTTTTGCTGCTGCTACCAATGGCACTCTGCCTGTGGCAAGCTTCTTGTCTTTAACTTTACTTGTCTTAACAGTAAATAGGCGTACCACAGGAATCCCTGCCAGATAGCGTTCTTTCACAGAGAAATCTGAGGAACAATTTAGCGAAGTGCCTGATGACTTCTTTAGCGTGCACTGGATTACTCATTCCACTGATAAGGACAATGGACTACTTGCAGTGGGATCAACATAAGTGCATTCGATGTGGCATTGTTGTGCAGCCCATTTTAGAATAATGTCACAAATGCCATTTTAGGAATGCCTGTTTGCGCACAGTAAGCTTTATTTGCTCAAGATGGTATTATGTTCCCTTTCTGGGGCATAATTGAAACAACACAGCTTTTAGGTACTGCTAGCCATGTAACCCTGTGGCCTCATCATTGGAGCCTTGAATCGCACTTCTGCACGGCTTTCTCTCAGGCACTGACAACTATCATAGGCGGCCCTTCTACACCCTTATGTATGCGCTGACCTTATAGTTTCAAAAACTTAGCGCAGGAATGGTAATTAATGATCTACTGATTTCTGCTGATTTTCACGTAAAATTCTACTACAATTTTTTTAAAGTGTCGTGGCAACACTGTATCGGCGGTTTGCGGTCGCCACGTTTTTGCCATCGCGCACGCGTCAGAGAAAACGAAGGATAGCGTGTGCAGTAATCGGTTCTCGTTTCTGTCCGGTTCCGCAGGCACTCCGCATAAACGGTGTTTTCTTTCTTGCACAGCATGGCCCCGGACTTAAATCTTCGAAATATCCATTTTTCTTTTCTTTTTTTTTTTAAGAGGGTGAAAGCAGCCCGGTCACGCGCTTCGAATGTCTAACACGCGCCGCTACCTGTTCAACAGTTTTTACACACATGTAGACTTTGAAAAACGTTGTTTTGGTTATAGTGCGGGTATTTGCGATTCCGGCGACTTACGTTATAAGCGGTCTATGCTGTATTTGCAAAATTTGGCTGGCAAGCTCACCAAGTTCGGAGTGCAAATAAATGCCCTTTTCGTTGGTTTGCACTGCGTCCTTTGTTCCTTGACTGCGAGACACCAAACAATCTCTAGAAGCAATACTTATGCACCACATTAAAATATGAAATAGTAAAGGCAGTAGAAATTACTGGGCATGAAAGGCTTTGAAAGAAAGTACGTTTAACAATACGGGGCCGCTGCAAATGGGACCGTCAAGAGTCTCAGATTCGACCCCCCCCCCCCCCCCCTTTATTTTAAGCTTCTCCTCTAACCCTTTGTTATACTGCCCGAGATTACATTGGTAGAGGGGCCCGGCAATGGTTGGGCACCTGAAAGGCTTTCAGTCATTCAACTGCCGTTTACAACTCACTCCTACACGAGAACAGGAATTGGCCTCCCAGAGGAAGTACTTCACCACCACCTCCCACGTGATATCTACAATTAAACCCTCGCCCTCAGTGTCCAGCAGCTGCAGAACATCTGTCCACGGCAGCGGTCAGCTCTGTGAAGCAGCAGGGGGCAGCAATAATCACTGGACCCAGACAGGCCGCCACTGGAAACTAAACCTTGGAACGTGCAATGCAAGATCCCTCTCCAGCGAAGCTAGATTAGTGGAACTACTCAAGAAACTAGAAGGTGTTAGTTGGGACGTCATTGGCCTTAGCGAAGTGTTACCCGAAAAGAAACAATATGGCGTTGGGTTCCTAATTCACAAAGATATAGTGGGCAACATGGACGAATTCTACAGCGCCCCACCACGGTGGTCTAGTGGTTATGGCACTCGGCTGCAGATCCGAAGGTCGCGGGATCGAATCCCGGCCGCGGCGGCTGCATTTCGATGGAGGCGAAATGTTGAGGCCCGAGTGCTATGCGATGTCAGTGCATGTTAAAGAACTCCAGGTGGTTGAACTTTCTGGAGACCTCCACTACGGCGTCTCTCATAATCAGAGCTGGTTTTGGGATGTAAAACCCCACAAATCAATCAAATCAATCGATCGAATTCTACAGCATTAACGAAAGGGTAGCATGCAAGGATATGCGCCAACAACAAGCTACGACGACAAACAAGCACAGCCGTTCTACGAGGATACCGAATTAGCAATAAAAAGAGTGTGGACAAGACACAATACACAATAGCCATAGGGGATTTCAACACAAAAGTAGGAACAAAACAAAGCGGAGAACAGGTGATTGGCAACTACGGCATCGGTCGTAGGAATAACCATGGGGAAATGCTAGTACAATTTGCCGAAAGAAACCGACTCCGAATAATGAATACGCTTTTTAAGAAACACAAGAATAAGAAGTGGACGTGGAAAAGCCGTAACGGGGAAACAAAGAATGACATCGACTTTACAATGTGCGAACAACCAGGTATAATTCAAGACACAGAAGTATTGGGAAATAAAATGCAGCAATAACAGATTAGTAAGGGCGAAGATTGTACTTAACCTAAAGAAAGCAAGAACTAAATTATTTACTCGAAAAATTTAGAGGTAATCAGAGTGAAGAATGAAGAATTTAAAGTTGCCCTAAACAACAAGTTCGAGGCCTTAGGGATCAAGATTTAGAAGAAATAAACAAAACCATAACAAAAACAATCCTTGAAACAGCAACAGAAGTTGGGGGTAGGGCAACAAAATGAGTAACAAGTAAGTTGTGTCCAATGTACTAAAGACTCAAAAAAAAAACAAAAACGCCAACAAATCAAAGTAACTTCATCAAAAGATAAAATAGAATTCGTAGAACTATCAAAACTGATCAGTAAAGCCAGGCAAAGAGATGTAAGAAACTCTAACATGAGAGAAATAGGGAAAGCAGTAGAGAAAGGCACCAGCATTAAATCGGTGAAAAAGAAACTGCACTTAGGAGAAAACAACATGCATGCACTAAAAGATAAACAAGGTAACGGTATCAACAATTTCAATGGAATAGTAAAGGCAGCAGAAAATTTCCTACTCTGAACTGCACAGCTCTCAGACAGACCATACAACCTTAACAGAAATAGAATCAGAGGACATTGAAATTCCATGTATAACCACTGATGAAGTAAAAAAAAGCTGTCAAAGGGATGTCCCGCGACAGCAGGTGAAGACAGCATAACGGCCGACTTGATCAAAGATGGAGGAGACATTATACTTGAGAAACTTGCATCACTCTTCACGAAATGTATCAAGACATCTAGTGCACCGCGCAGCTGGAAAAATGCTAATATAATCCTAATCCACAAGAAAGGTGACATAAAAGAGTTAAAGAATTACAGACGAATCAGCCTACTTCCAGTAATATACAAGCTATTTACGAAAGTAATTTGTGCTAGGATAAGAGAAACACTCGACTTTAACCAACCAAGAGAACAAGCTGATTTGAGGAAAGGTTACTCAACAGTGGACCACAGCCATGCTATCAACCTAGTAATTGAGAAGTACGCTGAATATAACAAACCTCTTTATATGTCATTTATAATAGACTACGAGAAATCATTTGACTCCATAGAAATACAAGCAGTTCTAGAAGCTTTACGTCGACAAGGGGTACCCGACGTATACGTGCAAACCATAAACGACATATACAAAGATTGCACAGCCACGCTACTCCTACATGAAAGAAGCAGAGAAATCCTAATCGGGAGAGGTGTCAGACAAGGAGATACGATCTCCCCAATGCTATTCACTGCATGTTTAGAGGAAGTGTTTAAACTTCTAGACTGGGAAGAGAATTCGAATAGATGGAGAATATCTCAGCAATTTGAGATTTGCAGACGACATTGTGCTCTCTAGCAATGATGGAGACGAACACAAAAGATGATTGATGACCTAAACAGGGAAAGTATTAGAATTTGACTAAAAATGAATAGGCAAAAGACCGAAGTTATGCTCAATAGCCTAGCTAAAGAACAGGAATTTAAAATTAACAGCGAACCCTTAGAATGTATGAATGAATACGTATACCTGGGACAGTTACTAAAAAGAACACCTACCCAAGAAAAAGAAATTCTCCGTAGAATAAGGATGGGCTGGAGCGCATTCAGAAGGCATTATGAAATTACGACTGGGAACTTGTCGCTCTCACTAAAGCGAAAAGTATTCAATCAATGCATTCTCCCAGTACTAATGTACTGTGCAGCAACGTGGAGGATAATAAAAAAACTAGAGATGAAACTCAGGAGCATGCAACGTGCAATGGAAAGAAAAATAATAGGTGTAACCAGGGTGTCGGAACGAAATGTTTTTCGTTCCAGTTTTCGTTTCGTTCCACAGAAAAAAGTTCCGTTCCGTTTTCGTTCCGGAACAAAAAGAAAGCGTTCCGTAACGGTTCATAACGTTTTTCTTTTTCAATAAGAAAAACGAACAAAATACCTAATATTAAAAGTACCTTTTAAAAACAGCAAAAAATACTGAACTAATACATAAAAATGCAATAATAATTGTTCGGGTTTTACGTCCCAAAGCCACGATGTGACTATGAGAGAAGTCGCAAAAGGTTTCGAATCAAGGACACAACAAAATCTTGGTATTTATTTTTCTGCAAATTTGAATCCCGAATTTTCGTCGAGTGGGGGCACACGATTCCAGAAGCAGCAGGTCATCAAGTATACTCGCCGATAAACGAGACCGCTGCTCTGACCAAAGCGAACTTGAGTGCCGAAAATGCCCTCTGAACGCTGACTTGTGGGGCTGGCACACCAAGGGCCACTTGTGTTAACATCTACAGCTCCGGTTGCCGATCTTAGCGCTCGTCCCATAATTTCAACACATTCGTGCTTTTTGGAAGGCGTGGCTCCTTGTCCCGCATTTCCAGTAAGAGGGCGATGACCGTTGATGATGTTGCTCACGTTGCACGACCTCGGTTGTTCCGGATCGCAAAGTTTTCCCGTGAACCGAAAAACAATAAAAAATATTTCGTTTTTGCTCCGGAACGAAATAATAAATAACATTCCGGTTACGTTTTCGTTCCGGTCAAAAACATCGTTTTTTTCGTTTTTCGTTCCGTTCCGACACTCTGGGTGTAACGCTAAGAGATAAAAAATGAGTGGAATGGATCAGGGAACAGACAGGAGTAGCTGACATTATTAGATCAATTAAAAGAAAGAAGTGGACCTGGGCAGGACATGTCATGAGGAGGAAAGATAACAGATGGACAGTAGAAGCGATGGAATGGATACCAAGAGAGGGAAAATGCAACAGAGGCAGGCGAAAGGTTAGATGGAGCGATGAAATTAAAAGGTTTGCGGGCATAAAGTGGAACCAACTCACTTAGAATAGGGTGGATTGGAAATCGTTGGGAGAGTCCTTCGTTCTGCAGTGGACCTAAAATATGATGATGATGATGACTTTAAAATGACAGTGCAGTGCTTCCTGTATGTGATGGTATGAAACTTGCAGTGATACCGCCATGCTGCACCAAACAGCTTTGCTCATCACCCACCTCCACAGAGCACAATGGCTCTGAACTTTCTTGTTAGCCAAGAGCATGACAGTAAGTTGCTTTCCTTACTGCAAGCAACTTTTATTTTACTCAGTACCTTCACATTGCACTTAGCAGTCCTTTCAAGGGGGAGGCAGCAAATGGTAGCATGGCACTTTTAGGTTGTTGCCTATAAGTAGGGTATCGAAGTGAGCCCGAACCCAAACCAATATTTCTGGAATGTGCTTGAACCTGAACCAAACCTAAAAAAAAAAAAAAAAAAAAATACTGGTTATCGGATCAAATAGCTATGGCGCCGTGACTTGCCAACAACATCTCACAAGTGTGATTGATTCCAGCCTTTTTATCTGTTGACCTTTATTGGTTTATTTATTTTACTTGTTTCCTTATATGACTGTCCCTTCTTTTTCTGCTGAAGATGTGAGTGCAAACCCAGCCGTGCAGTCGCATTTCAATGGACGCGAAATGCTAAGGGCCATGTACTTTGTAATGCCAGCACACTCTAAATAACCCCACGGGGACAGAACTTCCAGAGCACGCCTCGTCGTTCCACTTTTCCATTCTGTTTCCCCCACGACTCTGGCCACAACGCCTACAAGAGCGACAGAAAACAGTGGACCACAACTACTTATCCTTTATTTTTGGAATCGCCTGTGAATGTTAATGCGATTTGGCGTGCTGGAGTGGAGCACGAAAACATACACTGTTTTGAACACAAATTGAAATTTCTGCATAGCCTAAAATAAAAAGAAATCAACATTTTCTAATAAGTCTGTGAGAACAGACTCAGTGAAAACTATGATGTTTGCACCAGCAAGCACTTAATATATAGACCTATTCCATGTTGGTAAACAGTGGTAGGCACCGGCGATATAACGAGGCCTTGTAGCGACGTCGCGGCCCGGAGGCCCCGCCCACCGCTCGCAGCGGCCCTGCACGGTCGCACCACCGCCGCCGGCGCAGCGTGTGCGAAAGCTGCCTCCGAGCACGGGGCGTCGCAGAGCCGACGGCGTGTTTACAACAGCTCGCAAGGGGCAGTCGCGTGAGTTGAAGTTGCAGTAGCTCTGTAGGAAGTATTCAGTGAATGTAGAAAAGAATACATCGACCCAAATCGTCCAGCTATGACAAGATGTGAGAAACTGATTGAAACGACAAGGATCTTGCCACGACGGATATGTGAATGACCGCGAGCTATCACGTCGGCGTCGCTTCAAGCGTAATTCGGTAACCAGCGCAAGGATGATTCACCTGGACAAAGAGACTTGTTTAAATACAACTTGAAAATGCCTCAGCTAAAAATACTGTTTTGAACTAAAGCCTCTAATCCCTACGTGAACCTTGCGCACAAACAAACGTAACGGAACTCAAGCATACGATATTGGTGCCTCTGCGCTATGTAAATACGGCTGTGATAACGCACACGCACAAAAAAAAAAAAAAAAAAGCAATTACGTGCCAAAGACAAGGCTCTCAAATATCCGCCAGCAAGGCGCGCGTAACGGCGGCTCGCGGCTTTGCCCATATATGCTCAGTTGCGATCGTGAAGGTGTAAAGTCCTGAAACGACGCGGCAAATTTCGAGCGTGTAGTTCATTCGAGCAGTCCAACAATCGAAAAAAAAAATGTAAAGTGCATCACAACCACTACACCACTGCCGAAGACACTTCATCGTGTTATCGCAGCCGCAAGCGATTTGCAAACGCAGTAATCGGCCTTCGGCACGCGGCGTTGGGATACGTGAATTAACCTCTCATATATTTATTTCACTCGAGTGAATAAAGATTCGTATGCCACATCTAGAACTTCCTAACTTCAATAATTATGCATATATGACAGCGTGCTACGCTATGCGCGCTTTGGGCTCTGCGTCCACACTTTGTTTATGACAAAAAACTTGGTGTCGAGCATTGCACTTGACAAACTTACGCCAAGGATATTTCCCTCGAATGAAACAAGCCACACGAACCGCTAAATAATCACACATCAGGTTAGCCGAAAATGTTTGGCGCATAACCGATGAGCCAGCATTACAGGTTCGCTCCGCGTTCCTTAAGACAGACATAAGCAAGAAATCGATAAAAACCCATCGCACATTTCTTGTTCGTCGCTGCACAACCAACCCATGGAGCAGCTCATCGGTGAACACTTTTTGTCTTCATTTCACGGCGGTGAGAAGCGCCCGCACCAGCGAAAACGCAGCGGCTGCTACGGTAGGCGCGCCGGCAGATGCCTACCATGCGAAACCAAAACTCCCGACGACAGCGCCACCGCATCTTCGTGACGTAGGCCGGTGGAATAGGTCTATATGTACAGTGGAACCCCGTTCATACGTTTTTTAGCGGACCAGAGAAAAAAACGTAACAGCTGGGTAAATGCAAGAGTGAGGAAAGCTCCGAAAATGAATGAATGAATGAGAACAGGGCCGCTTTGACTTCAAACCATTTATTTCAGCAAGGTGAGCCATCTAGGTCGCCGACCGAGTATTCGGACAGCCGCGCGGTACCACCAGTGCCCCCCATAGATTTAATGTGTTAAGACGACAGATATTTCGGATGGTTTCTAGCTCTAAATTCGATAATTCGGACTACGTGGCTGTCGAGCGCAGTGAATGGGCCGCCATTATAGCCTCCGGCGCCCTGATGAGAGAAAGTGGCCTCAGAGATCGCAATCAAAACTGTGATCATTGAGGCTTAGTTCCAGCGTGACGCGCCAATTTTGAAGGCAAGTGACCCCGCACCGTCGCTGCGATCACCGCATCCTGTTTCGGCGCGCCGCGCGTGGTTTGTGACTGCGACTACGGCTGGTCGCGTTGGGTGCGCGATCGCTCGATAGCGCTTTCACGTTCCGTCTTCAGTGCTTGTTTACCGTATTTACCTGCATAATTTGCGCCCTTGCATAATTTGCACACCCCTGATATTTAGCCAGTTTTAAAAAAAATTCCGCGCATATTTTGCGCTCGCCGCCCAAACCAGCTCGCCAGCGCGCGCACGGACAGACTTTGACAGCCGCGACCCTCGCTGCGCAGGCGAGCGCAGTCATACGCTAAAGGGGCTGCGAGTGCGATGTCCCTTTTTCCGATTCTTTTCTCCGGAAGCTCCCGGAGCCAAAAGTACGGTCGCTAGAATAAAAGCCCGTGAGTGGGGGCGATGAAAACGGCTGAAGCAGAGATCAAACGTGCCCGGCCCATCTCCGTCGCTCGGAGGCGATAACCCCACCCTTATCGAGACGCCTGCCGTCGAAGCGGGGAGGAAATGCCCCGGCCGTCTTTAACGAACATGAAAAGATGCAAAGGTGAGGGGGGGGGGGGGGAGCGTCGCCAGGCTGCCAAGCAATCCCATGGCTGCCGAGATAGCGCTGGCGCTCGCGCTATCTCGGCAGCCATCAGCGTGCGGCGATTCCTGCAAGCGTGAGCAAGACTGTCAACGTTCAAATCACAATAGCCGTGTCCGGGCGGGTATGGCGTGCCAGATTGCGACGCATCATGCGGGAACAGGCCCATAGTTGCGACGTAACCGCGGGGTTCGCAACACATGGGGTCCTATGGGAGCTATGTCGGGACTGATGAAAAACAACGTAACAGCCGGGAAAACGCAGCAGTGAGGAACGTAACAGTGGGGTTCCACTGTACTGACGAACAAGGTCAATTGACAGTCTGAGAGCTTTGTTGGCCTTGCTCTGTAACCCTGCAATAGTTGAGGGCAGCCGTTAAGAAACTTGTGAGCAAGAAAGTCTCCCCTTTATGCCACTGTACTGACGAACAAGGTCAATTGACAGTCTGAGAGCTTTGTTGGCCTTGCTCTGTAACCCTGCAATAGTTGAGGGCAGCCGTTAAGAAACTTGTGAGCAAGAAAGTCTCCCCTTTATGCAACTGATCAATTCTCTGTGTCAGTTTAGACAAAGCTAATTATTTTGCCACCTTTCTCTACATGCTTATATCAACTCATAATTGCGAGCTTACTCAACGAGATGTGCTCCACAGTGGAGGCATTTATGCCATATAACTACACTTTGTTATCACTCATTTCAACATGAATCTTTGGATGCAATCCTGTCATGGTACACATGTATCAAATTATGTTTGTTTGAGGCCAGCAGACTCTACAAACCATTTAATTTGATTTCGTTTGACTTAATATTGTTACGTGCCTGCTGCATTTAGTCGCTTGAACGAATAGTGAGGGCACAACTGACCAAGCCAAGAAGAGGAAGAACAGACGTGGCGACATGGCTCGGGCTGTCAGGAAAGTGGTCTGCGGGAAACTCAAGCACCACACCCCTGTACAACAGGACGCCAAGCCGGGGAGCTGCTTCTGCCCTTCTCATAAATGGGGGACATCCGGCGGTGGGGCTCGAACCACGCAGCCGAAGCAGGAGTCCTAACCACTAAGCTATGGCTGCAGTCGTGAATGATCAGTTCGACACCCTGATCAAAAAACGTGCAGTACATTTACAATGGCACTATGACACAACGCTACCGAGCAGAGAGTTGATTCTTATCATAACAAGGTAATCGGCAATAAGTCATGCTGAAATGTTTATTGGTGGCTGCCACCATGCCTTCATGCATTTATAATGTTTATCCATACAGTCATTGCTGCACTCAAGCATAAGTCAGAATTTTTGGTTGACCAGTCTCTGCACTTCTGCCAAAAAGATGGAACATGTGACAGTTCATGGCATAGGCTAAACTGCAAGTTGAGGGGTGCAGTGATCCTTTATACGAATAAAAGTGATTGCAGTACGCACTAATTGACACAGTTGATAAGACGCCGTGGCACAGTCTGCAAATACATTAGGGTGCATAGGGGATTCATCACAAATGCTTTTAAACCATTAATACATCTAAAACAGGTACACATGAATGATGTTTTAGTGACAGGACTTACCATGCACTCATACTTCTAATTAACACACTGTGTTCCATCACAGTAGCCCTTTTGGAGTCTTGTTAACCCTTTAAGGGTCAATGACATACACACACCCCACCATTAAAGAAGTCCAACATGGTTAATGATCTAAGTGTATGTCACCATGCGCACGTTTGAAAAATGTATCACTTAATGAGCTTTTTTATTGCTCAGCAAGTGCTGTCGCCCGGCCATGATGTAGGGAATTTTTCTCTTGTGCTGTTGACCTTCGGTTAAGGTTGTACAAGCCACGCATTGGTTATTGCTTCCATATCTGCACGTGCTAGGCGGTAAATCTTTTGTCTCACAGGTGGTTTTAGCTTGGTCCACTCGCAAAAAGTGATGGCTATCTTTTCTCCAACCTCAAGACTGGCTGCTTCATATCAGCTCGTTCATTGACCACAGTGAAGTGTTCTGAGCTGTTCACAAGTAGGCGTTGTTTTCATCCTGCTTGTAAAACATATATATTCCAATTACATGGTTACTATAATTAATATGAGTGCTTTTCTTATCCTTATTTTTATTATTCATGAAAAACCAATGCATTGATGCATACTGAAGATCTTTTTTACCACTTTATCATCACCCGAAAAAAAATTAGGGTGGGTACATTCTTTTTTCCTACATGGAGGTCACTTTGAAGATTGTATACACTGATGATTTGTGGGGTTTAACGTCCCAAAACCAGTTCTGATTATGAGAGACGCCGTAGTGGAGGGCTCCGGAAATTTCGACCACCTGGGGTTCTTTAACGTGCACTGACATCGCACAGCACACGGGCCTCAACATTTCACCTCCATCGAAATGCAGCCGCCGCGGCCGGGATTCGATCCCGCGACCTTCGGATCTGCAGCCGAGTGCCATAACCACTAGACCACCGTGGCGGGGCGATTGTATACACTAGAACCTTGTTACAATTTAATGGGATATAACAAAATAACGAATAGACCTACTCCACCGGCCTACATCACGAAGATGCGGCGGCGCTGTCATCAGGTGTTTAGGTTTCGCATGGTAGGCATCCACCGGTGCCTACCGCAGCAGCCGCTGTGTTTTCTCTGGTGCGGATGCTGCTTACCGCCGTGCAATGAAGAAAAAAGTGTGCACCGATTAACTCCACCGCGGATTGGTTGTGCAGCAATGAACAAAAAATGTGCGACAGGTTTTTATTGGTTTCCTGCTTATGTCTGTTTTAAAGGGTCCCTGAAACGTTTTTTTGACATTGCGTCACTGATTAGGCAACACAACTGTGAAATCATTCACACCATAAATAAAGCGAAGCACCATGCGCTAAGGCAGCTATGGGCTTATTTCTGTCGCCTTCCTCCTTACCACTGCTGTTCCTCCTCAACTCGATCTGCTGCGGAGTGCGCGCTAGCGACGACAGCGCTTCCCGCGTCAGCCGCTCTGCCGAGCCTTCTGTAGCGACATAGCGCCCCGATATCCTCACTGAGGTCGCCCGCCTCGGCAGTGCTAGCCTCTGTAATAGAGCGCCGGTGACTTGTGTGTACGCCGCCAGATGCCGCGATGATACCGTTGGCTGAAACGAAGAAGTATGTCATAGAAGCACGTGGTTCGCAGCTAGGTTTTAAAAATTACGTGCACTTGATGGTTCGGGGCCAATCAGCGACCTCCCATTCGTAGTTCGATTGGCGGGGGCATTTGAAAACGCATTTTGGCGAGCTACTGCGACCTTTTGCGATACGCGTGTTCAAAACCTTATTGTAAATTACACACTTTACGCACAGCGCTGAAATCTGTCCTGTAATGGTCCTAATGATCCGCTCTAGCGGATCACCATGTTTGCACAAAATCGTCAAAACCGTTTCAGGGTCCCTTTAAGGAATAGGACGAAACTGTACTGCTCGCTCATTGGTATATGCCAAATATTTTTGTCATGGATAATCTTATGCGTAGTTATTTAGTGGTTAGTTCAGCTTGTTTCATTCGAGAGAAATATCCTCGACATAGGTTTGTCAAGTGTAATGCTCGACACCACCCAGGAAGCACGCAACACAGGGCCAATATCGGTTTTATGGCGGTAAAGCACGGCCCATCCATGGCCTAGTGTTGACAGCAGCAAGCCAGTATTGGCTAAGCCAACATCAATGACTGGCAATGGCGGGCAGGCCATCGACTGTAATCGGCATGGGGTGGCATATGCCATGCTGTCGACATCGGCTGAGCCGTTGGCTTCCAATGGTAAATATGGTGCCGATTTTGTCATACCACAGACGATATGGGCTAAGCCATCACCACTTACTGGCAAAATTGTGCCAAGTATGCCACCTTAGAGCCGACATCGGCTGATACATAACTCACCGGCAAAGTGGCGCCGATTTTGGCGTTCTTCAGCATCGTCTGAAGAATGGCAAATTCGATGTGATATTTGCCTAGAAAGATTGTTTCAGAGGAAGCATCGAGTCATTTCTGCCGTCCTTGAGGCAACGTCGACTACGCCACAGCCTTTCATTGTTGATATTGGCCGGGCATTTTTGGAAGCCTGCTGAGATTGAGATCCGATCAAGGCAAGCATGACCAAAATTCACTTGATATTCAACGTAACAATCAGATGAAGGCTTCATATATTCACGTAAAAGCGTTCCAGTGCTGGAGCACAACGCACGTGTTTTGAACAGCATATAATATCGTGTTCGTACACTTTCCTTTTCATAAACACGGCGCATAAGAACATGCATATAGAGAAACTGTTGTTGTTTTGTTGTTTTGTGGGGTTTTACGTCCCAAAACCAGTTCTGATTATGAGAGACGCCGTAGTGGAGGGCTCCGGAAATTTTTGACCACCTGGGGTTCTTTAACGTGCACTGACATCGCACAGCACACGGGCCTCAACATTTCGCCTCCATCGAAATGCAGCCGCCGCGGCCGGGATTCGATCCCGCGACCCTCGGATCAGCAGCCGAGTACCTTAGCCACTAGACCACCGTGGCGGGGCCATATAGAGAAACTATAGATATATACATCTATAGGCTGTTTTGCGGGAGCTTTGCAAAATAGGCTGGCACAACAGTTAACATTAGCCAGAAGGATCGACAAGCAAGTCAGAATATTAAAATTCACAGAAATTGAATTATCGCATGTTTACATCGATCGCCGTAACCAACGCTGGTACACTCAGGCAAAGATAAACAGTTGCAAGCGGTGCTATACTACTGACATTTAGCAACCTATGCAAGGAAAGGGCATATGGAGGTAGCAGCGCAACAGCGAGGAGACAAAACAGATCTAGCGCTAACTTTAGAGGATGTTAGCTGTTTTCATACACCATGAAATACATAGATTATGTTGCATTGCTCTTGTCATGTCAAATGAAGTGCTCTTGTCAAGACCACGAAATTTGCGAAAAAGGCAAAAACGAGAAAATAAACCAGTCATATGGCAAGCATTTTTCATTTCAAATGTGGCAGACCAATGCCCACACCTATAACTGATATATAAGAGCGATTTCCTGATTAGTTCTACTAAAGTGTATGTGATGACACATTGTTCTTGTGCAGGCAATCTACCTATTTTATGGTAGATATGAGAGGTTAATTCATGCAGCCGACGCCATGTGCGAAAGGCTGATTACAGCCATTTTTGCTTTTGCAGATCGTTTGCGGCTGTGATATCATACATAAGAGAAGTGTCTTGGGCAATGCTGTAGTGGCTGTGATGGACTTTAAATTTTTTTCGATTGTCAGACTGCTCCAGTGAACTACACGCTTGAAATTTTCCACGTCTTTTCAACACTTTACGCCTTCATGATCACAGCTGAGCGTACAGGCAGAGCCCCGAGCCACGGCTACGTGTGCCTTGCTGGCGGTTATTCGAGAGCCTTGTCCTTGGCATGTATTTACTTTTTTTCTTTTCGTGTGTGTTATCACAGCCATATTTACACAGATGATAGCGTCACCAATATCGCTCTTTTCGTATGCTTGAGTAACTAATCTGATACATTTGTTTGTGCACAAGGATTTAGTAGAGGATTTGGTTCTAACATAGGTCGGCACACTCACTCATGAGTGCACTCACTCGCACTCATTTCATAGATGTGAGTGCGAGTGAGTGCCAATTAGTGTGAGTGGAAGTGAGTGCGAGTGAGTGCAAGTGAGTGTGGGTGGAGGTGAGTGTGAGTGCGAGTGAGTGTGAGTGGAAGTGAGTGGAGTGTGAGTGAGTGCCAATGGGTGTGAGTGGAAGTGAGTGCGAGTGCGAGTGAGTGCAAGTGGAGGTGAGTGCGAGTGAGTGCTTGTGAGTGTGAGTGCCAGTGAGCGTGAGTGGAAGTGAGTGCGAGTGAGTGCAAGTGAGTGTGAGTGGAGGTGAGTGTGCGAGTGAGTGCCAGTGAGTGTGAGTGGAAGTGAGTGCGAGTGCGAGTGAGCGCCAGTGAGTGTGAGTGCGAGTGAGTGCAAGTGAGTGTGAGTGGAAGTGAGTGCAAGTGGAAGTGAGTGCGAGTGCGAGTGAGTGCCAGTGTGTGTGAGTGGAAATGAGTGCGAGTGAGTGGAAGTGAGTGTGAGTGCGAGTGAGTGCCAGTGAGTGTGAGTGCCAATGAGTGTGAGTGGTATGTATGTATGTATGTAAGTATGTATGTATGTATGTATGTATGTATCCGTGGCCGTCTCGTTAATAGATTGTATACGAAAATCGCTATGCCATATGACTGCATGACGAATAAAATGACAGGTTATTATATGAAAATCATGACATGCATGATTTACATGAAATGGTCTTGGTGCTCTCCTGGGCCGTTTCGTTAATGGGATGTATACGAAAATCAGTATGGCACAACATGACTGCATGACGAACATAAATGACAGGTCATAACATGAAAATCATGGCATGTATGGCATGAGCGGCTTGATTTACATGCCACGGTCTTGGTACTCTCCTGCCCAGCTAGCATACAAAGGATGTATGATGACTTTGAAACGGATATCCTAGACGTTAACGTTGCAGACGGCACGCGTAAGAAGCCTTAGTCCTGGATGCGTCGTATATCGTCTGATGTCCGGCTCGTTGCACATGCGTCTTCAAAAAGGTGGTCTTTTCGACGGCTTCGAGGAGACTCCAATAATCCCATTTTCCAGGATTTCTGAATCCGTTCAAAGACTTGCACGTGCGTCATCAAAAAGCTGTTCCTGAAATGTTAGCCGTAATCTGAAAAAGAAGCAGGAATCGTGCTCGGGAACTGGGCGCGCCCACCAAAATTTTGGTCTGGTTGCCACCCTCAGAATATATAAATGATAATGTGACCTCAGAGCTAACGCCTTAGGGGTTCAAATGACGCCAAGGCATTTTTTGCACCCCTAAGGCATTACCTCTGTGGTTCTGAAGGTGTCAACGGGATAATAATTTTGGGGGGCACCCACGATCCACGGACGTCGTCCCTGCCTTATGGTAGTAGCTGCGACCTGCTGCGTTACCAGCTGCACCATAAGGTTTAGGGTGCTGCAGAGTGGGGGTTAGTGCCAGCCCACCTGAATACTTTCGTCCTAGGAAGAAGTGCTGGTGTCGCACTTGCGTGGAACGTTTTTTTTTTTTCTGGTGGGTCAAAGCACTAAAGCACTAGCATTGAGTGCAACAGAGCAATAGTGCAGTAAGGTAGGCACAGTTGTCTGCAAAGGCTTCATCAGTCTTAGCATTTAGGTCACAATTAGTTGTCATGCATACAAAAATCAATATAGCTTGTACTTTGTATAGTATGAAGCAAATCTACCAAAAACAGTAGTGACATATCTTTCTACAGTTAAGGATAGAAAGTTTCTTGGCAAGCGGCCTGACAAGGAGGCCCCACTGCCAATGATCATGACGTCAACAACATTTTATTCAACATTTCATTGAGAAACTAACTTATGGTAGTTTAAAAAAAGAGAAATGCGAAGAAAATAAAACCACAAATATTCAAAAGGAACTGCAGAAGAAATAATTTAAATATATCTGGAACTTATTAACGACTAGAGGCTTACAGAAAGCGCACTAGTAACAATAATCAAAAGCCAAACGACAATGCATTTCTCAGCATGAGAGTAGCGCATCCTGTTATATGAGCACACCGCATAATGGATGACTGTGTGATAGCTGCTTTCAGTCATGTTATGCAGTATCTTCGCCACATAAAATCAATGAGTATGAACAAAGGAACTCAAATATGACCAGGTATCAAAGTGAAAATTTGCCTAGGACATCAGCTGATGTAAAGAGGCAAGCTTGAAAAGACTACCAAAAGCATCAATCAAGTGACAATGAATACTGACCTAAGTGACCTTCAAAGAAAATATCGCATGAAATATTAACATAATTGTTATAATGAACAACATCACAATGCAGTGCATAATCTGTCACAGCGAGCAACATTACATCGAAGCAATCTCAGTTTCATAATGAAGCTACATACTCGCGTACTTGAAGTCCAATACACTGGAGACAGGTAGAGAGGGTGGCCTGATCTAGTACGCCCCGGCCTTCTACTCTACTTCGGGGACAACGCAACAGGGGAAGAAGAGTGATGAAGCATGAGGATGGGGATAAGAATGAGTGATCCGTATATACATAATAAGACATGACTGCTTGCGCAAAAGGGACATGGACGCCAGTAATCATATTTCATTACGCTTGATACCAACTAGCCCAACTTATGGCAGCTATTCACTTCTGCAAAACAATGTGCTGTGACGCGGAAAATGTCGACCCGGCTCTCTTGACATAAACACTGGCAATAGTCAAACCCCAGCACGGGTAACTGGGACCTCGCCTCTACTTGAAACGTGACAGGGGCCACCATTAGTCGGACGAATATGCTGTGCAGGGAAATGCACTCGAAGATTATGATAAAGGTCTAATAGTCGCATAATGGAAAGAAGCCACTTTAGTTGCATCTAAGTTTAATAGTCGCTTTTCATAATCCGCAACTTTGCGCAGTGGTACCGAACGTCTAGCATCCAGTCCATTTCTGTTGAAAAAATGACCTTGCAGCATTTGGTAATTCGGTATGGTCCCCTATTTCGGGTGAAATACAGCTTTCATCTATTGCTTGTACTCCCATATCAGCCAGCCTAGTGGCCACCGTCTACTGCTGTGGCACGAATGGGGGACAGTCGCGAAATACTATGTGTTCTAGTCTCTGATACATTAGACAGCGCTCACAGTTCGAGATGTACGCGCGACTGAAGAGGTGCGCGTAGTGCCGAGTTAGGTCGGCGACCAGGTGAAACCTGCGCAGTGTACTGGCACCGCTGCCGTTTATTCTACCCGGGAGGAAAAACTCGTGTCACTCTATTTGCCGCAGATGCCTGCATAGGTCGGCGCACTCACTCATGAGTGCACTCACTCGCACTCATTTCATAGACGTGAGTGCGAGTGAGTGCCAATGAGTGTGAGTGGAAGTGAGTGCGAGTGCGAGTGAGTGCAAGTGAGTGTGAGTGGAGGTGAGTGCGAGTGAGTGCCAGTGAGTGTGAGTGGAAGTGAGTGCGAGTGCGAGTGAGTGCCAATGAGTGTGAGTGGAAGTGAGTGCGAGTGAGTGCAAGTGAGTGTGAGTGGAGGTGAGTGAGAGTGCGAGTGAGTGCCAATGAGTGTGAGTGGAAGTGAGTGCGTGCAAGTGAGTGTGAGTGGAGGTGAGTGCGAGTGTGAGTGAGTGCCTTTGAGTGTGAGTGGGAGTGAGTGCCAGTGAGTGTGAGTGGAGGTGAGTGCGAGTGAGTGCCAGTGAGTGTGAGTGGGTGCGAGTGCAAGTGAGTGCAAGTGAGTGTGAGTGGAGGTGAGTGCGAGTGCGAGTGAGTGTTTGTGAGTGTGAGTGCGAGTGAGTGCCAGTGAGTGTGAGTGGAGGTGAGTGCGAGTGAGTGCTTGTGAGTGTGAGTGGAAGTGAGCGCGAGTGCGAGTGAGCGCCAGTGAGTGTGAGTGGAGGTGAGTGCGAGTGCGAGTGAGTGCAAGTTAGTGTGAGTGGAGGTGAGTGCGAGTGAGTGCGGATGCTGGAAAAATTTGGGTGAGTGAGTGTGAGTGAGTGTTCCCCTACACTGCCGACCTATGGGTTCGAAACACTATTTTTAGACGAGGCATTTTCAAGTCGTATACGTCTCGCTGTTCCGGGTGGTTCATCCTTGCGCTAGTTACCGAATTAAAACATGCGCATGAAGCGACGCCGACATGATAGCTCGCAATCATTCACATCTCTGATGGCAAGATGCTTGCTGATTCAATCAGTTTCTCACATCTTGTCATAGCTGGGTATCGATGTATTCTTTTCAACATTGACATGAAGCTACAGAACTACTGCAGCTTCATGTCACGCGGCTGCTCCTTGCAAACTGTTGTAAACATGCTGTCAGCGCTCCGACGCCCCGTGCTCAGAGGCAGCTTTCACATACGCTGTGCTGGCGGCGGTGGCGCAACTATGGAGGGCTGCAGTGAGCGGTGCGAGGTGCCTCCGCGCCGCAACGTCGCTACAAGCCCTACGCCCGGCGACAACTTTCTGTGGCAGCACGGCCAAGGCTACGTGGGCGGAGCCTATGCACATGTGCTACTGCGCCAAGTAGTCCGCCCGTGTTTCGGTTTCGATTTCACCAGCGCAGGTCGCTTTTCCTTACTTGCGCATAAACGTTGTGCACCTGTACGGACAGATTTTGATTTGGCAACGCCTGGTACTACTGCGAAGCTGGTGGACTCGCGGCACGCGGCGGTGTTTCCTCCGTAAGCGACGTTGACAAGCTGCAACCGGAGGACGCCATCTTTGACGGTGAGGAATGCGGTGAGGTAAAAAAGCGACGGAAGCCAAAGAAACCCACAAAACCTGAGAGCATGAAACGAAATTTTTTCTACCTGCGCTACGTTTTTATTCACTAATTAAAAAATAAATCTGCGAAAAATGTAAGTGGTGAATGGTACAATCTCAGTTACCGAGAACAGTATACAAACGTTTTCGTTGGGGGACTACATGCTGTGGCGCAGTAAGACAAGCGTGATTCGGCTCCGTAGCCTTGGCTGTGCTGCCACAGAAAGCTGTCGCCAGGTATAGTTATATCGCCGGTGCCTACCACAGTCTACCAACATGAAATAGGTCCACAGAACAGAGTAAACAAAATTCGCTTAGATACTCAGAGAGACGGTAGACCTACATGCATTTGAAACCTCGGTTTAATGAGTTAAAATGACCTTTAAGTGGACATAACAAATTGAAATCATCTTTGAAACATGAATATTCATGCATTCTTACTCGCAATTTCTGTTTCCATGGTGTTCAACGGCCATACGAAGTGGCGATTAAAAAACTTCCGCATCACAATGAACCAACCCCATGTTGCCATGCATACCCTAATGCAAGCAGCAGTGCTCGTGAACTACCCACAGAGCTGCCTTCCTCTGTACTAGTGCAGCCCCCACCTCCCACTCCGGTCTTTATTCTCTGGCAGCGGCGGGCTGCACAGGCCAGAGCAGCCAAGTATGGTTCGGGCATGGCCGCCGAGATTGTGGCAATATCTGAGGTCATGCTTAACTCATTCCTTACAGCATTCATTGAGCATTGTTTGCTCGCTACTGATGGCTTGAATCGGCACTTTTGAGTATTTCCACAGTGCACACGAACACGCTTTGCCATTGTACACGAAGTAGAAGCACCGTATTTCCTTTTCTTGACCAGTTCATGTTTTTCCCATGCAGTGATGAATTTGAACCCACTCCAAAGTTTCACTATCATCAAGTGGCAAGTGAACATGGATGCCAAGGGAAGCAGCATGCTCGCTTCGAGAGATGCAGATATTGTGACCCCGGTGTGTCTACGGCGGATGTAATCGATGGATCGAGAAGCAGCACATCTGATGATGCTGCCTTTTCGTCAGACTTTGGTTCTGATAGTGACAAGGACACAAGTCAGCCTGGATCATCAGCGGCTGCAGCATGGTTGGTTGCACTTCTTGTGTCGACGTATCTGCTTTCATTTCGAGTGCTTGATTTTTGTTTTCGACATTATTTATCCCGATGAGAGTGTCAGTGAAATAAATAGAGTGAAAACAGCAGAAAACCAGTTTTCTGCAAAACATGCAATGTTCCACTATGTTTCACCACGGGGAACTGATTTGCCACATGGCATGCCCAAATGTAGGGCTTGCAGTAAATTTTTGTTGCAGAAGTTCCATGAAAAATTGTGATTTTTTACATTTTTGTATATCTTATTATTTCTGTTAAATTTTTTTCTTTGTAGATAAAGAAGCTTCTTTACAAATTTTTCTACATTTTTTGCAAAATCGAGCATTTTTTTATCTCAATACCTCAATTATAATAGTCATCACCCGCAACACTGCAAACAGCGAATATTTATAGGACAGGCAAGGCGCATAAGAACGATTTGTAGCAACGATGCGGATTATGTTCACCACTTAAGCGATTTAAACGCAACCTTAGCTGAATGAAATCACCCGCATGACGCTCTCAACAAGGCATACGCGTGTAAACTAGATAGGACTCCAGCACTAGAAAAAAAAGAGACCCTAAAGCACAGACCAACCAGCCGCTAGTGTTCATAACAAGATACTCCAATGCGCTTCCAAACACAAATACTAATATTCTTCATAAGTACTATCCAATACTAACAAGCAATGATCACTTTAGAAAAGCATTTCCCGAAATAACAAGAGTCACCTACCGCCATAACAGAAACTTTAAGGACTTGTTAGTACATGCCAAAGTAAACCCTCAGCGCGCCGCCCGTGTAATAACCTACTACCATCTCAGATGTAAGACTTGTAAGCATATTCAAAATGATCGTAAAGTTAAAAGCATGGGAAGTGACTATGTCCATCATATAAAATCAGCACTAGTTCAAGTGTTATTTACATGTCGGAATGTTCACTCTGTCACAAGCAAATACATTGGCGAAACTGGTCAACCAATTAATGTTAGATTAAACGGGCACCGTGCGGACACCACGAGTAACCTGCTGAAGGCAGTGGCACAGCATTTTAATATGGCAGGTCATAACTTTGACAAACTCAAACTCTACATACTTCAGGTAAACTTCCACTCGTAGAGGGACAGAAAATACAAGGAATCATATCTCATATACAAGGTCAATACCCTCCAGCCTACAGGCATAAACCTTTCAAAGGGAACCCTTGATTCCATTAGATACGGTGGGGGTTAACAAAGACAACAAAAGGTTAAGGCATGTACAAGCTAACAATGTTTCTTCTCGAAAGTCTACTTTCAGGTGCAGATCCCCCGTCCAGTTTGACGAGAGCAACGGCATTAAACAGTGTAGTCACTTTTTTAGCAACAAGCTTTCGGTGAAATGCACTGCGGGTGCGGCACGGGTGGTGCGGGGTGGGACGCCTGTATCTAGCATATGTGCTTCTTTCTTCATCCTGCTTTCTGAAACCGTGTGCACAATGTATTTCCACGATATGTACCACAAGCAGATTCTTTGGAAGCTTTCACTCTCTCCATATATGTTAGTCACACTAACACCTGTCACCCAACTCCCCCCCCCCCCTTGTTGTTTGCACATGCCACTCTTCTCCTCTCCTTCTGTGGACAGGGAGAGTGGAGCGTGCAATGGCATACAGAAACAAATGCTCAAGAAGGCAGCTGCTGTCCTGACGAAGACAAGTTCACTTGTCGAAACGGCTCCAGCAACATTCCCTGTTCTACATCGTTTTTAACTTCTTTTCCTTGATATATTCCACAAAAAATTTTAGTGCTGCAGTTCTTTCAGAAAAAAAAGAGAACTGGCATAGCTACTAAAAAGCCATTTTCCCCCGCTGTAGGGAAAGAGTTAAAGGAGCCCTGATATGTAAATCAAGCATGTCACTTTTATTGTACGTTTGCTTGATCTGAGACTCTATGATGACTGCAGCGCCAATAAAAGTGGTGAAATCAAAGTGCATTATAATTTAATTTGTGCCTGACATCACCTTCCCCGCTGACTACAGTGTTGTACATAAACAGTTTCTACGAGCAGATGTGACATGATCCCTGTTATGCTGCTGGTTCCAATTGGCCTTGACCAGTCATGAACAAAAATATATAGAGCATATTCTGACAATGTGCTGTCTACTATAAGGAATTTTAAAATAAAAACATGTTTTGTGCTTGCTAAAGCTTCTAAAAGGCACAAATTCGTGCATTACAATTTCATTTTGTGCATGACTGACACAAGGAGCGCTGTGTGGCCCACAGTGTTGCTGTGGTAGGAAGGCCACAATGGGCAGCATGGTTCTGGCACTGCAAGACGTAAGCCGCATCTTGACTGGAAGCAGCATAACACATCTCTCAGTAAGTGAAATGCAAGGGAGGTGCCAGTATCTGTCATATGCTTTTATTTTGAATTTGTAAGTATGATAACTTCCGTTTGCTTGAGCCAATCTGAAAATTCCTTTTGCCATATGCTTTTATTTTGAATTTGTAAGTATGATAACTTCCGTTTGCTTGAGCCAATCTGAAAATTCCTTTTGCATTTACCTGAGGACAATGCAAGCAACCTGTTTCAACGCAAAACTTGGAGAGTAAAATTTGGTTTCAGGGCCCCTTTCACTGTGCAGTGAGATGGCCTGCACTAGTGATCATGAGAAATCACCATAGGTCGGCACACTCACTCATGAGTGCACTCACTTGCACTCATTTCATAGACGTGAGTGCGAGTGAGTGTGAGTGGAGGTGAGTGAGAGTGCGAGTGAGTGGCAATGAGTGTGAGTGGAAGTGAGTGCGAGTGAGTGCCACTGAGTGTGAGTGGAGGTGAGTGCGAGTGAGTGCCAATAAGTGTGAGTGGATGTGAGTGCGAGTGAGTGCCAGTCAGTGTGAGTGGAGGTGAGTGCGAGTGAGTGCCAATAAGTGTGAGTGGATGTGAGTGCGAGTGCGAGTGAGTGCCAGTCAGTGTGAGTGCAAGTGCGAGTGAGTGCCAATAAGTGTGAGTGGAAGTGAGTGCGAGTGAGTGCCAGTGAGTGTGAGTGGAGGTGAGTGCGAGTGAGTGCCAGTGAGTGTGAGTGGAGGTGAGTGCGAGTGAGTGTGAGCGGAAGTGAGTGAGAGTGCGAGTGAGTGCCAGTGAGTGCGGGTGCTGGAAAAATTAGGGTGAGTGAGCGTGAGTGAGTGTTCTCCCACGCTGCCGACCTATAATTCTTATACGCCCCTAAAAATTCTCCAGATAACCAATGACTTGGTATCCACCTCCCCCCCATTTGATACTGGTTGCGGCATCGGTAACACCGCCACCCCTCCGGCAAATCGAAATTCTGGATAATCCCCTGGCTCAGCTACCTGTTCTCTGTTCGCAAAAAAAAAAATGCAGTGGCTTAGCTCTGCCAGGCTAGGATACACGTGGCGTTAGCTAAGGTTCAGCTGATTATTCTTAGCTTTTCTGGTTGTCTAGGATTAGCTTGATTATCATGCTTACTGCTGCTTCAATGACACACACACGGTATACGCATTATGTGACACATGTATACTTATTTTTGTCAACGTCAGGCTGCTTCTCTATTGCAACAAAGACAGCTCTCTCCTTCTCCATGGTTATACCACACTGGCAAACACCAGCCTGCCGGTCTGACAACTGGCTAACCTCCCTGTCCTTCCGTTTTTCTTCTCCTCCTCCCTGCTGTATGTATACCCCCACTGATACGTCTCCATTTGCGCCCAAATTGAAGAGGCACTATCAAGCGTATCAAGCGGCTGCAGCGCAGTGTCAGACGGCGACTGCACAATGGAGGCGCACAGCTGCGTGCGCGCCGGTACCACTGCGTCTGCCGCGGTTATGGCGTCACTCCTCTGGAATGCGCAGACCGGCGAGGCGTGCGCGGCGGCGGCAGCGGCTCCGGTGCGCCAGTTGTGTGACATCACTGCTCCTCACGCATGCGCAGCACGGCTCTCGGACGCGCACGCGAAACTGCTCCAGCTCGGCCAGTTTAGCTAACGCTACAAGCAGATGAAGAAGAAAGGACACAGTCCTCTCGACCTGTCGTGAAGTGCGGGGAACGTGCTAAGACGGAGACTTGGGTCGTTAAGACACAAACATGCTCGATGCTTGCGACGATGAGGAAAATGAGATGGTGCGTCCTCTCATGTCCCTTTGCCACGGGTCCACTGCTTGAACAAGGAAGCAAACTGTTGTGTCGTGCGACCGCGGGTTACGCCGCGCTCCTGCCCTACACAACACAAACAGCGGTGTATGTGTAGTTGAAAGAAACGACGCTGTACCGATAGTTCTTGTGCCGACGTAACCACCCGAGCTCGCATTATAAACGAATTATTCATTTCGCGTTCCAAAAAAATGTACAGTGCAAGTAATAGTTGTGTATGTAACACTTTCTTCTTGTTAGTCTATCAGATAATTTGCAGGCAACGAGGACGTGCAAGAAACACATCCATTGTGTTAAATTGGCGCCAGTTGGTGGATAGCGCGACGTGCGTTTCTTTTTCTTTGCGAGCAGCCACCCAAGACAGAGGGCGCATCGGCGCCATGCTCTGCGGCATGACCTGGGCCGCCTGAACAAGCGCGGTTTCCTCTCCTCAAGAATTCTTGCTCCGTGCCAAGCCGTTTACTCATTCGTTATGTGAAAGTTTAACTGTTACAATATAGCTAGCCTTGTTATGTAATCCGTGAACCGAACCCTATCTTAAATCATCAACTTGTCTAATGCTACCGCATGCAATTGGCCCACCGGTTAGATATTTGTAGGCGTAATTTGTCACATAACATATGACTGCTACGTAAACTAGCAAATATGTGAGTCTGCATATTATGCGGACAAATATATGTAGTTTTCGTGAAAATTACCACCTTTGATACACTATAAAATAGTTCTATTAACTTTATATATCCGTACTCCTATTGCCTTCAATGGCAGTAAAACGAAAAGTTTGAGTCCTTGTAATAAGTTGCCTCTTTTCATTGCGTAATTACAACACGTATTAATTCATCAGCGAGTATATTTGCTATGTACGAACCGGCGAGCACACGGAATGAATTGCGAAATTTACTTTCATATTCACAAGGAAACAGCAGGGCGCGAGAGGCAGTCTTGTAAAGCAAATCGAACGCACGAGATAAAAGGAAGTAAATGAAGGGCGCAAAGCGTTAGCATGAGCAAGCCGGTTATATCTGCCTCGTTATCTTAGTTATGTGCGCCTGCTCGTGCTCGTTTTATGTTGCAGCAAGTTTACGCTCGTCATGCCACACTTAGCTGAAATAAAATACCTCCGCTCACGATGAAGTACAACCAGAATGCGTGCATGAAACAGCCATGTAAGTGCGGACCATTGCGGTGACAAATCTGCAAGCATGGAAGGAAATATACAAAATCCCCGTATTTACAGTACAAACGCGTTCTCTGCGCGGTGAGTGACTGCAGTATTAGCTTGCAGTAACGTAGTATTTTATAGGGGAGCTAAATTAACCTTATGTTGGCTAATAGCAGAAAAAATATCAAGCGCATAGCGGACGCCTGCCGCTTTGCCGTGATTAGAGAGACGCCGAAGTGGAGGGCTCCTGAAATTTCTACTACCTCGGGTTCTTTAACGTGCACTGACATCGCACAGCACACGGGCCTCAACATTTCGCCTCCATCGAAATGCAGCCGCCGCGGCCGGGATTCGATCCTGCGAACTTTGGATCAGCAGCCGAGTACCATAGCCACCGTGACAGACCACCGTGGCGGGGCAAAAAAAAAAAAGAGTGTGAGTGGAAGGCAGTGCGAGTGAGTGCGAGTGAGCACCAGTGAGTGTGAGTGGAAGCGAGTGCGAGTGAGGGCCACTGAGTGTGAGTGAAGGTGAGTGCGAGTGAGTGCCAGTGAGTGTGAGTGGAGGTGAGTGCGGGTGCTGGAAAAATTCGGGTGAGTGAGTGTGAGTGAGTGTTCTCCCACACTACCGACCTATGGAAATCACTAGGTCATCCACTTCTTTTATTAGGCGAATTCCACCGAACACTGTGACTGGGCGTGACCTCTAAGAGTGCATCGGCAACTTAACGACCTTGGGGGTAGCAAGCCTGCCAAGCCAAGCAAGCTTGGCAAGGTTCATTGGCCAATGCATAGTATGCAGTGTAGCGGGATGTTACTGTAAAATTTTTGATATCGTCGTTTTTTTTCTGTTTCACGGCAATAAGGATGAGATGTATGCTAAACAGAAGCAAAAGACGATCGCACTGGGGTAGAATGCAGCCACCATAAAGGCTGTTGTGGCGCATGCCAAGTCACATGGTACTGATGTCGTAGATTTTTTTTTTTTGCTGCTTTTATGAAACTTTGTTGTATGTGTGGCTGCATAACATTACCACTGGCAACGATGCCATTGTCTTGTCTTTTCATGCTAAAATTATCACATCCAAATGGCAGACTTTACAAATAAGAGTAGTAATGGTTAGACAAAATAATGCATATAACAAAGTAACTGTAGGTCTCCCTTAGACTTCATTATAATGAGGTTCATGAGTGTATGCAATAAAAAAAATTGACCCTATGGAAACACATTTGGTGTGTGGGGGGGGGGGTCAACTCTTATAGGGTAAGGTTCACAACATAACACCTCTACATTGAAGCAAAACTAATTCTTGAGAATATTTAACGGCTCAAGTGGATTGGCATATGGCATTACTGGCTCAAGGCTGAGAGACAGTTAACATGGCAGCAGTTGTGGCTTTCAATAACGCTGTTTTAGATCTGCAATCACAACAGAATGTCTCAAAATCGGATGTTGAAACGTTTCGGCATGCCAAGTTTTAAGAATCCTTTTACACGCCTCTGTGGGGTATGTGGCAGTACTGCGAAACCATCTGCATTACCAGGCATGTCCAAAAAATCAGCGACTGACGGTACATAAATCCCCAGTTTTCTTCTTGTTTTTCAACCACATGTATTCAAATCTGACTTATAGATTTATTGGCTAAGATGCTCTGGTTAGTGAGTTACGTTATTAATTGAAGCCCAGTGTTAAACTGTATGCATCATATTCAGTTGCAAAGCATATAACAAAAAGATTTGCTAAATCTTCACTTAAAGGGACTGACAACCGATTTTTAAGGACCCTGCTTCTTATGCGCAATGAAAAGCTCACACCCCGCACCATTTTCACCTGCAGCGATTACTTCCAAAAGTGCGAGGATATTTCGCACGCAGAATTTATTGATCTGAGAAGCCTCTAAAAAAGGCAAGCGTGCACTCTAGCAACGTTGTAAAGTGATCGTGATGCTGATAATCCGCCTCGCTTCCGGACATTGTTCTGCTTTTGCAGGAGTGGCGTAGCTGTGATTAACTACCTAGATTTTTACCTTTTCAACTACTTTCTGAAATAAAAAGACAGTACAATGAGTTGGCATTGTTGGTCAGGCCGACCTTGTGTTTGTGAGGTGTTCTTTCGCATGTCTGCGCCTATGTCATGAATGGCAAGGCTCCGGCGCCGTCATTATGGCGACAGTCGAGCCCTGCCAGGTCAGCTAGATTCGAAACCATGCTTTTGCATGTGACAGCGGAAGTGTGCAGTAGCAACGCACGTTGCAAATGAAGGGTTATCTGCATATCGTAAGTGAGGAAAAGCTTAAATATCAAAAGTTTCATGCATTCTGATATTAATAAACAGATGAAATATTGTGTAAATTTGTAGGTCACCTGACCGCACTCTAACTCTAGTTTGTATGTTTGTCGCTTAAGTTACCAAACGTCACTTTTCGCGACTTTGCATGAAGAAATAAAAACATAAAACCATGTTCAATGAGGAAAAGAGGTGTCGTTTGAGCCAATGCAACACATAATCTTTTCACCAGTGGGGTCATCTCAATCCAAATTTTGGGTGGTTGTCTGTCCCTTTAATGAATTCGAACACATGCACTGAATCTGACCCTCCTCCATCCTCTCATAAGCTAACAACCACACATGCTGCTTGCAGTTTGTGATGTATGAGAATAATTTGGTACACACCAGAAATGCCCTACCAGCCACATCATCTGCTCGTGCACCATCAAGAGCTGTGCTGTCTTACCACCAGTTCCTCTAGTCATAATGACACTGATGGCAACGCACAACAATGAGCCTACGCGCATTGCATGCTAACGACTCCATATATAGAACAGCAGTGCTTTTTCCAAGGCCAATACCAAATGAGTGATTTAATTGCAGAGATTCTTATTTAGAAGTGGAGGTGTAATAAATTAGTACTGCGTTCATGTTTCAATTAGACTGTATAGAACACATAGCACATGGAGTAGCTCACGCTTTAAGCGGTAGGAGAACTTGAGAGGAAGCCCATCCAAGTAATGACATGCGTTGTTCTTGAGGGCAGCCAGCAGTGCATTCTTGCTCTCGAATGTTACCAAGGTGTAGCTGCGGCAGAAGAACAGCACTTTAGATGTCAACAACAAAGAAATCGCACCATTCAGTTGAAGAAACCAGTTCAATCAAAGGCCAAACCAAACCACTACTGCATTTACAAGTGCTTCTGCTATGAGCAAAAAGGAGAAGCAGATAATGCAAACATGCATGACTAGTTGACATAACATCCTTATAACTTGGCAACAACCTAAGAATTCAGTAAAAGCTATATAAACAAAACCACACTACACATGCCCTATTTGCCACCGTGCTGCAAAACACACTTTTTGAGGGTAGTCTATAATGAAAGCAGTTTGCTTCTGCTATAACATTATAAGAGTGAAAAATGTAATCAACTTTGTCACGCGGGTGCGCATATTCTAAGAACTGAGCAGCAGTGTACTTGCTGCTGGCATGCGTGGGTTCTTACTGACATTAGTTCATAAATTCTGCTGTAGTCTTAACGATTCCATACAATACCGAACACAAGCTAAAGGCTTGGAGTAATGCATCCAAATTTCATCGTGCAAAAAACAAGAACTCAGACTTATAGATATATTGGCTAATATGTTCTGGTTATTGAGTTACGTTATTAATTGAAGCACAGTGCTAAACTGTATGCATCATATTCAGTTGCAAAGCATATAACAAATAGATTTGCTAACTCTTCACTTAAAGCTCCTTACATATACTAACATTTTTTAAAGAAATACCCAAGAACAATTTTGTCAGCTGAGATGTTTTAATCAAATTAAAAATAGGGTGCAAGAAGCGGCAAATACAACTCCATTTCGGCGCAGAAATTGCTCGAAAATAATTTTAAAATGCCCACTGTATCATACTTGTTACATTGAATATGGTGCCTCAGTTTGTAATAATACTTCACAGAAAAGCCAATGTTGCATTTCTGATATGCTGTAATTGAGTTCCAGCAGTAAATATTTAAACAAAGTAAGTCCTTATTAAACAATTTATCTACAACTTTGTGGGAACTCATAAAAAATATTTCAGCAGTTTTTTTTCAGCAAATGAACTCTCCATGGCAAGATAAACAGTAAAAAAGGTTCTTGTTTTCCTTCACAAAGTACAGTATACTGGCATTACAAGATTAAATCAATTTTTTCAAAGACCACCACATGTAGTACCACCAGTAAACATGTGGCAAAGCTCAAAATGTCATGTTAACCCTATGAGATACATTTTAAAGCTGTCTGTTTAGTTCTAGTGCATAAAGGATGAACAATAAACAAGACAGAGTGCTTTGTCTTATCCATCCGTACTTCTTCATTTACGTGTGCTATGTGCTAGTTCACAGGCTCAAGATGCCAGTCATATAACACCATGCTCATGTTTCTACATGTGTCGGAGGTAGCAAACCATGTGTGGTGTGTGATGTGTCGTTTTGAGTAGTAATGTTATTTTCGCTCTGTGGTGCATATAGACTCAAACCTCGCTATAACAAAGAGACCCAGAAACACTTTATCATGTATATTATTGCCCTTAACTGCAATGCCTGCAGTTTGGGTGAAAAAATTTTAATGCACAAGAAAGACAGCGTTGCAGCCTGTGGTAATGCTATATATAGCCATGCATGTGATGAAGTTTTATAAAAGCGACAAGAAATGTCTATAGGCCTATTCTATGTTAGTAACCAGTGGCAGGCACCGGCAATATATCCAAGCACTTGTAGTGACATTGTGGCATGGAGGCTCCGCCCATCGCTCGACGCTGCCCAGCACGGTCGCACCACAGCCGCCAGCGTCGCATGTGCGAAAGCTGCTTCTGAACACTGCCCGTTGGAGTGCCGCCGGCATGTTTACAAGAAAGTTTGCAAGGGGCGGCTGCAAGACAGCAAGTTGGAGTGGCTCTGTAGGAAGTATTAAACGAATATAGAAAAACTATGTCGACGTGCACCTATGACAAGCTGCGAGAAAGTGATTGGAACAACAAGCACCTTGACAGCATGGATGTGAATGATTCACGATCTATATTGCCACCTGCATGTATTGGATCATGGGCAAAAGAAGCTGCAGCCCCAAATGCGAAAGAAGACTGTGCGCTCCTTTTGTACTCGATAGCCAGCCTTGACGGACATGCTTTGCCAGGGTCAGCCCCCTCAGTTTCCAATAAAGCCCCAAACGACCTCTGAAGGCTCGTGACCAACTGGTGAAGGTGCTGGGTAGCCCTCACGGATGTTGCGGACCCCTCCAGGGAGCGGCAGTACAAGGTCAATGGCGGTCAACACTCCTGTGCGTCGGGCCAGCCGCAAAATCAGGGCACTGCCTCCAGAAGGCAATGCTACTGTTGCCGTCACTTTCACCACTATGACCAGTGCTACCATGCAAACTGCCCCAGCCGGTGTGGAGAGCACGACATTCAACTGATATACCCTCGAGAGCCCAAGTGCCCCAACGACGTTCCGTGGCATCGTATTAGAGGATGTCGAAGACTGGATGGTAGACCTCGAGCACGTGGCCGCCTTAAACCAATAGGACGATGCGGCAAAACTCAGGCATGTATACTTCAACTTAGAGGACTGAGTGCATACATGGTTTACGAATCAGGAGGATCAGCTGATGTGATGGGGTGAATTTTGCCAGCGGATTCTCGAAACTTACACCAGTGCTGATCGCCAGAACAAGCAGAACGCGTGCTTCAGTCCCACGTTCAGTTTCCAAACGAGACTGTGACCACTTACGTCAAAGACATGATGTGCCTCCTCAGAAGAGCTGATCCGGGAATGGCGAAGGACAAGAAGTTGCGTCACCTGATGCGTGGCGTCAAGGAGCAGATCTTTGCAGGTCTCATGAGGTGCCCTCTGAAGACAGTCGCGGAGTTCTTGTCCGATGCCATAACCATGGAAAAGATGCTCCTGCATCGCGCCAACTTGTATGAGCGGCAGGTGAACAATATGTCCGCTGCTGACATCTTCGCGGCCATCAGAAGTAATGTCGACTGCTTGCGGGAACTCATCTGCTCTGTGGTGTCCAAAGAGTTGCAGAAGGCCATCACACCACCTCAGCCCATGGTAAACTCTGTGGCGAAAATGATCAAGGACGAGCTGCACCAGGCTCTCCGTGAGCAAAGTGACACCTTGTCACATCACAACACTCAGCAAGCACCAGCTGAGTATCATAGTGCGTCCTATACAGAAGCCTTGAACCGTCCTGCTTTCCCTCCGCCGCAGTCACTTGTGCCCCTCCGACAGTAGCACTCCAGCCGGCGCAGCCGATGCCGTACTACAGTACCGTCTTCCATGCCACTCCAGTTGCCTATCATTTGCACCAACCGGTGCAGTACATTGATGATAGACGCATGCCGCTTCGGAAGTCTGATGTCTGGCGCACACCCGATTGCTGTCCTCTTTGTTATCACAGCGGTGAAGTGGACCATTTGTACCGCGGATGTCCGTACCAGTGCCTTGGCCTTTGCGGTTTTTCTACCTACTTGCCACCACCGTGCTACGGCCAGCAACCCCGGGACAAAGAATTACCTCGCTCAGCAGCATATGCCATCGTCTACTGGGTGGCAGTTGCGCTCGCCAGTGCCAAGGCGATTTTCACCTCCACCTCAGCGATCTTTTGCCACACAGTTGCCCAGTCCCCGCCGGGAAAACTAACTGCAGCGACTTTTGGGGGCAAGGTCGCTAACAATCGCTGCGCTGAAGACCTCCGATCGACGCAGATACGAACAGATGCCAATTCTACAGCAGCTGCAACTGAATGGGATGACCTACTGTTTCTCGATATACCAATGGTGGTGGAGGGTTACCTAGCTTCTAGTGCATTGGTGGACACAGATGCAGACTATTCAATTTTAAGTGGGAAAATGGCAACACTTAAAGAAAGTAATCATGACTACGCAGAAGTCGCGGATTCAGACAGCTGGTCGCCACGTCGTTGCTCCTCTAGGAACCTGCATGGCCAGAGTTGAGATTCAAGGGTCGACGATTGTAGCGAGCTGCCTTGTGTTGCACGAATGCTCCCATGACCTCATCCTAGGAGTTGACTTTCTAAGGAGTGTGGTGCTATCATTGATCTTCAGGAAGGTCGTATCACATTCTCAGCAGAGTGGGCAATCGACGTGCAGGACGACCAACAATGTCCCAATGCACTTCAGGTTTCTGCAGACAGTGTAACGCTTCCTCCATGAGCCAGTGCCCTGGTCAACGTCACATGTCGAGGCTTGTGCAATGGCGAAGCAATGGCCGAAACAAACTTGGGACACCTGCTTAAGCAAAGTGTTTGTGTGGCTACAACAAGGGTCATACAACTTCGTGCCGGCCAGTCACAATTGCTTGTCACCAACTTGAGCAACGAGCATCGGCACCTTTTCCGCAGCACTTCGATTGTATTTGCAGACAAAGTAGCCGCCATTAAGAACTGTTTTATGTCGGAAGTACTGGAGACCGCAGACATGTCTCTGGGCCATATCAACGTAAATCCTCAGCAGTTCAACGGCAACCAGACTGCACTGTGCAAGCTGTTGTTCGAATTCAGGGCCTGCTTCACCAGTTCATCACAGGTACACCAGACTTCCATCACTCGGCACAGGATCATCACTTATGAGGAGGCACACCTTATACACCAGCCGTCTTACCGCATGTCGGCTAAAGAACATGAAGCCATCCGTACGCAAGAACGAGAGATGCTTGATGACAGCGTTATCGAAACTTCCAACAGCCTGTGGTCTTCTCCGGTTGTTCTTGTTAAAAAGAAAGATGGGACACCACACTTCTGTATCAACTACCGGAAGCTTAATAGCATGACAAAGAAGGACATGTACCCGCTGCCGTGTATCGATGACTCGTTAGAGAGGCTACGCCATGCCCGCTATTTTTCTTCTGTCGATCTAAAGAGCAGGTACTGGCAAATCGAGGTAAATGACCGAGACCGCTAGAAGACAGCCCTTGTGACGCCAAATGGGCACTACGAATTTCGAGTACTTCCTTTTGGCTTGTGTTCCGCACCGGCAACTTTCCAGCGAATGATAGACACTGTCATCACTAGACTGAAGTGGCAGGCTTATCTTGTCTGCCTAGATGATGTGGTAGTGTTTCCGAAACATTTGAGCAGCACCTTCACCATCTGCGGAGTGTGCTAGAAGCCATCCAATCAGCAGACCTCACACTCAAGCCAGAAAAGTGCCACTTTGGTTACGAAGAACTCAAGTTCCTCGGACATGTAGTGAGTGCCAAAGGGGTCCGACCCGATCCGGACAAGCTTGCCACTGCAGCTGACATTTCCAGCTCCTGGAGATAAGAAGGCCGTCAGGCGATTCCTTGGTTTGTGCGCCTATTATCGCAGGTTTATTCAGGGTTTTTTGAATATAGCGGAACCCTTCATTCGCCTTACTAGAGATGACACGCTATTTGTGTGGGATAGCGAGCAACAGGAGGGTTTTGCTGCACTATGACAGCGCATGCAGTCAGCACCCGCGCTTGCACATTTCGACGACGATGATGATACAGAGGTGCATACTGACAACAGTAACATCAGCCTTGGTGCAGTCCTCATACAGCGTCGAGATGGACTGGAACAAGTCAAAGCGTAAGCCAGCTGCTCACTAATCTGTGCCGAGGCGAAATACTCGACTACAGAGAAAGAGTGCCTCGCCGTCTTTTGGCGATTACCAAGTTTCGCCCCTACCTCTGCGGTAGTCCATTCAAAGTAGTGATGGACCACCACGGCCTTTGTTGGTTGGCGAGCATGCACAACCCCTCAGGACGACTATTTACAAGTCTGGCCATAAGCATGAAGGCGCTGGCACAGTGTCACACGCACCCATTCAGCTTGCCAGTCGGGAAACAGACAATGATGATGATTTTCTGGGCTCCATTACCTTATCAGATTTGAGCAGACGGCGGCAAAATGACGCAGAAATTCGCCCGATCATTGATCATTTAGAGGGCCGTGGCACAGCCATAGCCACACCGTGCCATCTCTCACATTCATTGACGTCATTCTGTCTGCGAGACAGCGTGCTGTACAAAAATAACGCTCGTTTGAACAGCCGTGCTTACTGTTCCAAAAGACATGCAAGATGACGTCCTCTTCACTTGCCATGACGAACCTACATCTGGCCACGTAGGCTTCTCATGAACACTCGCCAGAGTAAATGAAATGGACTAGTGGCTGAGCTTTCCGCAAGCGTCAAGCAGTACGTTAAAGGTTGCCGTGAGTGCCAGCGCCGAAAGACACCATCGGTTAATCCACTTGGTTTACATCAGCCGATTGAGGCAACTCATACGCCCTTCGACCAAGTCGGAATGGACATCCTTGGACCGTTTCCACTGTCTGCCGGCGGCAATATAAATGGGTGATTGTTGCAACATTATTTAACGTGTTATGCTGAGACGCAGGCGATTCCACGAGCCAAGGCTTCTTCCTGAGGTAGCGCAGTTCTTCACGCGCCACATCGTCACGGTGCTCCCTCTAACATAATGACCGACAGAGGGACACCAATCACAGCACAGCTTATGGATGAAATCTTTGAATTAAGCAATACCAGAATCGAAAGATGATTGCATACCATCCGCAAATGAATGGACTTACCGAGCGACTGAACAAGACAATTACAGACATGATCTCTATGTACATCGACATCCAACACAAAACATGGGACCGGACACTTGCCTTACATGACCTTTGCTTATAATACTGCCGTGCAAGAGACAACACGGTTCACCCCATTTCGCCTTCTCTACGGAACGGCCGGGAAGTTCAGACCATGCCAGACGCTATGCTGCCGTGCCAGGATGCTGACCGGTTCACACCCGATGCTGAGGAATACGCAGAGCATGCTGAGGAAGCTTGGCAGCTAGCGTGGCTGCACATCGCTCAGCAGCAGCAAGCAGACGCACAACACTATAACATTAGTCACAGAGAGGTGTTCTACAACCCCGGAGTTCGCTGCTGTGGGCTCTCTGAAAAGTTACTGAGCTGGTACTTCGGCCCATATAAAGTGCTTCATTGCATCAGTGACGTGAACTACAAAGTGATTCTGGACACATCACATTGCACACTGCACACTTACACTGCGCACTGTACATTGTACACTTGTAACTTTTCTATCATTCATTCTTCTCTTTGTTTTCTTTTTATTTATTTCCGTTAATTTGCTTTGTCCTTTGGTTGTCCCAGTGTGACGTTTACATTTGTTCTCCTCCTTTACCTACACTGTTTTTTTTCTTTGTCCCCTAGTGTCTATTCTGTAGCATCGAGGTGATGCTGCTTTTTCTGGAAGGGGGATAACACCACCTGCATGTAGTGGATTGTGGGCAAGAGAAGCTGCAGTCCCAAACAGCAAAGAAGATTGTGTGCTCCTTCTCCGCTCAATAGCCAGCCTCGACAGATGCGCTTTGCCAAGGTCAGCCGCCTCAGCTACCGATAAAGCCACGAACGACCTCTGAAGGCTTGTGGCAATATATATATATATATATATATATATATATATATATATATATATATATATATATATATATATATATATATCACACCAACGTTACTGTATTCTAGGTCAGGTATTTAGGTAACTAGCGCACGCATGAACCACCTAGTACAACGAGACGTGTTTAAATACGACTTGAAAATTCCTGGGCTGAAAATACTGTTATGAACTAAAGCTTCTAATCACTATGCTAAATCCTTGTGCATAAACAAATAGATCGGATTAGTTACTCAAGCGTACGAAAAGAGAAATATATGTGACACTACAACCTACGTAAACATGGCTGCAATAATGCTTTACGTCATAGTTGCAGTCGACGAACATCTTACTAACGTGTAATCAACTTCATTTTTGCTTTGTTACGTGTGTACTTGCTTTACAACTTGTATTATTTGCTTGCACCTTCTTTTCTGTTTTTTTTCTGTTTTTCGTGTTCTGTCGCCTAGTATTATATAACTTCCCACTCCTGCTATAGCCCTGAATAGGGCTGCAGTATGTATAAATAAATAAATAAATAAATAAATAAATAAACGCCAACTCCGGCAATTTTTTGAGCATATCAAGGTAATGCCATTCCTATGTTCCTGAGGCAGAGCTCCTGTCATACTCCTGATAACAGAAATGCTCAGAAAATGTGAAAATAAATCGCAAAAAAGCACGAAACTCAAATCCAACCCAGCAGGGATGTCATATCAGTCACCCCGGCTTTTGCACAGTGCAACAGCAAATCCGCCCTTCTTCTGGCGGTAATGCTGTGAAGGTTGGCGGCGCGCACAGATCTCCAAGAAGCCATGTGGGCGGTTTGACTGAACCAGTAAAGATTGGATTGTAAACTATCTGCGCATCTCTTGAGCCTGTAATCTTGCACAAATGACAGAAGTGCATTAAAGAACTTACCCAGAAATTTTACTGAGATCTATTGAGTTCAAAATGTCGCTGTAGTTGACTTAAAAAAAAAAAAAAAAACCTGGCCTGCGTGGAATCGCAGGACAGTGACAGCGTAAGCTGGAGGAGCGACCTTCTTAGAGGCCATTGTAAATGCTTGCGGATATGGCCAAGTGATCGGGCCATCAGGTATATCGAAGAGCCAAGTCAGGTTGCTGTCGGGACTGTGCACAACGCCTGTCGCGTGACGCATTGCACGATATGACAAAACTGCTTCACAAGGCAGCACTTTGTAATAACGCCGGAAAAGTTGAAGAAGATTCTTTCATAATGATGATGTTGATGATGCCTCTTTAATGGGTGCAGAGCTACAAAGCATGTACCCCTGTGTTCACTCAAATGGTTCCTTGCACTCGTTATGCAATCCACTTCCCACGATGCATAGTGGCGTATTACTGTTTTGCCACGCATTTGTTCTGCCATTGCATTCGTTAATGACATTCCTCGGCAGGCTTTATACCTGTTTAGGTCTTCTAGCGATGATTTTTTTTTTAACCACAAGCGTAGCTCAGTGGTAGAATGCTCGACTGCCACGCAGAGGGATGTGGGTTTGAATCCTCCTCAGTCCTGGTTATATTTCTTTCTGAAATTTGTGTGATAGTGGTTACGGACACCGGCGGCGGTGGACAACCACGGCACCAAAAACGGCCGTTGTTGTGATCTTATGACAGCTTACACTGTAAAACACCGGTTACATGTGAAGGACGAGACTCTTGAATAAAAGCCAGCAAGGCACGCGTAACCGTGGCTCTGCCCGTACACTCAAGCTGCGATCGCGAAGGCGTAAGGCCCTGAAACGATGCAACAAAATTCAAGCATGTAGTTCATTCGTGCAGTCTGACAACCGTGAAAATGTAAAGCGCATCGCAGCCACTACAGTATTCGTCACGGCATTTGCGTTAGGTATGCCACCGCAGCTGCGTGCAATTTGCAAAAGCATTGCCGTAATTGCATCTCGCATGCAGCTGCGTGAATGAACCTGTCATATGTTTATTTTGCTTCACTAGATAAAAACCCGTCTGAGGAATCCAAAACTTCCTCATTTCAATAAAGAATAGAGACTATGAATAGTTCTATACACATGACAACTATCAACAACAATATATGTACTGCGTGCTCTGAGGTAAGCGTCACTGCTGTGTCTCCACTCTTTGCTTATGCCAAGAAACTTTGTGCTGAGCATTACATTTGACAAACTTATGACAATGATATTATTCTCACATGAAACAGGCCGCACTAACTGGCAAGTAACACAAGCTTAGCTGTGACAAAATGTTTGGTGCAAAACCGATAAGCCGGCATTACAGCGTCCCATTCCTTAAAGGTCCCATGACACCAAAATTTCAAACGCGAGATGCTTGCGTTAATTGGTTTTCCTGCATACGAAGGCAATCTTGACCAAGTATTAGCGGCGAACGTCGCCTCTAAGTAATTTTAATAAGGTTTCAAAGTAAGCGGGAATGCTCATCCGAGCTTGCAGCACCTCGCGACATCGCCACTAGTGTGACGTAGTTTGTGGGCCATCTGTGACGTTTCACTTTTGTAAGTTGATATCGTGACGTCACAGAGAGACACGGGCGCGCCGCGCTATGGCCTCCGAGCGTAGCCTCCAAGATCGGCTCTCGCAGCCGATCGCGGAGGCCACGCCAAAAGCCGTATTTTTCTGCTTCCTCTCCGTATTGGTCGCTCAAGCGTACATTGTACACACGCTATGATGCAAAGCGAGTGTGACGAGCTGGTCTGGCGCTCGCGCTCTCCGCAATGTCACCGAATTTTGAGCTCAAGTGATCAGTGCATGCGCTCACTTCCGACAGCCGACGCGCTAGCCCCGCGGCGCTAGTTTCTTGCAGTTTTTGGCGCGCGTTTCGAAGCTTCATTAAAACTGAACAAAATTAACGATGCTGTGACTAATTAGACTTGGCGCTGGAGAATTTGCCACTCCATGCCGTGATTACAAGACACAATTCTACTCATTAGAACACAAAAGTCTCCAACAAAAAAATAGCTGTCATGGGCCCTTTAAAGGGGCTGACAACCGATATTTAAAGACCCTCTTCTTTAGTGCAACGAAAAGCTCACCATTGGTACTGTTTAGAACTGCAGCGGTTGCTTTCAAAAGTGCACGGATATTTTGTGAACAGAATTTTTCCGATCTGAGAAGCCTCTAAAAAAGGCAGAGTGCGCTCTCTAGCAGCACTGAGAGATGATCGGAATGCCAATTGCTCGCCTCGCAAGCAACCATTGTTCTGTATTCACAGGAGTGAATTAAGCTGCGACTAGCCATCTACATTTTGACCTTTTCAACTAGCTTTGAAAATAAAAAGTTGCCCGACATGTTTGCACTGTTGTCCAGAACATCCTCGCATTACTGCAGCGTTTTCTCAGCTGCATTTTGGGTGGCTCACCACCGGCACCGTATTGTGCCTATTGCCGTGTCAGCCAAAACGAAACCTGCACTTTTGCAAATGATGGCAAGTGCGTGGCAGGCTTATCTGCACTTTGTAAGCAAGAAAAAAGCCTTTAATATCAAAAGTGTACTGCATTTTCAACTCTAATAAAAAAAGACCAGGAGCCCCATATACTTTCAGACGGTCACGTAACCACAACCTTGCAGTTTCATGTGTGTTTGCTGCTTGGGTTACCAAATGTATGTTTTACAACTTTGCGCCAGGAAATAAAATTATGAACCTGCGCTTATTCAGAATAAGAGGGAAACGTTTGAGCCAATGATACTCAATCTTTCCATCAGTGAGGTAACCTCAGTTCATGTTCTTAGTAGTTAACTTTCTGTCCCTTTAAGACGGTCATCAACAGAAGACCAATAAAAACCCATCACACATTTCTTGTTCATTGCTGCACAACCAACCCGCAGCACAGCTCATTAGTGTAACATTCTGACTTCACTTCATGGCAGAAAGCAGCACATACATTAGCGAAAATACAGCGGCTGCTACAGTAATCGCGGCGGCGGATGCCTACCATGCAAAACCAAACCGCCCGACCACAGCGCCACCACATTTTCGTGACGTAGGCCGGAGGAGTAGGTCTACTGGCCTCAAGATCGAACACAGTTGGCGCCTACAGCGGGTGGACGAAGCTGCCAAGTGTAGATAGCGCCTTGCATTGTCTGCTAGCCACTGCGCTTTTGTACATCACACATATCCTCCAATGTTTGTTCCTTGAGCCGATGCAGTGTTGAATACTTTCATGTATTCTTATCCAAGCATAAAAGTATTAGTTATGATGTTATTTGGCTTTGCACTGCAGTCTTTGCTCTTTCTTCGAATCACTGAGCACCTGTGTCATGAACATGCCATGATATAGTCGCACCTCCGTTTGGCATAGTTATTTCAGTTTGGCTACTGCTGTGCATATGAGCATGCGGCAAAGTGCACTTAGCGTCCTTCTCAATAAGTTAAGCGGGAAACATCAATGTGTAAATGCTGTGTTGCAGCAATATCGTCTTACGATATGTGATAGCGAGCATGATCAAAAATAGCATACTTTTTTTTGCTTGAAGAATAAATCTTTTGTAATGTGCATAAAAAAAATAAACATTTTCTTGTCATGGTCACACAAGTAATCATGTGAAGAAAGCAATTCGTTGGAGTATTAAAACGTTTACTGATTATAGGTGTGTGTCAAATATCGCGATAGTACTCAAGCAGCGTAACAGTCACGTAGCTTGACTTCATGGAACGTGACATGTAAGGCATTTTAACACAAGTATGCGTGTAAGTGATAGAGCGGAGTACTCAAGCTGCTACTTAACCTCAATGCACAGCAACAGTTCTTTCTTGTTGTTGCAGCCAATAGTGAAAAATGAGTGAGAACACAATACTGAACTCTTTCAGTCACATGACAGCAATGTCAACATGGTGGACAGAAGGAAACTTAAGTACGGTGAAAGAAAAATGGACAGAGAGAAACGCCGAAGAAGTCAAACTGCGAGGCTGGGTGATGTCAGTGCCCCGTTGAATGGCATGCCACGCTCCCTTCACCTGCAATAAAAACGTTTTGCGTGCTTCCTGCACTGACGTGAGATTGAAGGACGCATGTATTACTGTTTTACTGCAATTAATGCTTTTATTTAGCTAACAACTGCCTCAAACTGCTCACAACAGAGTGCCGCTGTGTGCATTTCAATGTGCACTGGCAAAAGCCTATCCATACTCAAGCACTGACGGTACTGCCACCTACATGTCAATCTCAAGGCCAATAGCATCAGTACAGTGTGATGCGGCAAGCAGCACAATAGCCTTTATATGGTGGCTGCATGCTGTTCCAATATGATAATTTTTCACTTCTGTTTTGCTTGTGAAAACCAAAAAAGTGGCAATGTTTTTCCATTTTCACACCAATGCAGATGAGCCTGCATCGTGACAATCTCGAAGGTCATGTTTCGACACCTAGGTGCTGCAATCTCGGAGGCTATGCCCTACCACACTTAGCTACACTGGCCTGCACAGCATGTCGCAGCAAGAGAAAGAAATGTAATCTAATAGAACTTGCTGTTGGGCTAGTCGGTTCATGTTACAAGAAGAAGAGTGCCAAGGGGAGCATCCTTGAAAGCGAAAGAAAGAAGTGGTGCGGGAGTTGGGGACCACAATAGTGCAGAGGAAGGCAGCAGTGTGAGGTAAATAATGTGCACCACTGCCTGCATACGGCCATGCATAGCAGTTTTGTCGGGATGGTAAAGTGTTGAGTTGTTGTGCCAAAAACCATGGAAAGCAATGTTGTAGGCATTAACGCGCAGGGACTTTTGGTTTTTTTTTTTTTTTGTAGGCAGTTTCTGTTATATCAATCGAAAAGTTAGTTTTACTTTGTTAAAACTGGGTTTGAGATGTATGCATGTCCACAGGAACTTCAAGGGCAATTTTATTTACTTCATTATATCCATTTTGTTAAATCCCATTACAACGTAACGAGGTTCAAGTGTATATGTGTATGGAAAAAGTGAAGCATTAGCAGATGGATATTAGTTAGGAAGTACTAAGCCACAAATAGTTTCCATGGTTATCCCAAGACTATGTGAAAACAAACACAATATAGTTTTGAAAATATCTCATCTTTCGAGTCAAATTCTAACAGTTTCCTCTTTTTTTTTCATATTTTTGTTCAGTATCCTTTTATGTTGCAGGGTGATAGTGTTTAAATTATTCAGCTTTTAAGGATACTTTGACAAATCAAAAGATACACTCCCACATTTAATTCACCCATATTTCATGCAGCCAGAGGCCACTCATCTCTAATTGAGGCGTAAGGCTATGTGTGATTAAAGAAACCCTGGAACAATTTTGACCACTGCACAAATGCAATGAACTGGAGAGCAAGTTGTGATTATTAGCTGACTGATATGAGTGCTCCGTGTTAAATGTGTAACTTATCATAAGGACACAAATATACCCATAGCCACAGGTCAAAGCAACTCAACCACAAGAATTTTCAATTGGTTCTGCTCATGGGACATGGCACGAGCAAGCAATGTCATGTAATTGACTGATTTGATTGGCTAGACCACTGTCGTCACCAAGTGATTTTTCCATCTTAAGGAGAGATGCTACTTAAAGAACATGTTCTCTTTTTTCAAGAACTACACACTTCTTGTTTTTTTTTCTTGTTTGAGAAGCAGTTTTTCCTACTAAATATTGTTGAACTTTAACTAGAAGTCGGTTAAAATTACGCTTAACGAGCACAGGTGGCTGTTAAAAACTAGAAATTTTGCTGAAAATGAAAATGAAGTCGCTATAAAACTGATTAGATATTTTAAATCAGCATGACAGACTATGTAAACAACGAGAGTTTCATTTTTCAGAAAATTTGTTTTAGAGTAGCATCTCGCCTTAAAGGGCAACTCCGGCGGTATTTTCACCATGTCCTGATATCAATGTTTTCAAACGGTACTGATAGTCTTTTAATCACCAGGGTGGTTCAGTTTGCTCAGAAACACCACCAACAATTTTAAATAAGCAACTGAAAATCGTCTTCAAACCGGAACCGAAACGGGTAAAGCTTCGTGCAGCATGTGTGGTGACTTCAAAACCTTCTCGTCACCAGAAATATGGAACTGGTGCCAAAGAAATGGCAGTGGTGGGGTCATCCGACAATATATCGAGTTAGGCCAGCTTTTCTGATCACGGCAGCGACCATCTGAACACTGAAATATCGCCGTTTCGCTTTTGAAGGCCCGCTGGCTCGGGTAGGCAGCGCGGAAGTGATGACGTCAAAAACACAGGGTGGCCCGCGTGGGAATCCGCTAAAAATTTTTAAAATTCATTTACAGCAAAACTAAGTGAAATACAGCCGCCTGACTTGGCATATGTTATTACAGTACCGAGGAGAATATATATTGAAAATTTTATTGATATCAGTGAACACCGAAAAATCGCCAGAGTTGCCCTTTAATTGTGAAAAAAGTGCTGTTTGCAACAGTTAAAACACGTTATTGTTTTATTTAAAGGAACAGTAACAGAGACAATACACTGTGACAAGTTACCGCCGCAGTTACCAACTTTAGGCGAACAGTGAACGTTGTCTGTCAACATGCTGTACGTTGACATGAGCTACATGACCTGCACTGATCTTGAGGTTTGTCTTCTTTTTATCTCTAATAATATGAATAGCCCCTGCTGCATTGTAGGCTACAAAATGTAGGGGTCTCAACATGTATGCCTTCTAGCAAGTGGCCATGAAGGGACACTGCTAGTATCCACTAAAAGGGCCATGTATTATAAGGAGCTTTGGGGAGAAGGAATATACGGTAGATTGTTTTTTTTTTTCCTCTTGCCACTAGTTGACATCGACCCTCATCTCTTGTGCTGAACACAATTATTGTGATTGATGGAGTGTCAAGCTGCGACTTTGTGTACCAGTAATACAGGGCAATGGGCGTGCAGAGTCACTACAGCATGTCGATATAATGGGCTCTTGCCATCCGTTCAGCACCAGGATCCAGGTGTTTGCAGCTGTAATTGCCCCAAAGATACCACCACAACTTTCGCATTTTGCTAGTGGGTGATCATCGTCAAAAATCTTACATGCCCTTCTTAGCCTTTTCAGATAACAAGCATAATTGAGAAGCAAACGTTTGTAGCCAGCATCCCGGATCATTGTGGCACCTTGCAGCAGAGTTGAAACATAACTCACGATTCTGCTCTCTCAGTGTGCCTTCACACCATAGAGGAAAAAATGAAGCGACTATACTACAGCTGCCGCAGGAGGCCCAGTCATTGATAGCATGGACCCAGCAAGTTGGCACAGTTGAGAAGGAAAAGCAGTTCCGAGAAAGAGACTTCTTAAAGTTGCCTTGATACAAGATGCGTTGAGTAATTTATGGTACAAATGACTAGAATAATGTTGCAGCCTATATATAGGCTGGCACAATTTGGAGAAAAAAAAAAAATTCTCAAGGACCCTAAAAAACATCGTTCATCCTTCCATCATAGGAACTGGTATCATAGGAACTGGTCTCTTCTCTTGAACTGGCTTCTGAGAAGCAGTTCAAGAGAAGAGAAGGTATCTGCATAGCCAGCAATCTGGTGGTATAAGGCACTCGGCAATAGAATCCAGAGGCGGGACACGGATTGGATACTCTGGTCATGTGAAGCCTTTGCAGTCCCAGCCACTATAGCTGCAGGTAAAAAATATCTGGGCATGATTTCCTGCACCTGGGCACCTCTGCACAGCAAAGGGTTTCTTGACAAATGGCACACAACCTTGAAACTAGGATAACTTAGCCAGAAACACTGCATTGCAAGCGTCAGAATCCTGGGAAAATCCGCCAAAACCACAGGTGTGCAAATAATGTAACTGTGCAAGCGAAACTAATGTTGTATGGATCATTTCTTAACTCGTGGTCAGCTGCATTGAAAGTCGCATGATCTGCTGGTCAGTGGCCGTCTTCGAGGTCTGCATGGCTCATAGCGACATGCTGGCCATTATCGTCCTACAGGCGGGGGGTCGCTTGGGCGAAGGCACAACCATTTCGTTCATGTTATGTGGTTTGCATGACAGCCAGTTGGAATGCAATGCACTGATCTTTGGGAACTTGAAAGTCAGATTTTGTAGTTTGAGCCGTAAATGCGAAAATGCTCCCCACTGGGGTTTCTCTTGCTGCACCAAAGTATTAACTCCGGTTACATATGGCCATCAGCATTGAAACGTTACTCCACCTTGCGGGTTTTCGCAGAACTCATTTGCCGGCCATCAGCATTGTTGCTATGATGGGCGAACAGGCATGGAGGTCAACCATGATGATGTCGCACCCAATGAATTTTTATTGGAGCCAGCTGAGTGCGTCAAATCAGCTGTTGCCATGCGTTGAGTTCCAGTATTGTCGTGTGCCCTGATTGGGCCACATGTGCCATACGTGGCAAAATGCTTAGCGGCCGGAGAATATACTTGCAAACAACTATCTGTAGCTATGCAGCCAAACTTACAAAGCCTGAGTGCCTGCGTGCATGCACTGCTGTATGTAGTTCCAAAGTTACTGTGTTTTATGACAGAACAAAAGGCTTCTGGCATTTAAGAAGCATACAAAGGCTACATTCTCAATCAGAAAGCAGATTATGTGCATTTCTGAAGAACTGAAGTCATACAAAACCTGCCGATACAGTCGTAGTAAATGTGGTCCACAACTGCACACAGTCTGCACCTCGTGACGTAGGGACGAAGCTTCAAAGTCCTTTCGTGCAAAGCATGCAGGGACTTTGAAGCAGATGACAGCAGCAGATGACAGCGGCAACAGATGACACAAAGAGGCATTGCACGTGCAAAGAGATTTGCACGTGCAATGCTTCTTTGTGTCATTTGCTGGCCAGTGCATGTCGACAGGTGTACACAGGTCATGCATATCCCACAGAATGTTTGTTCCTTTTTGTTAGCACAGTGCTAAATGATTCGACTTATTTCAGTTGCAGACACGAGCATTTCACATTTGCACTAACACAAGAGTGATAGCCTCAAGCTTGTAGCCTTGCCTTCATAGCCACAGAAAGTTGCCTGCGAGTACAATGAACACACTGGCAGATGGAAGACAGCAAGCCAAAGCATCGGATGCAAACGATGCAGGTTCCAGCCAGGAAATGTGGCCATCCATCGTGCTGCCACTTGACCACTTGCTGAGGTGGCGTTCCTGCCCACACGAGTACTGCAACCTAAAGTGTGGCTTGCCCTGCTGTGCTGTTCCTTGCTGTTGGCATTGCGGACTGCAGCCAAGGCATCTCCATGACCAGTAGTCAGCGCAGCAGTGTTCGTGACATGGCTAATGGTCACGGTTGCACCAAGCATTACGGCTTGAGTGCAAGCTGTCGCTGGGCAGGTTGACCAGACCTGCATCGAGCACTGTGGCTTGGGTACAGCACGAGTGCTTCACCATTCTGCCTATGCCATCGAGAGCCATCACAACCTCAGTGCCCAATATTGAACGCCACCTAGTTCAATTGCCCATCACACATCACAAGCTTCTACATCGTAGCATATGGCAACCCAATCCTATGCACCATGGTGTCACTGAATTCTTTTTTCTTTCTTGGACTCACATTCACTTAGTCCTCCCAGCTCAGTGTCCATGTTTTCATGTTACTCCATGTTTCTTTAGCTGTTCTTTTGTGCTCAAGCATAAATGTATTTTGCTACCATTCCTGGCATCCCTTCCTCTTCGCGTGACATGCCCGACAAGTGCGACAAACAATCCCCCTCTTTTCTTATGACAGTTGCCTTTCCATGGCACTTGCACAGCCATTTGCACTTGTTCTACATGCATCAATGGTGTTTCTGCATAGCCAGCACTTTGCAGGTGGCGTAGAAACACCACTTTATGCAAGCTGTACTACACTGGCAAAGAGGTGTCAGATGCTAATTCAATGCGAAAGACACAGCATGTAGTAAAACGGGTTCATCAAGGATTACAACACACACCACGTTGTATCGGTAACTTACATTGTGCTGAGACTACAGAAGCTCTCAGTGTTGACACTTTTTAGTGTCACAATGCAGTACTTCACTTCACCACTCCTAGATTGTAGTACTACCCTGTTCAGAGTGTGCAGTAAGAGGGAAAAGGCACTGAGAAAGAATATAGGGCACATTTGTGCTGCTCTGTGCACATGGGCCGATGCTGCAGTGGTGCCCAGCACCTACCATCACAGAGCGTGAGGTTGCAAATTTGAATCCGCATGCCAGCGGTAGCTTTTCCTTGTCAAATGTTTGTGCGCATTTTTTTAGGACATCATTTCCATAACAGAAGTTACATCAATGAAGTATTGATGGACCCCAGCATAAAAAAGTGTTAAAACACACAGCACTGTGCATAAATAAATAGAAACACCAACCAAGATCCAAGAATGAACTACTGCCATACCACAACTGCACTGCTTCACATGTTAGGAATGGCAAAATGTAGCTACTGTGTTGGTTAGCATTTTCGCTATATACAACGACCACAGAATAGCTTCAGCACTCCATAACAATGCTCCAGTTTTGACGATATAGGTAGTTTTTACAAGAGTGGACATTGTAAAACTCCTATATGAGCCCAGCTAATATTAGTACCAGTTATACCCATAGCTAGTACAACTCCTAAAAATTCTTCTGCTTCCTGTGGCTCCAAGATCACATCTCTACTTCAGACATTCATGGTCTCTGATGCCATTTCTTAGAATCCAACTTGGCTAGAGCCTGATGTAAAAACCACACACAAATTACAGATGAGTAACACAAACCGTAAGTGCTAAAAATGGGCGAAATACGTAGCCATCCTGTAAGCCAGGCTGCACTCACAATCACAGTCAACAGAAGTTTGGGTAGCATAAACATAGTCTTCACTTACAAAGCCATGCTGGAAACATGGGTGGCAGTGGGGAAGAGCCTGGCCACTCTATGCTCTGATAACCCCTGGGGCAGGCCATACACACACAGCTCATTCTGCACCTCTCGCCAGTTAGAAGGCAAGTCAGCACGTTTTGTACCACGATAGCCGACTTTCAAGGGTTGGCCTCGCAGCCGGGCCTTTTGTAGGTGCTTGAAGTTTTTGTCAGCATCTGCCTCACTTTTGAACTCCACAAAGGCAAATGACCTGCAAAACAAGAGCATTAATGTCAGCCACTGAAGCGCAACTGAGTGAGAAGCTGGAGGATACCCAAGACGGCAAATTAACCCATTCGCTTCCGTGGCTTCCACACCCGTTCCCATGAGCTGTACCGTGTATTTTTTGCCAGCACAGACTGGCGTGAATGGCATCGGAGAGAAACCTGTGTAACTTAGGTTATTACGTTACGATTTTAACACTTTTTGTCTTATTTTGTTTGGGAATGCCTCCTGGAAGCATTGCACTCGATTGTCTTGCGAATGTTGAAGGTCTTGTAGCAGATGTGCTTTGTATATGCACACACTGCTTTCACAATCACTGCTGCTCTCACGGTCACTCTCATCCCTGCTACTTCCTCGGCCTGAGATATGTTCCGGATTTATCAGTGTAGTGGTCACTTTGAAAGACGAGTTCGGGAATTTCCTCAGACGTGAGACTGTTCTTTCGCTAAGCCACGCTTCAGGCGCAGCAGACGACTTCACAGTGGAAGCGGAGCCTGCAACTTTAATTTTTTTTTTTTCCAAACAACCGAGTTTAAAAACATTGGACAATTATGTCCATCTGGTGTAAAAAGGTAGAAACCATCTGACAAGAGTGTTGAGAAATGCGCCTCCTACCGGGATCTTCTACAAACAATGCTTTACCTGGAGGCCGGCGAATAGCCTGATTATTGCACTTTGGCTTGGCGGAGGTGGGCGGCAGTTCGCCGGCTCTGGAAGCGAATGGGCTAAACGGGCAGAAAGGTGAGCGAGCTGGTAAGGATTCATTATGCAAAGAAGAGCCTTGCAAAACACGGACACAAGGAAGGAGGAGTGAAGATCACGAACACTGACAATCAACTGAAGAATAAAATGTGTCAAAGCTTCTAATACAGAGCTACTTAAAGGGAAACTCTGATGGTTCCTTCACCATATTATGACATCACCATTTTCCAATGGTACTGATAGTCCTGTAACAGGCAGGGTGGGTTCGATTTGCTCAGAAGCTCACTAATATTTTTAAATAACGAAATGAACGATGTGGTCAAACTGAAACCAAAAGTGGCAGACGCTTCATGCAGCACATGCAATGAAATCGCAGCCTCCCCACCATCAGAAATATTGAGCTGGTGCCAGAAAAAAGAAAGTGGCAAAGTTATACAACAATGTATCATGTTATGCCGGCATTTCTGAACTTGACAATGCTGATACTAGTGCTGAAGGACCACCGCTTTGCTTTTGACAGCTTGCCTGCTCTGGTATGTAGCGATATAGGTAATGTTAAAAACACAGGGTGGCCTGCATGCAAAGATGTGGAAATCCGCTAAAAAATTTTAAAAATTCATTCTCAGACTACGTCATCTGCAAGCATGTGGCTTAGCATATATTATTACAGTACCACTGAGGACATACATTGAAAATTTCAGAGATAAGTGGACAGGGATAAATCACCAGATTTGCCCTTTAACTGTGAAAATGAGCATAGGTATTCTAACACACCCCTTTAAAACATGATGTGGTGCAAAAGGAGTTAAAACTGCAATTTAAAAAAATAATCCACTTTTTCTTTTTTCCTTTTTTTTTTTGCCTGAGTAAATGTACAATGCAGAACACACCACAGCAAACATGCTCCTGTAGTGCATCTTTAGGCAGACACAGATAGTAAACTTGTGATCCTCTCTCTCCCACCATAGTGACTAAAACTGATGGTACTAGAAAGGTCCTTTGATGCTTTTCTGCTCATCATGAAGCTTTGGGTTGAGTTTCCTATAGAGACAGAAGCTGCATAAGAGCAGCACTGCAGATAAGGTGGTTCTAACAGAAGCCACTGTAAACAGCTTGCTACGGCTGTTTTCGAGGTTTCTGTGGGTCTTGCAGTCACATTTTAATGGTAATTCCCATTTTGGATTACCTCTCGCCAACTGAAAACGTGCTCATACATAAGCAAAGCTCCTTTTTCCTCAGCTACATATCCACTTGGTTGCAGCTGTTCTCTATTCCTCTCAGTCACTACCGTGTCTTGTGGTGATACAGTTGGTGGGCAGTCCAGTGTTAAGGTACAATGTGCTTAAAGCCATTCTGGCCAACCATTAATACGATGGTTTTTGCACATTTTGCAGCTGCAGCTGGTGTGTGCTAGCAAGCTGGCATCTGATGTATGAGCAAGCAGCCATTCCATTTCACGTGGACTTCGAACATTTGCTCAGTAGAATTATAGCTTAAAGAAGCTCCTGCAGCTTGTGTTCATATACATAAAATATGTCCAAAAGTGCCAAACAAAATAAAACCAGGCATTTGTGCACATTTTTTTGAAGTTTTTTCAACCTGGCGGCACATGCTGTAAAATGGGTAGTAGTGAAAATCTGAGCAGTATTTCACAAACTTAGACTGATCTTTAAAGCAGCACAGCCAGGCTCTCAAACCTAACTGAAAAATGGAAAGTGTTTATACAAGGCATCCATATATGTTGCAATATTTGTAAAAAAGCAATGCTGCTGATTTCTACAGACCAATGAAGTCCAGCTAAGAGTTATTGCACCAGAGGAAAGCATGCCGCTGCGAATTTACAAAATAGGAATTTCACCCATGAAAATGAAACTCAATGGCCAAAGAGCACTGCTGCCGCGACCTTTGGCTGTGCCCAATATGCTCGTCCCCTTCTGGTTCCGAACTACTATAAGCAATCGCCGTTGTTAAGCAGCTATTCCACTAAGTGTGATCAAGTACTGTAACAATGTGAGAAATATCACTGCACAATAACGCTTGCAAATACTCGCTCAGCAATGCAAAGGAACAACTGCATCATAAAGAGTGCTACCAAAGGTAGCGGAACTCGGCTCTTTGACCACCCAGTTTCAGTTTTCTGAGTGAAGTTAGCCAGATTTCATCTATACGTAAAAATTAGCAGCGCTGCCCTTTTGCAAAATCGTGACTGGTATATATTCCCAGTATAGGCTACAGCAGACCTATCTCACACCCACGCACCTGCATACCCTTAAAACCAAACCAGTTGACGGAGGGGGCTGCAAGTTAAGACAAAGCGTGCATGCAGGCGTGTATGTGTCCGGTAAGTAACATGGTGCCAGATATCAGACTCTGAAAGGGACTCGTTTCTCTTTTGTAAGGCAACGTCTGGGTGCCATTGTGTAATTTCGGACGCAAAAAAAAAACTCGCAAGACGACGGGATTTCTAAGCTCTGTCTGTGACGAGTGCAACACACCATGGGAACCCTGCCGCTGTGGTGTTCTCAACTCGCACAGATTTCGAGATACAAGAAACAACACCAAGATTCTATACTGGTGGATCATTGCTGTGGACAAGGAAAACTACAAACCCAGGGCAGGGCTAGGCAATATCGCAACATTAACTTAGAGATACTTTTGAGTGTCTGTATTTCTGTATAGAGATGCATCTGGAAAATGTATCTGCATCTCGGCAGTGAAGCACTCGCACTACGTAATGGATAAGGGTACCTCATCAGTTTTTGCCGGAAATATGCTGACATGTTTGAAGGGGGAAAGAAACACTTTTTAATGCGGTAGTGTTAAGGAGCTCATGTCGCCAAAAATATGGCATCAACATAGGCGCCCATGGCGGAAATAATCATTTCAAACAACTGCCTCAGCAACGTAGAGTGCCTGACCACGTAAGCCCAATGCCGATGCCGCAGCACAGGTACTTTGTGAGCAAAACTGAATTTATCAAAGTGAAATCCACCGGAAAGATTGAAAACCACAACTTAACTAAAGCCTACAAATTATAGCTCAGACTGTCATTTGAATGCATGAGAAAGCCTAACGCTGTTACGAGGAAACTCAAATAATTCCAGCATTCAATAGAGAATGCACTAATTTCAACGAATATTCTATGAGAATGTGATACGAATGGGGACCAATGGCACTATAGCGTTCCACTGTTATAGGCGAAGCGTAAGTGTCCTCCAACTTTTTCTTTGTTAAGCCATACAAAGGTAAACCAGCAGTCTTCATGAGCTTGAAAATGGAGACATCTGGGCTTCATATCAGACCCATATGTGAGTGGAAGTGTTTCGGTATACTTTGATTACTGTGAGAGAAGAAGTATCGCCATGTTGCAGAACCTTCTTGCCATCAAGGTGAAGTTCAATCTACAAAACATGAACCTAGGCTAACCTGCGGCGGTAACGAGGCTTTCCTTGTGCTCGAGTCTCGTGCTTAGGCCAAGCCACAGGTCTACAAGATTTGAGATGCTGTTCTCTAAGTGAATTACTTCAACAAGCTTATCAGCGAAATAGATCTTGTATGTAAAATAGATGCATACTTTTTCTTAATTCATTGGTGCTGGTTAGTTATTCGAACGATACGCTTGACTTGAATAATGTGCTGCCACATTATTCGTGATATTATGCTCCACATTTCTTTTCAAAGTATCAGCTCTGCCAAAGTAAAAAAAAAATTCCTCTATTTGTATTTCTGTATCTGTATCCCAGGGTACTTTTTTAGTCTTTTTGCAAAGGTATCTCTGAGATATACCATTAGGTAAAAGACAAATGTACCTCAGTATCGGTATTTTAGGCTTCCAGCACATGTATTTCGATATCCGTTTTCCAGAATACTTTTCTGAGTATCCTCGCCCAGCCCCGACAGGGAAAATGTGTGGGTGAGTGCATTAATGTGCTACATTCTATAGTAGGACACAACTTAAATAAACAGCAGTTGGCAACAAGGGCCGACAGACCACGCGCATCGGTGTTACTCCCCAGCCAATCACAAAAGCAAATGAAATAGTCATCATGTGACCTTTCCAAAATGGCGCCGTGCTTATGCCTTTGGTACATGCGGAGCGTCAGCTGCTCTGGAGCCCTTTCATCTGTATAAGCGATGATGTGCTCAAGAAGCATGGACAAAAATGTGTGGAGTCTCAGTGTTTCTATCTGAAAAAGGCAGCAGTGTAGTTCATTTGGCTTCTGAGCATGTTTTATTCATCAAACTTCACTGAACCGAGTTGAAAAACTCAGGTGGCAGTGCTTGCAGTGTGCCGTGTTTTTGCATTGCAAGCACTTGATCTCAGCTCATTAAAGAGTTATCCTTTCTGTGGTGTACAGGGCCTCATGTAGAGGGCATTACTAACCCTACTGACATCACTAATCACTTATCTGTGTTATCTGTCAATGTTGATATGTTGGCTGTGCTTAAAACGATGCAAAATAAAGTGACACAGGCATTCGCCTGCCTGGAAACTCGGTTGTTTGATCACTATATGGTGTCAGAAGGGGGCGTGCCAGCAGGTATGTGATGGGGATAACAGTCCCTGTGCGGCCGAAGCGCCCATCCGGGCACGGCATGAAGAACGGTGGCAGGAAGATCGAGGGGACTTTGCCATTTGCCGAGCGCACCGGCAAGTACGCTGGCTGCAGTGTTTGCATCGGCAAACCTCAGACCTCCGCTGCCCTTCGATTTCAGCAACCCAGCGCAGTGGAAACATTGGCTCATCCAGTTTGAAGACTACCTCTACACTTTGGGCTTGTATGCTGTTGATGAAGAATTGCATGTCCGCACACTGCTGTGTGCGGACGAAGAACGGTGGCAGGAAGATCGAGGGGACTTTGCCATTTGCCGAGCGCACCGGCAAGTACGCTGGCTGCAGTGTTTGCATCGGCAAACCTCAGACCTCCGCTGCCCTTCGATTTCAGCAACCCAGCGCAGTGGAAACATTGGCTCATCCAGTTTGAAGACTACCTCTACACTTTGGGCTTGTATGCTGTTGATGAAGAATTGCATGTCCGCACACTGCTGTACACCATGGGTCCGCAGACAAGAGAAATTCTCAGCTCGCTGCAAGTTACAGAGGCTGATATGGTGGATTTCAAATCACTGGCAAGTTCAATTCTTATTTCATCCATCCGGCGAACGAGCTGTACGAAAGCGCAAAGTTTCACCATCGGGTACAGAAATCTGGCGAGTTGGCGGACGCTTTCTACACCGCACTGTGGGTCACGGCACAACGATGTAACTACCCTTCCAAAGAAGTTGAGCAGCAGCTAGTGCGTCAACGTTTCGTCGTGGGCTTGCTCGACAGCAACCTATCCGACAAACTGTGCAGGTGCTCAAAGCTCAGTCTCGAAGAAGCTTTGATCCAAGCATGTCACCAAGAGGACGCCGAGAAGGAGCGTATTGCGTGTAACTCCGCCGTCATGAGTGCTGCATCTTCGGCCGTCTCCATGGACGTAGCTAAAGCGAAGAAGAATCATCCACAACAAAGTCCCCCCACAAAAGCCAAAACGCCACCCTCAGTCTTATGGGGCGAGTGCCATTTCTGCGGCAGAACATGGCACCCGAGAACGAGATGTCCGGCCCGACGAGCTCTCTATTGGGCGCGAGGGCCACCACTGGAGGGGCTGGCGCTGCGGTCGTTCTGACGTGCAAAGTTGGATCACGTGACCCCACGATCCCACCTCACGCCGAGCCTCCTCCGAAGCGGACGGTTCACGCATTTCACGCGCGCTTCAACAGCCATTCGCCAGCGTTTTTATCTACAAACATCGTTGATTCGCGTTTATTTCACGTTCGCGGACACCTAGCGACCACAAAAGCTGAAAAGTGCGCTCGGAGTTATTGGAAACTGGGTATTTTCTAAAAAACGTCGTCTGCAAAATGAACCCAGCCAGTATCACTTCTTCCCCTTTTACACCCAGGCCATTAACCGGCTAACATCTCCGGATTCATCAATAAATATTCTCTCTCTCTCTCTCTCTCTCTCCCCTTTTACACTGCAGACGACGACGTGGCCAGCTTCAAACATAGATTCTCCTTCTATCAGCAGCTGCTGGGTGTCATACGGCTTATCGATGAAGGTGTAGATGCTGGACACTGATAGTTTCACTGAATCATTTAGACCACAATAAGTTACACCTTGCAGCATATACTAGTGCAAAGGGACTCCGGAACGTTTTTCGTAGTGTGTGTGTGCGGGGGGGGGCATTTATTGTCGTCTTTGCATGTTGTGTTGATTATTTTTGTTCTCAGTATTTGTCGATTCTAATTCATTTAAAATGCATATTATGTATTATTATTTACTATAATATTAATGAAATCAATTAATGTTTTAATTCATTTTATCCGTTTAATATTTTACATATTTGCATCATTGCTTATTTCACATTGGTATACATTTCAAAATGTTTGGGACTTTCAGAAGTGCTGAAAACCTGCGGCACACCGCGCAACTCACGTGGTTGTGTGATCCAGTGTTTTGGAAAGCACTGCACCTCAGAACCACCAGCTTAATTGATTGACTGATTTGTGGCGTTTGACGTACGTCCCAAAACCAGCTTTGATTATGAGAGACGCCGTGTTGGAGGAATCCGGAAATTTCGACCACCTGGGGTTTTTTTAACTACCACCAGATTGAAAATTCTTGTCAAAAATTTTTATTTCCGCGGAAACGGTTGGAAAGTGGGAGGGGGGGGCCGAGCCCCCTCTAGAAAAATGGTAGGGGGGCGCCCCCCCCCCCCCCCCTCGTTCCGGAGTCTCTGCTAGTGCATTCAAATGAGTAAACTAATACGTCCGGTCTTACGCTGTATTTTCGATCGCTATTGGCCCCTTCGTGCAAAATACGGACGGGAGTCATTCGTCGAAAAATGCAGCCATGAACTGGCTCGACCGCGATCGAAAATCGCCGTGTGACGACCGTCTTGAATACGCGGGAAAAATAAGCAACAGAAAGAGAAGCAACGAACAACTGTGCTCCAGGCTAGTGTCCTTGGGGTCATACTGGCGATAATTTAAATTGTGATCAAGCCACAGCGTCCTAAGGTGAACCCCCTGTTCAAAAATAACAAGGTTTAATGAGGCGCGCATGTGCGTATGTCGTGTGTACACCTTAAATCATGTGAGAAAGGTCGACGTCGCAATTGAATGCAGCTCTATGCCTGCTGCTTTCCGCAAAAATGAAGGAACCACTCGCATCGCGCTGCATAGGGGTATGCGTGTTCAGCATGAATACAAATTTGCTAATTCGATTTCATCTTGTCAACGGCGGTCCCTTTGTTGATGCAAACGTACAATGAATGAATTGCACGAGAAACACGTCGCAGGCCTTTCTTGCGGCCAAAAGCTATGTGTATTTACCGCAACCACGCGCTAAAACCATCTGATGCTTACACCTTTCAATCTCCCCTGTCCCCTTCCCCTCGTGCAGGGTAGCATACCGGTTGTCATACACTGGTTAACCTCCCTGCCTTTCCCTCTCTACTATTTCCTTCCTTCCTGATGCTTACCTTTCATTCATTTTCATTCATCAAAATGCTATCTCATCAAAAAGAACCAGCGGACTCCGCACGCGCGGCATCCTCGCCGGTGACCATAGCAGACGACAACAGCAGTCGACGCGGTGTCTAAAGCTTTGTAATGAACCTATTCTTTTTCCGGAAGAGTTAATTACCTTGTTGAAGAATCAATAACGTAGCCACAACAGTATTTTACAGATATCGTCTAGCTGAAATAAACGGCAACAACAATAAAAAGGCGACGCGCAAAGCAGCTCCGGGCTCAGCAAGGCAGTGCTGTCGGAGCAATCCAACTTTGCGCGTCACACCGGATCTCCCGCGTGGCGGCGCCACGGTATGTCCTCGCTCCCAATAACAACTGCCGAAAGAAGGGCCATTTTACGGCAGTGTGTCATTCCTCGGTGTTGGCTGTAGGACTAAACGAGGTTGGATCAGTCGACTTGCCCCGGGCTGAGTACGTCGACGTTGAAGTCAACGTGTTGCCGCTCAAGTTCAAGGTTGATAGTGGCGCTGAAGTTTTTGTCGTACGGAGCACATTCTCAAGAATACCGGCATGACTTGACACTCAAGAAGCTGAGCTCACGGGCCCCGGAGGGCAGCTGCTAGTTGTTTTGGGTGCCTTCTGGGTTACCTTGAGATGGAGAGGCCGAACGACAGAGTAGAAAATGTACGTGGTGCATTCACAAATGGAGCCTCTGCTAGGCTTTCCAGCTATTCAGGCACTGCAAGTTGTCAAGTTTGTGGACGGTATGACTGGGGGTGAGTTGTCCAAGACTGAAGGCATCGCTTCAGAAAGACTTGGCGAAAGACTTGGCGTGCTGGACGAACTGTATGAGATCCACATCGAACCAGGAGCCGCTCCATTGTACTTAAGCACACCAAGAAGGCTACCTATCCCGTTGTGTCCAGTAGTAACGTCTGAGCTTGACACATCGAACCAGGTGCCGCTCCATTGTACTTAAGCACACCAAGAAGGCTACCTATCCCGTTGTGTCCAGTAGTAACGTCTGAGCTTGACAAGATGGAAGCACAGGGCGTAATTAGGAGGATCAAAAAGCCGACGTGATGATGTTCCGGTCTCGTGGTAGTGCAAAAGAACTCTGGCAGCTACCGTTTGTGCGCGGACTTGATGAGGCTAAACAGGTACATCCTCCAGGGGCGGCTCGGCTTACCGACCGTGGAACACGTGCTAGGACTTCTCGGACAGGCGAAGGTCTTTTCCAAGTTGGACGCGACATCTAGTTTTCACCAGGTCAAGCTGATAGAAGAGAGCCAGGAACTTACAATGTTCATAACACCTTTTGGTAGGTACTGTTTTTGCCGCCTACATTTCAGCATGACATCTGTACCAGAGTGTTTTCAGTGCCAGATGTCCTGCATTCTGGAGGGGTATTGATGATGTTCGGCCGCAAACGAGAGGAGCATGACAAAAGGCTTTCCGAGGTGTTGGACTGGTTACACAGGGCAGGACTGACCCTGAATAAGGAAAAGTGCAAGTTCGGCGTGTCAAGTTCCTGGGCGTTGTGGTTTCGTCAGATGGTATCTCGCCAGACCCAGCTATGGTTGAAGCTGTTCAGAATATGGAACCGCCAATGGATGTCGGAGGTGTCCGAAGGTTCATGGGGATGGTAAATCATGTCGCCAGGTTCCTGCCGCACCTGTCAGATATGCTAGCTCCAATTCGAGAACTTCTATGCAAGCAGAAGGCCTGGTTCTGGGGGCCACCCCAGCAAGCAGCAGTCGAAGAAGTAAAGACAATGCTTTCTTTGGAAACTTGCATGGCCTGCTATCACCCATCTCGCCCTACAGTGGTTTCTGCGGATGCAAGTTCCTTCGGGCTCGGAGCGGTCCTGATGCAAGACCAGCCAAAGGCAAAAGACAGGCTGCAGCTTTTGCTTCACATTCACTCACAAAGACTGAGCAGAGGTACAGCCAGAGGGAAAAAGAGGCCTTAGCTGTCACGTGGGCCGTGCAGCAGTTCAACGAATTCGTTCGTGGCCTTCAATTCGTCGTCGAAACTGACCATCAACTGCTGACCACTCTTTTGGGCGACATGGAAGTGGATCTGCTGCCACCCCAGATACAGCGCCTGTGGTTCAAGGTACTGTATGTTCCGGGCAAGCTATTAGCAGATGCTGACACATTGTCAAGAACTCCGCTTCTGTCAGCGAACGCTGCAATTGCTTCAGCTGAAAACTTCATGCAACTGGTTGCGGAAGCAGTCGGGGAATGTACACCGGTGGATTTGGAGGCCATAAGGCAGCAAGAGTTGGATGGTGTGTGCTCCACCTTCATCGAGTTTTGCAACTTCGGTTGGCCCTCTAAGACAAGACTACCAGTAATGTTGGCAGCATATTAGAAGCATCGCAGCGAGCATTCGGTTGCCGATTTGATTCTACTGAAAGGCGGCCGGCTGGTTGTTCCTGCAGTTTTGCAAGCAGAAATCTTGGCTTTGATCCGCGAGGGTCATCTTGGAATGGCTCGGTCTAAGGTGAAGACTCACACGTCAGTGGTATGGTATGGGTCGCAGGATCAAAGAAGTGGCCGAAAACTGCGAACAGCGTGCAACGACGAGACAACAGAGGGCAGAGCCCATGATGGCGACAGTCACACCTGAGCTCCCATGGCAACAGGTAGGGGCTGACATCCTCCATTTTGAAGGCCAGGACATTTTATTAGTAGTTGACTACTACTCACGGTTTCCGGAAGTCCAGACCCTGCACGGGACGTCAAACATATCGGTAATTGCTGCTTTGAAGAACATTATGGCTCGATTCGGAGTGCCCGAGGTTCTTCGGAGTGACAATGGACCACAGTTTTTGTCGAGGGAGTTTGCAAACTTCATGTCAACCTATGGCTTTGCTCATTGCATGAGTAGTCCTGCTTTCCCACAGTCGAATAGGGAAGCGGAACGTGCAGAGTGAACCGTGGAGGAATTGTGGCACAAAAACGTTGATCATCGCATGGCTCTCTTGGTGTACAGGAACACTCCCGGCTCTACAGGCTTCAGTTCTGCTCAATTTCTGATGGGTTGTCACCTGCGCACCCGGTTGCAAAAGGTTCGTTGACCACCTAGCTCCACAACTGCCTGACCACAAAATCTTCAAGGAGCGTGACGAAGAGGCTAAGCACCGGCAGACCATGGACTACAACCGCCATCACTGTGCCCAACCCCTGCCTATTCTGCAACCAGGTCACGACGCCTGGGTGACATTCCGGGAATACTGCTCGGCTGCTGAGCCGAGGTCAGCGTCCAAGATGCTATGTGGTAGAGACGCCAAACGGTGTGATACAGTGCAACCGTCGTCTGCTTGTGCCATTTGGTGTTTGTAGCACGACTCCTGCTTCGACGGCATTGTCACCAGGGCCGGAGATTGAAGCGACAACTAGCAGTGCGGGAGAACTGACGAGTGATGTGTCGCGTTGTGCAGTTCCTCCACGTGGTGCAAAACCTGATGCGGTTACCCAAGGAAGTGTGCCTTCTCTTACAGATGTGGACAGACCAACATCAACCCATACTGCAACTCCATGTCGTGGTCCTCGGTATACCCTGTCTGGAAGACTTGTTATTACGCCAAAGAAATTGGACTTGTAATTATCCAGTGTTTGGTCCACATCTTCGACAAGGGGGGATGTGGTGTAAAGGGCCTCATGTAGAGGGCGTTACTAACCCTACTGACATCACTAACTACTTATATGTGTTATCTGTCGATGTTGATATGTTGGCTGTGCATGAAAGGATGTGCAATAAAGTGACACAGGCATTCGCCTGCCGAGAAACTCTGCTTTTTTATTACTACAGTTTCCATGTTCCACACTAATAGGAGAATGAAGACAAAAATTTATGCACCTATCCATTATCGTTGCCAACCTCGCTTTATTTTGGTAACATGGAAAGTTCAAAGAAGGAACTACTTGAAGTTTCGCGGAGGTACAGTGGCTGGCGGTAATAAGGGCATGGGAGAGGCTTCACTGCAGACTTGACTTGTATATGACTACAGAACAACACTCATCTATTTTGTCTTACGAACGTAGTTTGTGCAACACGAAGGGATACTCTGAGCAATTTTTGAACTAGAGGCAAGCAAAGAGGCTTGGATACACCAAAGAGACAAACCTCTTTCTTTTTGTCCATGCAGACATCTTAAAGGGGTACTGACACCAAAATTTTGTGGCTGAGATAGCCTGCGAGATGGATTTTCGCGGACATGCACATGTTATCTACCAAATCTCAACACTGAACACAGCTCCAAAGGTAATTTAAATGAATACTGAACTTCTGCGACGTCACCACGGCAGCTGAGCTCTGAGCAATGTAGCTAGCAATGATGATGTTACGGTCACCATTGCTTATTTGCTGCACCTGCATCAGTAGGGTCCCGGCGACGTCAGGCCTCAAGAAAATAGTTGTCACCCAACGACGATGATGGCAACAACGACAACAAACATTTAGAAAATGAGCTCGCATCGCATGTCATGCGGAAGTGCATCACAGTTATGCGTGCTCATGTGGTCGAAATTGTTTACTCAATTGCAAGCACTAGATGGAGCCAGTTGCACCAGGCGCCTTGTCATTTTTGCAGCTATCCCAAACCAAAACAAACTAGTGATAATAAACAGGCCATAAATAATTATCTGTTGAGCGCTGGAGCGACTGATGTGCCGTGTTATGGCTAACAGATCCTCGGCCACGTATTGCAGCAAAAATATATCAGACGAAAATTTTTGTGTCAGCACCTCTTCAAGCAGTGCTGTGTTGTGGCCGGTGACACTCGCATAGGCGTACTGTATGACCATTAAAGGGCCCCAAACCACCCCCAACATTTTTTGAACATTTCAAGTTAACACGCGCATCGAGTTGAGAATGGTGCCACGATGAACGATGTCAAAGGCGGCACCGCTACGCGCCACGGCTGCACCACAAACTCGAAAAACAATCCCATGCGCCTCGCCGGCCATTTCACCAGACACCAAAGTTAGCCGCGACGACATTGTAGTTTTTGGTGACGTCACAAAAGTCCAAGCTCCACTGATTGGTCGAAGGAGAACGTTGACTTCCAGCTAGTCTGCTAGCAAATGCATGCGCTCCCTGCTTGTTTGACTTTCCTCGTCGTGTGTCGTTCGTGTGGTGTTCGCATGTGCACGCTTGTGAATTCGTAACTGCGCGACGCTACGCAAGTGCAAGGCAAGTACAGCCGACTAGAAACTGCAGCAACTGTCAGAACACGACGGATAGCGCTAGCAGAGAGCGTTGGTACAGCACCAACAAAACACTTGCGCGAACGCGGGAGCCCGGCGGAGGCGTGTCAACCGGATGTGCGTCATCTGCGATAAATGTCACTTGACATTCGGAAGAGCACTCGGCAAGGAGGTGGCACCGTGAAGTGGCTGGTGGGGTGCAGGAGAGAGCGAAACAAGCAAGCGCCACGTTTTAATAATCGAACGTGTGTAACTCCGCTATTTCAGCACCGTTTCGGAAAATTCTTGCGCCTATGTGTTCGTGGCGGACACTGGCACAAAAGCAGCAGCACAACTAAATTTTGACCTCTGGGTGGTTTAGGGGCCCTTTAAGTGCAACCATATCATAGGAAACTGCATATTTCCATGTTGGCCAACATCATTTACTACCATGAAGGCCAAAAGATAAGCCTCAGTCTGTTCCTCAAGTACAGAATGTAGATACGTATGTACTAATGACGACTGTTTGTCGAGACAGCTGTCCTTACAAAGTGCTTAACGAGATGGTGTTGCAGGTATCATCAGCAAATTCATGTGTTCCTCTTGTTGAACTAACTTTTACACTACGTGCATGCTGTTACACAGGACAGAGTTCAGAGTGGTACCAGTCTGCTGCATATGAAAAGCATGGTTGTTTTTAATATTCATTTATTTTTATGGTGACTTTTTATCAAGAAGCATAGGGTATCGCTTACAATTCCAAGGGAAAGACGGTGTAGTTCTTGGAATGCACCCGTACGCTATGTGCTCTGTCAAGTGTGCACTGCACCTGTACAATAACGGAGTTAATTTCTGAATGCAGCCATGGACCTTCAGTAATGTGGCGCTGAAGTAATGAAATGGAAACCATATGTGCAGATCGGGGCCACTTGCTGCTGCTTCACGACATAACTCATGAAAATGAGTTTCACCGTCCCATGCATTACTGCACGCCACACGAAGCGAACCAGTTGTGAAGTGGCCTCTGCACCATTTCTCCACCATGTTTGGTGCTGGCAACCCTGTGCCTTTCTTTGCTTCCCAAATGTAATTGTTTTGAATAAACAGCACTTAAGCCAATCCCCGCAACTTGTTTCTCTTTTAGGCTCCTGCATGTGAAGCCCAAGTCATCCTGTGAGACGCAAGCAGTCCATGCAAACCTCATGGCACGAGTATTCATTCAACACCTGCACCCACTGCGCTCACCATGTTACAGTTTGACTGTACATGTAGCTGAATGTTACCCCTGCAGTTCCAAAATTTCTACAAGCTGGTTTAGCACTCTGTTTACCATTTCATGCGCTCTTACGTGGTTGCTCAGTTTATCTGGCTGTGGGATTGTGTGCTTTATTTTGAAAGAGTCTTTATTTCCTTGCACAAGAGGAGCTGCTTTACAACACAAGCGACAGATCAATTAGCAGGGGCGAATACATCACAGCAGCTGGTGTCAGCTTGCCTTCCTGCAAGTACCCAAGCAAGAACGACCCCCCAATAAATTTTTTTTTCTCTCTTTCTCAGCTTGTTGCCTCATAATAATGTTTATGCATTTGCACCCTTCGTGTAACAGCACAAGCGGACACACCTGGCCACTTTGTCGCGCGCGTGTTTGAAGCTACAAGTTGCGTCTAATACCAATCACCAATACCCATCAGTGAATATATGTGTATAATACCCATCACACAGTTGCTAGAAAAAAAAATTGGGCCTTCATGTGCCTTAACATTTGTAGGAATCTTAATTTATTCAGTTGAAAGAGCATTAAACATTTAGAAAATCTGGGATGGTGACCAGAATCGAACAGTGTGAAAAAAAAAAAAAAGGAAATAATTAGGAGCACGACAGTAATCAGGCATCACACAGATAGAACATTCAATCCATTGCATGTTTCAAAAAATCTCACGCAGAAAGTTGCATGGTTCGACTTGTCAAATGTGTTTCTTTAACAAGTGACTTTCGTTTGATTTCCACTGTGAGGTAAAAATGTTTGCTTAGCAATTTGCAATAGCTGAAAAAATAACTTCACTTATTCCTCACTGTGTTTGTATGTGACGATATATAACACACATCACTTCTTAATTATCTCTAAAGCCACCAAATAGTCATCAAATATATCAAATATACAGGTATCAAATATACAGGTATGTTGATCAAATAACAGGTATGTTGATGACTATTTGATTTTCCGCAGACAAGAGGACAAGGAAGGGTTCAAGAATAGGGTGGTTGAGGCCTTCAATTCTCGGGGAAAAGGCTTGACATTTACGTCTGAGGTACTTGTAGGAAGCAAATTGCAGTTTCTAGACATTAAGTTAGAATTTGGACCGGGGCATGTTTTCTGGCAATTCTCGTCTAGAGCAGGGAAGCCGCTTTTGAATTTCGTATCTAATCATTCCAGAATTGTGAAGAATGGTATTGTCATGTCTTGTTTCATATCAGCGTAAAGAAAGTCTTGTTTTCATGCTGTGAATACTGTGTTTCTACGGCAAGTTGATCGTTTGCGAGAGGCCGGGTATCCGCTCACCGTGATGCAAGCTTCATGAACTAGGCTTATCAGGAAATTAAAACAGGAAGAGGACTTATGTGGTACTATTCCCAGAAAAAATGATCTAAATTCCAAGGTTTCAGTGATTCTGTATGTGCATGGCGTTTCACACAGACTAAAAAAGGTAGCCGAAAATTACGGAGTGAAAGTGGTGTTTACAGCCCATAACAAAATAGGAAAGGTGTGTTCCAAGGTGAAAAAGATGATTGAAAGCAAGGAGGAAACAAAGAAAGAATGTAGTATCAAGCATCCGAAGAAGAACCAGTTTATGGAATGTGCGACTAATGCAGTGTAAAACATTCCTATGACGTGTGGCCATGCGTACGTGGGGCAGACTGGACGTTGCTGTAACACTAGACTACGGGAACATCTGTCCGGCCTGAAAGGTCGCCCTAGTATGCATTTGGCCATGCATTGTAAAGAATGTGGGTGCACACCTCAGCCTGGAGGCACTGGCATATTGTTTAAACACCGGAACAAAACCGCGAGGGAAATAGTAGAAGCCCTTTGGATTGATAGACTAAAGGACAAGTGCATCAGTCATCCTTCAGTAGCCTTATTAGATAAGGAGACTTCGCTGTTGTCTGCTTATCTTTAATGACGTGTTCTTTTCATTTGGTCAGTGTATGTGCCTTTGATGAGTTTCTCAGTGATTATATGCGCGGATGGTGTGCTAAATATTTTGTGTGTGTGTGTGTGTAAGCGTGTGTGGACGCGATGACCTGGGGGATTCTAGTCTACAGTGATTATATGCGCGGATGGTGTGCTCTCTGGCGGATGGCGCAGATCAAGTTGGGTTTTTAAGCAAACGCTTTTTCAAAAATAAATCAGTTGTTAGATTGCGCTTGTCTGTGTGTCTCCTTCCTTCGTCCGCGTTTGTTTCGCGCAAGTACCACCATGGACCCTGTGCTTCCCATGCTACCAAGAAGTTGTCGACCAGATTGCTGCAGCTGGCTCCTCCAGGTCAGTGTACACACTTTTCCCATAGTATTCCACGCACACGGAGGGTGCTTCGGGATTGCTTGAGAAAGCTCTATTATGTGGACACTTGAACTGGGTTTTCACCATTGGTGCCACGCATGTGTTGACAGACCGCACCTGTCAACTACGCCACCGAGCTGCTCATGACGTCTACTGACTTGAGCCATTGGGAGTGCGACACCGAGCACGTACAGAGGCTTAAACCATGTTACGACCCGCTCGTTCTTCCCCAGGAGACAGTTGCAGTGAAGAGGACTGGTGCACACTTTGCACACATTATCATCGGCTCACCGACGAAGAGGCGCTCGCGCTCTCGATGTTTGACACTTGGCTGAGACGGCCACTTTTCTGAATCAACAATAAACTGCTGTAAGTATATATAAATCAAAATCTCCAATAAAAATCGCCTTAAATATGAATTTTGCGGAGTGCCCCCAGGCAGGGAACTACAGTCGACTCTCGCTACAACGAAATTGACGGTGCGCGGGAAACATTTCGTTGTAGTGAAATCGAAAAAAATATAACTGACCTGAGCTGGTAGAACAATGAAACTTTTATGCCTCAATCTTGCGCGCGGCACACGATGTCACGGCGGTAGTCAGAAGGGTTCAGAAACCGCGAGTACTGAAACCATACCTGTCAAGTTTGGAGAAACAGAATCCGGGAGATTTACATATTTACTCGATTCTACTGCGCCCTCGATAGTAACGCGCACCCGTTTCCCGGGGCCAAAAAAAAAAAAAAAAAAAAAAAAAAGAAGTGAAACATCGACTGTAACGCGCACCCTCGAAAAAAAAAAGTCCTTAGTAATCAACCTTCTCACATTCATAAAAACAAATGTCATACTCGCGTAATGAACGGACTCGCATAATAAACAGACCGTTGACTTTGGACCCCTGCAGTCCCTCGAACGGCCGTGCTGTGGCTTTCCCGCTTCACTTGATCCGCGTCGTCTCGAAGACGTTTGGCGCGCCGATTCATAACTCCTGCGTCCCGACAAAACTGCCACACGTTGTCGGGCCTATCCGCGTGCAAGCGGCGGTAACATCATTTACTCGCAGAGCTGCGTTCCTTCGTGCTGTCGCAGTTCCCTCAGGCTCGCTGCCGCGTGCTGCCATGCGTGCTGCGCAGGGGCGTGGTCTCAGAGATTGCCGCAATGCAATCTCGGACGTCATGCAGCGCGCACGACTGAGAGGCTCAGGCTCAGCACAGATATGAGGGAGAAATGATGAGCCGTTTTGCGTGCGGTGATGAGAAGCATCTTTTCCCCCGTTACGGCCGCCCGCGAGCGCTACCGAAAGCTGCTGCGGCTGGGCACCTCAGAGATTGCATCGGCGACGTAGCGACTTTGATTGGCCGCAAGACGGCCAAGCCGGCGTGGTATCGTCGGTCTACGGATCATGTGCGCAGACCTACGCATCATGTGCGGTGATATAGGAACTACAGAAACTATGCGCGCCAAAGACCGCCGGGTCGCTAGTCGTTTTTCGCCGGTGACCGTTCGACAGTGCCCGAAGCACGTAGGAGGCGGCCATTTTGATGCCGACAGCGACATGGTAACGTTGTCGTTCGTCTGCACTCGATTCTAACACGCGTACGATTTTTGGACGCGTTTTATCGGAAAAAAGGTGCGCGTTAGGTTCGAGTAAATACGGTACCTAACGGGGTGGGGGAGGGGGTGCTTGGACTATAAAAAATAAGGTTGTCGTTCCTGGTGGACGAGTTATTGCAATGATATGGACACTGTTAGCGGGTTTTTGCAGTCGCCGTTTTTCTGTACAAAGTCCAACTCGATAACACCGCCTACGCATCGTATGTTCTACACGGAACTAAAAGCGCGCTAACGGTGGGGACGAACGCGGCTGAAGCAGAGATGAAACGACCCGGGCGTCTCCACCGAACGAACTGAACAATGCGATAACATAGCACCGCGCGTGTGATCGCTGCCATCGCTTGCTTCTCAAGCAGAGAGGGAACGCCCAGCCCTTCTTTCGTCGGGCGAAGGACCAAAAGGGGCGCCGGTGGGAGAGGGGCGGTCGCGCACCGTTTTTCTGTACAAAGTCCAACTCGATAACACCGCCTACGCATCGTATGTTCTACACGGAACTAAAAGCGCGCTAACGCTGGGGACGAACGCGGCTGAAGCAGAGATGAAACGACCCGGGCGTCTCCGCCGAACGAACTGAACAATGCGATAACATAGCACCGCGCGTGTGATCGCTGCCGTCGCTTGCTTCTCAAGCAGAGAGGGAACGCCCAGCCCTTCTTTCGTCGGGCGAAGGACCAAAAGGGGCGCCGGTGGGAGAGGGGCGGTCGCACACGCTATCTCAACGGCCATCGGTAGACGGCATCAGTAGACATCAGTAATCAACCACGCAATCGACAGCGGCCGTTTATGGTGGTGCCAACACGCGATTTCGATTTTGTAGACGCATTTTTATCTTCTGAAATGCACAAAAATCTTTCGGATTGTGCTTACTGCATAGCAAATTGAATTTTCGAGACTGGAATTGCATCATCAAAAATTTCGTTGAAGCGAAACGGCACAAAAGAATGTGTTCGTTGTGGCGAGCATATTTATGTATTGACTCCTATGGACGGCTGACGGGGATCCGAGAATTTTTCGTTGTACCGGAAATTTCGTTGAAGCGGCGTTCGTTGTAGCGAGAGTCGACTGTAAACACGTAACCTCTCAATCCCCATATGAGTGCTTAAGACAGCTAAGCCGCAGGCACAGCTTCTCTAACCCAAGTGGAGGGCATTTCGAGATGGCAACATCCTTTGCATCTCTGAGTTGCTTCCTGCCAAGGAGGCCAAGGAAGCCTGTTTACTTGTTGCTTACGAGGTGGCGCCGGCGATACTTCAACTGCACGGCAGTGTGTTGGTCACAACGTTGGCCGAACAGCTACGGGCGCTAGTTGTGCTGAGCTGAAAGCAAGCTCATAGGCGTATCTACGCTCCAGATTGATTTCATTAATTTCTGGGGCTTTATGTCCCAAAACCATGATACGATTATGAGACACTGTAGTGGAGTGCTCTGAAATTTCAACCACCTGGGGTTCTTTAACATGCACTGACATTGCACAGCACATAGGCCTCAACATTTCACGTCGAGCAGTTACAGCCAGGATTCAATCATGCTACCTTTGGATCAGGAGCTGAGTGCCATAGCCACTATACCACCGTGGTGGGGCTGTCCACACTCCACAAGCAGGAACAATGTGCAACTGTGCATAAGGCACGGTGCAGCTCTACGCCGGATAGCACTGCTGAGTTTAGAGGTACAATTGCACGCATTGCTAATGCATTCTTACACTACAGCTAAAAAAATTTTACTGCACATCCAGCTTGTTTATAGACGGAGCTCCCGCCTAGGTGTCGGCCAGGACGTATCACCTCCTAGCAGCTTCCTCATCAGATTTTTTAAATTAAAATGCTACAACGGTAGGGTACCTGTCATCTTTGCACACGAACTCTACCTTGGGGCAGAAATACTTTGCCACTGCTAATGTTCGATTAGAACAACTAATTCGTAAAAACTTGTGAATTAACTTTCTCACCTTGAGGTGCCTTGTTTATAATGGACAGTTGTATGGCACCAATTTATGGCATACACATAATTTAGAAATTAAAGAAACTGCACAATTTGTGGTACTAATCATCAAATTTTAATGGTCATATAAAAACTAACGGCACCAGGTGTGATGTAATGCGACTTCTGCCTTATGTCAGACTTGAACTTCCTGAGGTGTAGAAATGACAAATTTTCAATGAAGGCGTGTGATGCCAGTATCCTGTCATGGAAAGAGGCGAGAACTCTAACTTGCACCAGTGGATCGCTTTACCTTGGCACGTGACATTTGGTTATCATACGTTCCTTTCATGCGGTGTGCGAGAGAGCTGCGATTTCTACCTTTTGAATGCATTCACTGAAACTGTAACCAAAGTGGCAGTGCGACAGCTGCACTCTGTCTTTTGTCTCCACTTGTAAAAAATGGGCCACCATCCCACCCTGCAAATGTGAATGCCCAGTGAAGCTACATCAAACACCACATATGCTGATTGCGTGGTTTGCATTTCACATGAGAGCTTCGAAGACGTCAGATGGCCCTTTCAAAAGCAGCTGACAGTCATTACCAGGAATATGTGGGAGGGTGTTCTGACTGTTCACAGGTGCCTTATCATCCATCATGCAGTTTTCCTGGTTACTTTATGGCTTTCTTTCTTCGTGGTTATGGACTTCCTTTTTGGGCACAGAAGTGGCACAAGGTTCCCCGAAAAGATCTTTTTGGTCTAGTCACGTAAGCTGTGAATAATTCCTTGAACCGACAATACTAGTTTCCACAATTAACACATGAGCTTTTACTGAAAAGGCCTTGTTTATGCAGTATTATTATTTGTGAATACTGAGCTCTACGCTGTATGCCTGACTGCAAAGAAAGATGTACCGTTTGCCTTCAGTTGTTAACTGGCATTTTCTTACCACCTCTAGTTGGTCGGAAAACCAAGAGGTATACAACATGGGAGTATGGTACACATTTCACTGTCTGCTGGCTCTTCACTTTCCACTTCTCTTGAAAGGAAACAGGCATAAGTGGGCTGAGGTACTTAGCCAAATGTGTGAAAGTGTGGCCCAATGATTAGTTCGCTCAGTAGCTTGTGGTAGAAAGAAACTATAGTAACGACCCGAGTGAACTTCCAGAGAAGTCTGTGTCAAGGAAGGAAGTTTTCTATCAAATGTCACTTAAGCACCTGAATACATTGAAAGTAAAGCAAAATGACAATAAACAAGGCTAATGCAACTACCGCTTGCAAGCAACTTCATATATTTCTGCACTTTTATAAAGTTGATGACATGTGGACTGACCCGGAAGTGCACTAAGCTTGTGAAAAAAAAAAAAAAATCATGTTTTCATGCCTGCATTCAATTTTCTTCCTCGTAGCAATTTGCACATCATTTTCACAGAGTTGCACACTATGGTAGCTTAGCAGCCAGGGTGTTGCATAGCCAAGCTTGACACTGATTCGATTTCCAGCCATAGGAGTTGCACTTTGATGGGGGCAAAATATGATCGCGCTTGATCAGTTAGGCTTAGGTGCAAGTTAAAGGAACCAACAATCAATTTTTAAAGTACCCTTTTCTATCTTTCAATGGAAGGCTTACCGGTCAGAGCGTCCAGTCACGCAATGACAACAAGGTAAGCGCAGTGAAAGTTTTTTTATGAGAATTTTTTGCCTATGGAGTCTTACATGCAACTCATATTGCAAACAGTAGCCGACAGCTGTTGGGTGCATCTGTGCCAGGCTATGCCTCCACAGAGTGCATACGCCTGGGAGCCACTGAATGCATGTGCCGAGGTTAAAAATAGGTTTTCAGTTACCGTGAAAACAGCACTGATTCTCAGCGTTGACTCCCTTTACTGTGTAGAAAGCAAATAGTATGGCAGAGACGCGTTTTTATGTGTCGATTGCAACTTTAAGGCCGAGTTACGGTTGTATGAACATCAGCAGGCGATGTACGGCAATTAAGAGACTCCGAATAGCAGCACCAAGATGTCTCCACCAGACTACGCCACATTTCAATTGATGCAATTTTTAAGTTCAATTTAAAAATACAAATCCTGTTCAAATCGCAAAAGGATGCTCGAGTCCATCACTATAATTCACATTCTTTCGAAATGCACAGAGGTCCATTCACATGTTCTGGCCAGTTGTTGGTCCCTTTAAAGAACCCCAGGTGGTCAAGAGAAATCCAGAACCCCCACTGCAGTAGGACTCACAACCATAGCCTTGTTCTGGCAATAAACTATGGGAATTATTTTGAAAGAGCACGTAACAAAGTGCGTTACGACTGTGCATATTCAGTGTTTTTTTTTTTTGTTTCTTTTTTTGCACTACATGCCAAATTTTCTATGGGCGAGTAGTGTGTGCTAAACAGACAGTGCACCGAATTTTCCTTGATAGTTTGCAGTAGTATCAAACTACTCTATGCAGCCATGAGTGCACTGTTCTCATTAAAGGAGTACTGCCATGAAAATTTTCAGTTGGCGTTTTTTTGCATGAAATGAAAGGCCAAGCCCTCCAGAGTGCAGAAAACGTACTGGTAAGCGTGAGCGCACCGTGAAAATTTATTTACAGCACGCCTTTAAAAGCTGGTTTCGGTTCCTACTTAGCCTGACGTCACGACACAGTATGCGCATAGTAATGAGACCCTCGTGTCGTGCTCCCGCAAAAAATCGTGTTTTTGCCCAGCGGTCTCTCACGCACAGCGCCTGTAGCAAGTGTGGGGTTAACAATGTACAAAATTTTGTATAGCGACTCTGCGACAACAGCAAATACTTCGGCACATGCAAGATGGCACATGCACATGCATGGCTCCAGAACCCGCGATAAGTTAAGGTGGCCTCCGAGACCTCCGTGGCATTGCAGGGGCAAAATGCCGGCACCACAGCGAGCTTGCCTTCCAATTATACGTGGGCACACACAATGATAGAAGGTAATTCGACTGCACTCGCTCGCTTCACGGGCACTCTCAACTACGGCGAATGAACGGCGAGAGCAGACAACCGAGGGTGATGCGTGAATGGCCATTTTGCATGTTTTTGCACCTGACGTCATCACAACTTGACATACTGGTGCGTGAGGTCAGCAAAATTTGTACTGTAGCCTGACATCCCACTAGTATCGATGTCAGTAGGCACGCCATGTGAAAATTGACTGACGTCAAATTAAAATATCTTATCAGCATTTCTCGAGCTTAACATTTGTTCGGAGCCGTCTACACATATAGGAGAGTTGTATGGTGGAGTAAACTCGGCTTCGAAAATTGGCGTCAGTACTCCTTTAAAGCTTGCTATGGAGCAGTGTGAAAATCCTTGCCTGCCTTAAATAGTGAGCACCAAGCTGGACTATTACAAACTTGCTTTTTTAAATCCGAGCTGCCAGTGGATACCAAAATGGGGACACTGTTCTATAAATTTTCTCTCAAAGGCACCGCAACAAAAACAGCATGTGTAGCCGAACCAGCAACTGTTCGGAGAATGCAGGTACAAATGTCTGGCACCAATACATGGTTTTTTTTCTTACATGCAGTGCACAGCAAACTCTTAACCTTGCAGGGTTCTGTTGCCAATGTAGTAAACGATTGTACGATGCTTTTCACTTTTTTGGTCCAGCATAATTTCAGCAGTTTAGCAGAGATACAGAGGAGTAAGTAGGATGCGAGTATTGCTTGGATGCAATACTCGCATCCTACTTACTTCTCTGTATCAGATGAAGATTGCGCTTTGCGTCCCCATGTACAGTTCCAGTTTTCAAATTTCATTAATTTGTCACTGTTTATCATCACAATGCGATCCCGCAAGAAAATGATGACCAATGCAGCTCAATGATGCGAGTTTTTGAAGCGAGCTTAGCAGCCAAACACTATGCCATCAGCATCTGCGCATAAGCTCCTGTAGCAACAACTGCATGCTAACGCAAGTTTAGCACACACTGCAAATTTCGCCACACCGGGCTTTACAACCTTTATTTTTGCTATTTCCCCTTGTATACTTTGCATGCAAGTAGGGCAGAACTCATAAGCACATAAAACTGGACCATTAAGAACACAGATTTTTTTAAAAAAAGATGAGGCAGCTCCACAAACTTGGGTGTTATGTGCAATTTTGAGCTTTTTCAGCCCTCCCTCAAATATGTTTTCTGGCAGCATGCACTTTCAGGTAAATTGTTTTCATACAGCACAGGAATTGCAGAGATCACTTCATTTAACTTTATTTAGCATTTACTGAGATTCCCCACACAGCTCCAGAGTTTCCTAGATTTATGCAATATGTAGTGAACATAAGCATTTACTAGTGTAAAAGTGTGTATTGTACTAATTCCTTGAACATCAAATCTTAATGATTTGTGGGGTTTAACGTCCCAAAACCAGCTCCGATTATGAGAGACGCCGAAGTGGGTCTCCGGAAATTTCGACCACCTGGGGTTCTTTAAAGTGCACTGACATCGCACAGCACACGGGCCTCAACATTTTGCCTCCATCGAAATGCAGCCGCCGCGGTGGGGATTCGATCCCGCGACCTTCGGATCAGCAGCCGCGTACCATAACCACTAGACCACCGTGGTGGGGCAGCATCAAATCTTAGTGTGTATTGAATTTTTTATGCAACATGCATCGCTAGTTAAGGAAAATGGACTTCGTGGAATACAGTCAGCAATGCTTGGCAATTGCCTGTTCTCAAAGAGGCATGCTGATCTGCCAAGGCGGTTGTAGCAACGCCTCCTAGACAGGTTCCAGGCCTGCACCCAAGAATGTGACATCACAAGATGAAGGCAGACCAAACTTTCATCCGAGTCTGCTTTCGTCACACTCTCTTCCCCAGTTACCTCAGTGAGGCCGTCTGGCAGGTGCATGTGTCTGCATTGCTGCTGAAGGCACATTGCATGTGGTATTGCATCTTATTGCTGTGATTTTGCGAGTATGGAGCCGAGATTGATAGCGTCACCATGCCAAATAAGTGTTGCATTCTAAGATGTTACGGGAATTATGCCAAGAAGAAACGGATACAGGTGTTCTCCATCACAAAAGACAAAAACATGCAGCAGAAGTGGATCCGCGGAATCCCTGGAAGGATTTTGTGCCGACTGCGTATGAAGGTAAGTCACTTTTTAAATGTTTTCACTGCTCTTTCCAGTGAATTTTCTCTGCACGCAAGATGTCCACTTTTGTGCTATTTACCACAGTGCCCTATTTACCACAGTGCGCATCAACAAACGATGGAATTAAGTAAAGAAATTTGTTGTTTAGCTGCACTTTTGCCAAGACCTCATAATCACTGCACTACAGCAGCATACCTTGTCATCTTCATAACCATTTTCATCAGATTAGAACAGAGGTCAGAAAATTCCTGCGACTCACTTACACTCACTCAAAATAATTGTAATTGTTTCCTACTTTGGACAGAACGGCTGCACAATCAACCGTCTGACTTCCAAAGCGGAAGGAGTCATCCGATTAATCACTAGGATCTCGAACAGTCGGGGCTGTCTTCGGGAGGACAACCTCCTCAGGCTGTTTCATGCCTTTTTGATGGGCCACATAACTTATGTGGCATCCATGCACAAGTGGCAACTCCATGAGAGGGCTAAATTAAACACTCTAATCAGGAAAAGCATCAAGAGAGTTTTAGGTCTTCCGATGCGCACGAGCACAGAAAAGCTGGTGGGCCTTGGAGTGCACAATACACTTGAAGAAGTTATCGAGGCTCAGCAAACGGCACAGATCACCAGGCTTTCAGTAACATCAACAGGAAGAAAGATCCTGGTCGACACAAGACACAATCCCCTCACGCTCGAAGTGTAAAACTCGCAACTCTCTGACCGCATGAGATCTTACATCAAGGTTTCTCCCCTTCCATGAAATATGCAAACGTGGGCAGGCGTGTCGCTCGAGCATCATCGCTTTTAGCTCACGCTCACTCCCACTCATCGCTTGCATGCTTTGTCGACGCTGCCCAATACGGCACTTCCGCTCGCTTTGCAGTGGTATCCACAGATACTAAGGGTCGGATCCTTTCCTCAGCGTCAATTCGAACCTCCTCTTCTCACAAAGCAGAACAAATGGCCATTGCCCTCGCTCTTCTTGATCCTCAAAGGACTGATATTTATACTGATTCTAGATCCCCTGCTAGGGCCTTCGCTTCTGGGTCCGTCTGCAAGGAAGTTTTTAGAACTCTCGCTAACAAGGAATTGACACACCATACTATCACTTGGTTCCCCGCTCATCTTGGCTCGAAGGTCGGAGGCCTTTCCAATGTCAACGAGCTAGCCCACTCCTAGGCGCGAGGTCTCACTTGCCGCGCCGGGACTTGCGCGGCTCAGTCAGAGGAATCCGCTCCCAGCCTTCATTTTAGGGACATTTTGAGCACATTTAACGAAGTGACGAAACACTATCAAATGGGCCGTAGGCGCTTCCCACTCCCACATGAAAAGTTGTCTCGACCACAGGCAGTTTCTCTTCGGATGCTTCAGACGGGGACATACCCCAGCCTTTCGAGTTACAGTCACTACACCAACAGTTCGCCACTTTGTCCAGACTGTAACGAACGCAGTGACTTTATACACATGCTCTGGAGGTGCCCCTCTTTACAGGAACGACATAATGACTTCTCCGAAGAATTCTATTCCTTCATCAAGAGTCCTGACCTACTTCCACAAATCAAGGCTGTCCAGAAGGCCCACGACGCGGCGGTGAGGCTAGGCCTCCCCGTCCCTACGTGGGAGCGGCCCGCGATCCTCCCCTTTTGAAACGAGGGTGGATTCCTTCAGGACCCGAATAAAGTTTATCTATCTATCTATCTATCCTACTTTGGGCTCACTCAGACTCGGACTCACCAAAATTCTACTCAGCTAAGCCCAGCCGAACTTGACTCATGAGATTCCTAATCAGCCACATTCACTCACATTCAACGGGTTTTTCCTCAGCCAAACCACTCAGACTAAAGCTCACCAGTTCCTTGCTCAGGCAGACTCACTCAGACTGGGACTCTGAGGCTTTTTCAACGCACTGGGACTCAAGCTCACCCCATCTTTTCCTCAGCTTCAATCACTCGGACTAAGACTCGCCGGATTTTCCCTAAGCCAGGCTCATTCCAACTCTAACCTCATTGTGTAACAATAACAGCGGGAAGGGCGGCGGGGGGGGGGGGGGGGGGGGTGATTATGAACACAGAAATGACAGACACACTGGCCCTGAAGTTTATTTTTGCTGACACAGCCCAAAGAAAGGATAGTGTGTTTTCTTTGGGTATGACAATAAGGGCGACCATATAGCGAAGATGGGAACACTGGGCCTATCAACTTGCAGTACATATTCACCTGTGTGCCAGCAGTCATTTTCACATATACTGCCCAAACAAAATGGAGCTGCTATTGCGCGCATGCGATGCAGAATCTCATACAATCCAGCCAAGTGATCCATAGCAGTTGTCTTTAACCTATTCGAATCCACGGCTGTACCGTGCATTTTTTGCCACCACAGACTGCCATGTATGGCGATGTATAAAAAAAATTACAGCATATCCACGGAGTGAATTATGATGAGTGGGCGAAGCTCGGGAGGTTCATCGTAGATCGTGCAGAGTTCCGGATTAATTTAGTTAACGCGCACGCTACGAATCCTCATGGTTCAACTATGCACAAGTGAAATCTCCCACCGGCACTTCATTGCAAGTCAAGATCCAGTGCCTATATGTATATGTATATATAGGTTGCCGGTGAACGCTTCTCCAACGCGAGCAGTCTGTATTTCTCAATCAAGAAACTCGCTAGGAGACGCTGCCTGCGCCAACGTTGTCTCTCGCGGGTGAGGGCGCGTTCTTCTTTGCGAGCTGGTAGAGCATTCCTCTAAGAAACGAGCGTTTCCATAGCCAACGCGCGCCTTTCGCTCTCTCACAAGACAGCAGAGGCACGCGCCGGGAGAGAGAGGCACGCGGGTTACGCCTGACGCGGGACAAAGTTAGACTAAGAGGAGCTTCGCCCCTAAAACCTTCATAACTCAGGATATTACATTTCCATTTTAACACTTATTTTATTTTGTTTGGGAATGTCTTCTAGAAGCACTGCATTCAAGTTTCTTGCAAGTGTGGAAGGTCTCAAAGCAGACTGGCTTGATATACACACACACTGCTTTCACGATCACTGCTGTTCTCGCCGTCACTCTTACCACCACTACTTTTTTGGTCCAAGATATCTTCCAGATTATCATTACAGTAATCGCTTTAAAAGCCAAGTTCGAGAATTTTCTCACAAGTGAGACCATTCTTTCACGAAACCATGCTTCAGTTGCAGCGGACAACTTAGCAGTGAAAGTGGAGCCAGCAACTTTATTTCTTTTTCAAACAACCAAGTTCAAAAATAGCAGACAACTATGTTCGTCTGGTGTAAAACGAAGAAACATCCAACAAGAGTGTTGAGAAAATGACCTTCTACCGGGGTCTTCTACAAACAATGCCTTATCCAGAGGCCGATGAATCGCTGGCTTATCGCAGTTTGGCCTTGGTGGAGGCAGCCGGTGGTTCGCTGGCTTTGTAAGCGAATCGGTTAAGTACATGCTGCATGAGATTTTGTAAGAATCAGAATCCACTTCGGACATACTCATTTGTATCGCCCAGGCACAAAGCTGTGCCTGCAGCTTCATAGGACCTTGGGGCATAACAGAGGGCAACATGCAGTGGATCTCGCACAATCGTAATCATTGTACAACATAGCTACAGCCATGTGATGTGTGGTGCAGTGAAGTGCGAGACTCTTAAGTGCACCCTGGAAAATGCACGGTTTAAAAAGTGCGTGCGTTCAAAAGTGAGTGACAAAAAAAAATAAAAGGCGACGAAAGAGAAGAACGAAAGGGGTGGCGCTACAAAATAAAAGAAAAAGGGCCCAATAAGAAAGAGCCACGGAGTTCCCAGTGGCAAATGGCTGAGGAACACGGGTGCCCAGAGGTCGTCAATGAGAACAACAAGGAAGAAGAGGAAGAGCTTGTGGCACCGAATTCAGCCAAAGCTGTTCTAGGAGACGAAGTGGGCAGGTCATCCACGGGGCCGGGCGCTGAAGGCGGCTGTAATGTTCCAGACCCGAGCCACTAGGCCTTCACCCGTCTGGGACGTCCTGTTCATCTACTTCGTGACCTTGGAACTCGTGTCGGCGTTTGTCCTCGAAGCTCCAGTGGTGTGCTGGTTTCGGCCGACAACCTGCAGATGCCTGTTCCTTCGGGCAGCACCAAAGCAGTCGGGCTGTGGGCCTGAGCTCTGTGCCGCACGGCCAGCCAGGATGCCGTCACCGTCTGAACTTAGCCGCTCACGTCATCCGTCGTGACCAGAATCCCGGCATCGTCATCTTGGCGAGCCTGCTGTACTCCAGTCATCCAGTCTTCACCCAAGCCCAGCAACGATTTGGTGAGACCACGACGAACGTTCTTTATCACTGCGTCACCCTCACCACTGAATGATTTGCACTCGAACTCTTTGTGCTCACATGTTATTTCTAGCACATTTGTTGAATCGTGCACAGTGTAATTTTCCTCTGATTGCTCTTTTTCTTAAGTTTTTCACTTATTTAGTTTACATTAAAAGCTTTGTGTTTTGTTATACGTGTGATGAACGGTTTTGTCCTCATACAGCCACTTAGAGGCTCTGCCTGAGAGAGTCAGCTAAAAGGAATCTGTTCAAAAAAGAACCTGCATATCACAGGCCAGTATAAAACAAAGAATATAAAGAAGACTAGATGAGAAAAGGGATGCAGTGCCAACATTTCAAAGCTGACATTTCATTAGCGCTGCATATCCACAACAACGCCAGGGCCTAAATGCTAAACATAATCGCTTCAATCTTGGCGTCATTTAATGGCGCACCTTCAAGAGCGCTCTAGGGCTGGTTGCCTCCAGTAATCGTAATTGTCAGGAAAGACATAGTTTAAGTAGTACCAGTAACAGGTGTTTGCAGCAGATGTTGGGCCGGGTTTTCGAACACGACATCAAAAGCACTGTCACATGTCACACTGCACTGTTGCTTCTCTACGAACGCTGCTCGAGCCTTACGCACGGCCTTTGTGACTTTGGCAGCTCCGCTGGCTATGCTTCGCATCTTGCGTCTTCTCGACTGGCATGAAGGAAATATCCTGGTGCCTCTTTCCCAGGCCTGTAGCAGCTGCTGACATCACAGTGGCAAGCCCTGTTTTGCGTTTTATCGCTTTGACCAGGCTATTCACTTTTTCACAACAATGTCCCTGCTTCTGCAGCTGTGGGGAGGGCAAGCTGGCGCCATAGCATCAATGTAGGTTTGCCATGCACGTATGTTGCAAGGTCATGATGTGGCAATGCGGCCGTGGAATGCCTGAAGCCACAGCAGTTGCACTTGGGCGGGCATATGAGGAAAGCTGCAGAAGATGATGCAGACGAAGGCTCTACATTTCCTGTTGCTTTATTGTTGAGTGGAATTGCACTTTAATATTTGATGACTGATTTCTAGGGTTTTACCTCCCAACACCAGCTATGATTATGAGAGACGCTGTAGTGGAGGACTCCTGAAATTTGACCACCTGGGGTTCTCTAAAAATTCACTGACGTCACACAGTACACAGGCCTAAACATTTCACCGCCATCGAAATGCAGCTGCCACAGCCGGGATTTGATCCTGCAACCCTCAGATCAGCAGCCGAGTACTATAGCCATTAGACCACTGTGGCGGGACACACTTCAAGGGACCGACAGTCAATTTTTAAGGTGCCTGTTTTCTTTACTTTAACAGAAATCTTACCGGTCAGAGTGTCGAATCATGCAACAGCAACAGGGAAAACTCTGTGAGACATTTTTTTTTTTTATCAGAGTGTTTTGCCTATGGAGTCTTATACGCAACACTTGCTGCAAACACTGACCGACAACTGTAGGATGTGCTTGCGTCAGGTTCTGCCGCGACAGAATGCATGCGTGCACTGCCTGGTAGACGGCACACGCATGTGCCGCGGTTAGAAGCACGTTTTTGGGTGCCATGAAGGCAGTGCCTCTTCTGTGTCGACTCCTTTTGCTGTGTAGAAAGGAAATAATAGGGTGGGCATGCGTTTTTATGTACCGACTGAAATCTTAAGCCAGTGTTATGGTCGTACGAACAGAAGCAGTGTTAGTGAAATTTACAGTCACTGACCAAGTCAAAGGAACTGTTTTCATGTTTCGGAGCCTGTACAGGTTCCTTGTTCACAATGCAGCGGACGTAGCGTCGTTGTCCATTAAATATGCAGTATCTGACGTAATGAACGGGCATAAATTTGAGGCATGTTTCAATCTGTCCTGTTAACGGTACCTGGCGTAGTCTGTATCAGCAGAGATTCTAGCAGCAGTCTTGTTGTCAATTTTTCTCTTTAGCTATGATAGCAGCATTTTCCCAAGCGATAGAGTGCTGACTCTTGTGCACATGCTCCACCAGTGCGTTGTACACATGGCGGTGATTTCGAACATCGCGCTTGTGCTCTTTCAGTCGTCAAATGAAGTTTCCCGTTTCACCAATATAACAGAAATAACAGAATATAACAGAAATTGCAGTCGTGGCATGGGATCTTATAGATTACCCCCGGGAACTTTTCTCCTTGTAAGCGGTCCTTCACACTGACGACTTTGCTGCGGAGTTTGTTAGATGGCACAAGCGCAATGCATGAATGATATTTTGAAAATATCCTTGAAGGTGCTTCGCTGATACGAAGTACGTAGGGAATGCTGACCCATTTTTGATAAGTTCGTTTTTCGGCTGGCTGAGGAGTCAGCACCCGTTTTTTGATTCTGTGAACAAAAGCAGCCGAATAGCCCTTATTGGACAGTTCTTGACGTACCATAAGAAGTTCTCCTTGCAGTTCATCTTTGCTGGAGCATAAGTGGGTGGCCCGATGAATCAAAGACAACACGACAGGAGTCTTGTGCCCAGTCGGGTGGCAGGACGCAAAGTGGAGGTAGCGACCGGTATGGGTCATTTTCCATTTTCCAATAAACAGAAAAAGGCAGCTTGCCGTTTTCCTCTCGCTCCGGAGTAAATTGTATGGTCGGTTCTATGGCAGTGAGGCTTTGTAGCAACCGGTCAACATCGTTTTTATACAAGATACTGAAGCAGTCGTCCACATAGCGTAGAAAAACTTTCGGCGCAGGGCTGAACTCTGTCAGAACTTTTTTTCTTCAGTGCTTCCAACACAAGGTTTTTGGTTGTACTGGATATAATGCCCCCATAGCAGTTCCCTGTGTCTGCTTGTAGATTTTAGAGTTGTAAGTAAAGTATGTGTTACTTAAACTTATGGCAATTTAAAGGCTCCAGAAAGCAGTACCAAGGCTTCACTACCAGGCTACGCCACGTGGCAGTTGCCGCGATTTTCAACTAACTTAAAAATACAAATCCTGCTCAAATCGTGAAAGGGTTCTCGATTCCATCATTAAATTCAAGTTCTTCCCAAATGCCCAAAGGCCTGTTCTCCCGTTATGGCCAGTCATCGGTCCCTTTATAAATATTTTTACCACAGAGCTCAATAATTCTGTTGAAAGTGCAGTAGAACCCTGATACAATGAATGCTGCTTCAACAAAATATTCTCGGTTCCCCATCAGTAGTCTATAGGAGTCAATGCCACAACGAACACTTTTTGGTGCCATTTCGCTTTGACAAAATTTGACGATGCAATTACAGGCTCGAAAATTGTATTTGCTGTGAAGTAAACACAATCCCGAACATTTCCGCACATTTCAGAAGATAAAAATACATCCACAAAGTCTCGTGTTGGCACAACCAGAAATGGCTGCCATTGCTTGATAGTAACGACGATGAGACTGCCCTACTTTTGCTTAAGTAGTCTTTTAGTCACAGACAAACCGAAGCCAAAGCTCAGTCACTCACAAAACTGCTGGCATAAGGTACTACAGGAGGGAGCCTTACGTCACGAAATTTAAGCCAACAGTGGTGGCTCAGCAGGTGACTGAAACAAACGTAAGGGGCATGAAGAACATATCAGAGTGAGCGGCATGTTTCAAGCACAGCACATAAAAGCAGACATGTGTCGAGATAGCGCGTGCGACTGCCCCTCTCCCACTGGCGCCCCTACAGCCCTTTGCCCAACGAAAGACAGGCTGTGCGTTTCCTCTCAGAACCCTAGGCGGTTAAAATTTCCGGATACCTCAACAACGGCCTGTCTCTGGTTTCTACCTCTTTAAGTTCTTTTCCCCCACCCCCAAGGACGCTTAGCTCTGCATGCAACAGGGGCTGCAGAAATTAGCGTCCTTTCCTTTCCTTTCTATCGCTTTCAGTCCCTTTCTCCTACCCCCAAGGATGCTTAGCCATGCTTCCTACATGGGCTGCAGAAATTAAACTGAACCACACTCAGGACGGGCTGTGCGTTTCCTCTCTGCCTGAGAAGCAAGCGATGACAGCCTTCGCACGCGGTGCGATGTTAAGCGGAGAAGGCTGGGTGCCCCCCCCCCCCCCCCCAGTAACTAGTTACTTTTTTCAGTAACCTGCAACTGTAACTGGAAATACCGTTAGTTACTTCCATTAAAAAAAAAAAATCCAGCAGGAACACTTCTTAAAAGCAGGGTAGGGCAGTATCGCGATGATTCTCGTAAATACTTTTGACTATCTGTATCGCTGTATCGAGAGACATTTGCAGAATGTATTTGTATCTCACCGATAGAATACTTTTACGATGTATAGGTTGTATCGTTATGCTGTGCAGGGCACTTACATCTCTTCGCTTTCTTTTTTCTTCCTCTCCTCCTCCTGCACCCCCCCCCCCCCCCCCCCCCTGGAAATGGGCTGACGTGTTTCCAGGGGGAAAAGGAATACCTTAAGACCTTTTTCTGCAAAGCCAAGCAAAGCACTGCCAGTGGACAACACAAAAAGGCGGTGAAGGGTTCTCCCCACCCCCTTGCAGAGAAAGGTACGCGACACAACAGTATGGTTGGCCTAAATGGCGAAAGACACTGTTGTTCAGATGCCGGTGCAGCATCCTTCATTTTTTTCATGTGGCCAGCCATTTCTTCATGACAATCCACGCAGAAACCACCCATAAACAGAAGCTTTGCAATGCCTCGAACACGTTTAGTTCTCAAAGCCACGGTAATTTCAAAAAGCACTTCCCAATGTGGAAGCCCCAATGTTGCTTGAAGGGGCCCACCGTCTTTGTCGCATCTCAGGATGAACCCCTATTTCATTTACGAGCGTGCAGCAGTCTTTTGTAGCACCAGGCTGTCCCAATGGTTTTTATAAACATACTCCCGACAATCAATAAAAAAGTCATTACAGTAAAGTGAGGCGTACGCAATGATTGCTGGTGTTTGGCTTTTCATTGCACCCCTTTCTGTTCTATTTATGTGGTGCTTTACCACGAGCAATTTTGACTAACCACATGCCTTCATACGTTTCTATTAAGAACTGTATAATCTGGTTTGTGAAACTGTATAATCTGGTTTGTGATGCATCACTTCTTCCTGTAAAGTAACGGCATTACTTTTTAGCAGTAACTGTAACAAGTTACTTTTGAAAATTCAGTAACTGAGACTGTAACACTTACTTTTTACTGGTAACATGCCCATGACTTGTCGTTTCATCTATGCTTCGGACTCGTTCGTCCCCAGTGCTAGCGCGCTTTTACTCGTGCGCAAGACATACAATGCGTAGGCAATGTTATTGAGTTGGACTTTGCACAAATCCCACTGCAAAGCCTTCAATACTGTTTCCCACCCCCTGCTCCTTGAAAAATTACAAATACTAAATACTATAGGTAAAAGAATTCTTAACTGGATCAAGAATTACCTGTCACAACGCCGACAATGTGTTGTTCTGAATGGCATTAAGCATAGCTTACCTCACTGTATTTGACCAATTTTAGAATATGCCTGTACTCTTTGGGACCCATCAAAAATAGGTTTGATTAATAAATTAGAGAAAATTCAAAACAGAGCAGCCAGGTTTGCCTTGGGTCAATATGGAAAGAAATTACAGTTGTACCAAAATGAAAATGGAGTTAAACTGTGAGTAACTGTCCCGTCACAAAATATTGTGTTTGAAGCTTTTATATCACATATTTCATTAAAAAAAAAAAAATACGGGAATCGACAGTGACATTTACCCAAAAACAGCCAGATTATACATCTGTACGAACAGATCACAAATACAAAATAAGGTCATACTGGGCCAAGACAAACTTGTTTGGAAATTCGTTTTTTGTTAAAACTATTACTCAATGGAATTGTCTGACATCTGAGCAAGTGTGCAGTGTCAATGAAGATGTATTTTTTCCAACTTTGTAACCCCCCTGCCTGTAACACCTTTGGCAAAGCGGGTTTATATATAAGTAAAGAATGTTTGCAGCCTTTTCACTTCAATACTTCTGGGTTATTGACTTCAAAACCCTTTTTGACAAGCCTAATGCCACATATCCGGCCAAGAGAGATAGTTATACTGTCTTTAGACTTTGTAGAATTCATACAAAATCATTAAAGGCTACACAAAACTGCCGTTTCACTTCACCTCAAATAACACAGTTAAACAAAGCAGTGGTCGCCAATTAAAGAAAATAAGATACTAGTATTCATTATCTAGAAAACAGGTGATATTCAAGGCATTCTGTGCAGTATTGTAACTTTTAAGTATTTTTTCGCGACCTATGCTTCTCCCATTACAGCAACATCGAAGCCACTTTAACAGACAGAAAAAATTATTTCTCACAAAAATACTTCACGAGAGCAAATGGTGCACTGAAGCAATTGCCCATGATTTTTCAGAACAGAATCAGAGAAGGTCGACCGCAATGTGTGGGACACTGGTGTGGAATGGCAGACTTGTTAGTAAAGGTGAAGCTAACATTCAACCGGAAAAAGTTAGAACAAAAATATTTGCTAAGAAACAGGCAAATCTAGAAGTAGTTAAAGCAAGGGTGGGAGAAGTTAAGGCTGCCCTGCACAAAAAGCTTGAAGCTTTAGAAGAAAGATGAACATTAAGAGGGAGTGAACGAAACAAGGCAACATTTAGGCAAGCCATCTCCAACCACTAACAATTTAGTAAACAAACAACAATTGAAAGTAACCAGCGAATAGGACAAAACAGAGCTAGCAGAATCCTCCAAGTTGATCCGCAAAGCTGAACAGAGAGATATAAGGGATTATAACATGAAAGAAATAGAAGCAGCACTATAAAAAATGTAGTAGATCAGGTGTCCTTAGACACCTGTGAAGAGTGATCTGTGAAACTGTATAAAGCCTTCAAGACATGGCGACTCCATGATGTGGTTTCTGGTATTTTCAACCGTAAAAGGACCCTGAAACGGCTTTGAAGATTTTGTGCAAACATGGTTATCCGGTAGAGCGAGTCATTAGGATCATTAGAGGACAGATTTCAGCGCTCTACGTAAAGTGTTTAACTTACAATAAGGCTTTGAACACGTGCGTCGCAAAAGATCGCAGCGGCTCGCCGAAATGTGTTTTCAAACGGCCCCGCCTATTGAACAATGCATGGGAGGCCGCTGATTGGTCCCTAACAAGTGACCGTGCGTGTAATTTTTCCAACCTAACTGCGAACAACGTGCTGCTACAATGTGCTCCTTCGTTTCAGCCAACAGTATCGTCGCAGCATCTGGCGGCGTACACGCGAGTTGCTGGCACTCTATTACAGAGGATAGCACTGCCAAGGCCGGCGACCTCAGTAAAGATATCGCGGCGCTATGTCGCTACGGAGGGCTCAGCACAGCGGCTGACGCAGGAGGTGCAGTCATCGCTAGCACGCACTCCGCAGCTGATCGAGTTGAGGAGGAACAGCAGTGGTAAGGAGGAAGGCGGCAGAAATAAGCCCATAGGAACTGTAGCGCATGGTGCTTCGCTTTATTTATGGTGTGAATGATTTCACAATTGTGTTGCCTAATCAGTGACGCAATGTCAAAAAACATTTCAGGGACCCTTTAACTTTAAAAATACACGCCCTACTGAAATCGCAACAAGGTGCTTGATTATATAATTGTAATTCAGGGTCTTTCCAACCGCACAACGGTCCTCTCATGTTCTGGCTGATTGTTGGTTCCTTGAAGTTTCACTGTCTATTTTTGTGCATGTTTTATGACCATATGTGCAGTTTAACTGTCCTTCTGAAGAGTAGAAGTTAACTTTTCAACCTGGAGACTGTAATGCAATTCAGGAAATTTGTAGCGCGAAAGGGATCAAACGTTCTGCGGCAGCGAAGACAGAGGCAAGACTCGCATGACAAAGCCAACCAAGCTGGGTCTGCTATGCTCACACACACCTCCAATTCAGCTACAACTCGAATTGTACAGCAATATGTTGTGTGCAGCATTATTCTGAAGCATCATAAATTTTTGGAATGCTTGGACGATATGCACCGTTGCACATCAGTTGTGTAAACAATGAAAAGTAAAAATCGTGGATCGATGGATGGGTAACAGTGAATTGCTTTTGTTATGATAGATGACAATTACAACGAAAAACCACTTCAGCAGTCTAAATAGGCAACCTTAAAACATTTGAAGGTATACACACTAGCATAGCAATTTAAATGCTATTACCAAGTTAGGTCACAAGGCTGTGGACTGCCAGTATGCAGTTTCACATTTGAGAATGAAAAGTGCTTTATAATTATTCACTTCCAGGGGCTGAATTCACTGTTGCAGATACTTCTCAATACATGAAGTTGAAAGGGGCCCTGCAAAACATTTTGAACAAAGTCGGAAAACGGTGCCGATTTGAACATGTAAGCCAAGCATTATTGCACTGCACACACAAGAAAAATCATGATTTGGATTAAAAAAAAGCCGGAAAGCGCCCACTCTTCTTTAAACAAGTGACATCAATTGGTGCACTAAGTCACTTGCGGCCAGAAGTGGAACTGGCCTCCATGGTGCAGTACTTTCAGAATATGGCGTCGGGTTCCTAACTCACAAAGATACAGCGGGCAACATGCACGAATTCTACAGCATCAATGAAAGAGTAACATGTGCAGTTATAAAGCTAATGAAGCGCTATAAACTTAAGACAATCCAGGGATATGCACCAACAAGCTAGAACGACAAGCAAATTTTACAAGGATATCGAATTAGCACTGAAAAGAATAAGGACACAATACACAATAGCCACGGGGGATTTTAATGCAAAAGTAGGAACAAAACAAAGTGGAGAACAAGCAAATGGCAACTACGGTGTTGGCTATAGGAATAACAGTGGAGAGACGCTAGTACAGTTTGCAGAAACAGACTCCGAATAATGAACACTTTCTTTAAGAAGCATAAGAATAGGAAGTGGACATGAAAAACCGTTAATGCGGAACAACAAAAATATAAGTGAGGCAGAAATAGCATACGCTAATTTGACAAATGCAGAAAGTTTTACTGCTATGCTTTATTTGCCTGTTGTGGATTCAACAAATGAAGGAAATGTGTGCATCCCTCTCACAGAACAACTAAAAAAGTCAGGCAGTGTAGTCGGTGTCCCTAGTGACGTCATTTCCCGAAAGAAAGAGTGGGCACTTTCCAGCTGTGTGTGAAATTGAACTGCGAATTCCCTGGTGCGTGCCGTGCAATGATATTAAATGTGAAGCATTTCTTGGCAAACTTGAGCAAATTTGATCGCGTCTATCTAGCCACCTATGTCTCTATGCTCTCCTGGTTGCCTGGTTAACTTGGTGTGCGCCAAAACTGGGATGGTAGGGTATCAATGTACGACGAACATGATGAACTGATCATAATCAAAAGAAGAGGCGTGCAGGACACGGACACAAGGAGAGCAGTGAACAACACGAACGCCGACTAACAACTGATGCACAGCACAGAGGCGAAAAAGAAAGAAGACACACAGCTTATCTGCGCATGCTCGGAATGGTAGCGCCACCTGTCAATCGGTTACACGTGCCGGTCTTCGCGATAGACAACTCCTAAGGCTTTCTATCTCCTCTCTGTTTAAGCTAATCGACGGCTGACTCATGCATGCACTTCCACTAATACTGATATGCCAGGCCTCAACCAATAAACGCGTATCTTCGTTCTTATGCCTGTACAGGATCTCGGTTTTGTCTAACTTAGATGCAGGTTACCCTAGACTAGCCATAGCCACAGTAGCTGAGCGTCTTAAGAAGTCGATTTCGACCGGAACAAAAGCTGTAGCAGAGAGTAACATTAACAAGAAAAAGGTGAGTATTCCATATATCCACGCAGTTTCACACAGGCTTAAGAAAGTGGGAAGTAAATATGGGGTTAATGTTGTGTTTACGGCTCCCAATAAGTTAGGAAGGGTTTGTGCTGCACTGCATAGAAGAAATGAGCAGATGGAAGGTAAGAAGCGAACGGATATCTGTCCGGTTAAGCACCTAGCCAAGAACAATTTCACCGACTGTCGCATGGGTGTGGTTTATAAGATTCCTTTTAGCTGCGGACGTTTTTATGTAGGGCAAACTGTGCGTTGTATTAATCAAAGATTAATTGAACACAGAAGGTCACTATCAGGTGGGACGCCGTCCAATCTATCCTTGCACTGCCAGGTCTGTAGCTGCATGCCCGAGTTAGACAAAACCGAGATCCTGTACAGGCATAAGAACGAGGATACGCGTTTATTGGTTGAGGCCTGGCATATCAGTATTAGTGGAAGTGCATGCGTGAGTCAGCCGTCGATTAGCTTAAACAGAGAGGAGATAGAAAGCCTTAGGAGTTGTCTATCGCGAAGACCGGCACGTGTAACCGATTGACAGGTGGCGCTACCATTCCGAGCATGCGCAGATAAGCTGTGTGTCTTCTTTCTTTTCGCCTCTGTGCTGTGCATCAGTTGTTAGCGTTCGTGTTGTTCACTGCTCTCCTTGTGTCCGTGTCCTGCACGCCTCTTCTTTTGATTATGGACTGTTACCAACTCGCTCAACTTTCTGTCCTTATGAACTGATCTAGACATAACTAAAATGATATACAGGCCACATGCATCACTATTAACGCTAATGCACCCACGTGTGGCTCATAACCCCAGGTTATGCGGGTATGTGCCACAGGCACGGAGGAAGAATACTTGAGGAGGGGAAACAGCGCTCGCTCGGGTGGCCCGATAAAGTCACGCCTTAGGGCACCGCACCGACGCGCCCTCTGTCGGACGAAAAGAGAAACGCGCGCGTCGCGCTGTGGCCTCCGCGATCGGCTGCGGAAGCCCGTGACTGGCCTAGAGTCAGCAGATGACAAAGAATACGCGGCACCTGTCATGCCCTTTCTTCCCAAGGCCATTTACCCATGCGTGCTCACAACACGCTAGCGAATGGCTTCCAGCGGCATGCGTCGTCTGCTTGAAGTGAGTGCAAGCAGCTCGTTCCAAGCGCTATACGGCACGTAATTATTTCAGCATTTATTACTAACTGCAGCTAAAATGTCCGCTGCCCCCATTTATTGACGCTACAGAGTGAAAACTGAGAAAATTTGCAATAAATGAGACGGTAACGCGATAATTATGCGTTGCGCCCATAGGATGACATGTAAACAATGGGAACAGGCCGGCAACGTCATCTGTCGTGATGTGCAGAAAGCTCAACTTCCTCCTCGACGCGCCGCCACCGCCGATCGCGGAGGCCACAGCGTGACGCGCGCGTTTCTCTTTTCGTTCGACAGAGGGCGCGTCGGCGCGGTGCCCTAAGGCGTTACATTAACGGGCCACCGGCGCACGCTGCCGTGGCATAGCAGTTTCCCCTCCTCAAATACTTCTTTCTCCGTGGCCACAGGTGACTGAACGTTAACATGGCAGCTTATGCTAATCAAGGACCAAGCAAAATAGACACTGAAAATATCATCACGATACATTCTGCATGGGTTAGAGAGCAACTCCGGCGATTTTTTGGTGTCCACAGATCCCAATGAAATTTTCAGTACACGTTCTCATCGTCACTGTAATAATGTATGCCAAGCCAAACAGTTGCAAGTCATTTAGTTTTCCTCAAAACGAATATGAAAACTTTTTAGCGGGTTCTCATATGGGCCACCGTGTTTTTGGCGTCATTAGTGTCTACGCTGCCTACCCGAGCAGGCAGGCTGTCAAAAGCAATACGGTGATACTTAAGTGCTCAAATCGGCGCTGTCAAGTTCAAAGCTGGCATATAACTCAATATATCGTCGGATGACACCGCCACTTTCATTTTTCTGGAACCAGCTCCATATTTCTGATGGCAGGGACACTTGTGACATCACCGCATACACTGCAAGAAGCATCTACTTGTTTCGGTTTGAACACATTGTTCATTCAGTTATTTAAAATTATTGGTGGGTTTCTGAGCAAAATTAACCACCCAGCCTGTTACAGGGCTATTAACACCATTGGAAAACACTGATATCAGAAAATGGTGAAAAAAATCGCCAGAGTTAGTTTGTTGTGCTTCGCGACTCAACTTCCACATAACTAGTGATCAGGCAGAGACAGACTCAACCTACCACGTGTTAGGGTGGTAGGAATTGAACTTAAGCCACCGAAGTGCCAAGCAAAGCACATTGTCACTGGTCCATGGCGGCTCTTCTGACACTTTACTATTGTAAATAAACTTATTGCATCAGCAGTTGTGGTGACGGCGGTTGTACCGAGTTTGCACACATTGATCCTACTTGTAACACTTGGCTGAATGCCAAAAAACACCTGAACCTCGTTATAATGTAACAGGACATAACAAAATAATGGATACAACAAAGTACATAAACTTTCCCTTGGAATTCATAGGCATGCATGCATTTCAAACCTCATCTTAATGAAGTAAATGTGACCTTTGAATGGATATAGCAAACTAAAATCATCTCCGAAACCGAAAATCAGCATGCATTCCCACCATAAAAATCTCCCACGGTATTTGGCGCGGTGATTTAAAAATCATACGGCCTGATGAAACTGTTGCACAGGCCCATGCAAAGCCGCACGCAAGCAGTGGCATACACCGATGTGTACTGTTGCCTTCCTCCATCCTATTCCAGTCCTCGCTTGCCATCCCTGCTCCCTCCCCCCCAGTTTTCTCGCAGCAGGTAGATATCAAAGCATGGCCTCCGGGATTGCCACGATGCAATCCCGGAGGTCATGCTAACTGTGCACATTCAGATCGCCTGCTGTAGATACAAGGGAGAAACGTGATAGTACACCGTTGCTTGCATGCGGTAGTAAGAAATTAGTGCATCTATTTCTCCCATTACAGTTGCCCGCGAATGCCAATGAACATGATGCTGCTGGGCATGGCCTCCAAGGGTGCATCGGCGACGTAGCGACCTTGGGAACCGTAACCCGGCCAAGCCGGCGCGGCAACATTTGTTGGCCTACTCATCGTGCAAGTCGTAGTGGCGAAGACTGCACACTCGGTAGTTCGGCGCGAGCTGCTCATTCATGATGAGCGTAATTTCGCTGCTGACGCTTCTGCTGACGTCGCTGCTGACATTTCTCCGGTTTTGCAGTACTGTAGAGGAGCCGTGTGTGATATGAAAGCAAAAGACAATCGCGTTTCTACAAAACGTGGCCTGTCACGCCAACTGCCAGTTTGCATAGTACTGATGAGTAGTTTTTTTAATGTTTTTTATACTGCCTTTATGAAACTTCATCACATTTGTGGCTTTACCGCGGGCCACAGCACCCTCTTATTTGCACGCCAAAATATTTGCACCTGAATGGTAAATATTGCAGTTAAGGGCAATAATGGTTATAACAAAATAATGGATATAACGAAATAATTTTGTCTCCCTTTGACTTCGTTATAATGAGGTTCGAGAGTAGTTAAGAGAAAGGCAAGCGCCTTGCGAACTGCTTCGCATGACATTAATTTCTACAATACATGGGATTCAAAGATATTTTTTTTTTTTGGCTCACATGTTCACAGCAGCGCATCCACTACAGATCAACACCGTTTTCTGACTATGTTCATGAAGAGTTGAAGGGCCCCATTAAGGGTACCAAAATTTATTAATACCTCATGCATACATTATTGCAGACATGCTGACTTGCAACCCATTTGCTTGCCAAGCTTATAAGTAGCAGCCAAATTCCAACTTTCCACCTTGTTCACACAAATGAAACAAGAGCTTAAGCCTAAAGCTGAGACAAATGCTTATAAGAATGTGCAATTTAAAAAATTGTCCAAGAAGCTTACAACTTTTCGCCCAATTTGACATTCGTTCGCACACTGACAATGTCAGGGGACAGGTTCTTCACTTCCTCAACAGTGCAGCCTTTTGGGAGATTGCCCACATACAGGAACAACTTGTCGTATTCATCTGCAAACAAGATGGAAAGTGGTCACCTGTATAGACCCACCGCTATATAGAAACTCAACTGCTGCTTATGGTTTCTTTTCAGACAAGCTATAGTCGGGTACAACTTTAGAAGACAGGAGAGGCCCCGCCCGATGACCGAAGCGCAGCAGCCAATTGCCTCCGCGACTAAAGAAATAGTCCCGCTCAAAAAGTTGTGACTGCTTCTAAAACGCGTATTTGTCGGTATGAAGAAGATTTGTGTGTCTTGACAAGTGTTCTGGTAAAACTGTCATGATGGAAATGCTACAGCACATGCCGTATCGCGAGAGAAAAATAACCCCGTGCCTTCTACAACGCTCTGCGTCGTCTGCTACGGAGCAAGATCAACGGCACCGGACAGTACAATCTCTCATCGCCGGCTCACGGCTCAGAACAAACGCACGCGGCATAAATTGTACATCGTAAGCTCACAATAATATTTCCGGCATGACAGACCACGACGAACAATTCAATTCACTCTGACGACGGGAGACGCACACAGCTGACGCGACGGCGGTCATGTTGTTCTCCGACGGCGGCGTCCCCGGCCGTCCGGCTCATGACGTCAACTGAGGTGCGCGCCTATTGGTGGAGGCTCGTGTTCATCCGCCTTTGAGGGTAAAATTCCGCTGCCTTCTAAAGTTGTACCCGACTATAGGTGCAAACCAACAATGCCCTTACCTATATCCATGAAGATAGACCTTGGAATTCCATCTGGATAAAGCAGAAGGAGGTTTACATCAGCCATGACCATAACTGTGCAAGAAACTACACTGAATAAGTCTCGCATGCAATAAATTGCCAATTTTTGCCCATAAATGCCAGTCTTTTCTTTTTATTGAATTACTATAATTAATATGTTTCGTAACAAATGGCAGAATAATACACTTTCAATACAAAGATGTTTTGTTAGCAAGGTTTATGCCATAAATATATATATTGTCCAAATCAAGGCTGTGGGATAAGATCCAAGAAATTTTGTAACGACACATTTGTACCTACCGAGAAAGCAATGTAACGAGAATTCTGAGATATACAAAATGAGTTGTGTAACAGGCACTATCTCTGGCATGCCTTCCACTAGAAAAATTTAATTGCATGCACTGCAGTTGTATGTGCCATGCACAAAAGCACTTCCTATAATTAAATAGAAAACAGTTGCATGTCTTGCAGTGAATTCATCTTCCTTGCTTGGTATTCCTGTTGAAGCATATCTTGCTGTTTCTGATGGCGCCCGACATTATATATATATATACACAGTTAAACCTGGCTCTAATGAACCTCGATATAACGAATTCCTTGATATTACGAAGTTTTTCTATGCCCCGCCGTAACTCCATAGAGGAACATGTATTCGTAACATCTGCATTACGAGGTGGCAGTAGTAAACACCCTTGGTATAACGAATTCTCCCTACCAACAACCTAGTAATTTCGCCCCAAATATCGACTTTTAGCGCGAGCAGCGGCCAGATCCACTCCCGCAGCTACCCCACCGACGATGAAGCACGAAGCGATATCATCGCGAATGGCGTGCACGCAGCCGTCGCGGCAACCTTGGTTCTCCAGAGTGCTGCCAGTGAAACATGAGGTGGGAGGACGCTTGCCCACATGGGCCCCACTTTCTTCTATGTTCCCCTGCGTCACCGAGTCTACAACGCGATTCGCGCCGTCGCGGCTGTGTTGTTTCGTTCTCCCTCCAAGCCTCGCATTGGTTTCCCTGTGGGTTGCGCGAATGTCCAATTTTTTTTTTTTTTTTAGCCATCACGCCATTCGCGTTGGCTTTTTTTTTTTTACGCGGTACACACCCGTCCGACTGGACTCCCGTATGCACGCATTCATTCACTTGGGTGTGTCACTGCAAGGACGACTGCCTCAACGGAGACACAGCCCACCCATCACGCAGGAGCTTGGCTTTCATTGCGCGCGAATGGAGCAGCCGTGGACTATGCACAGTTTCGCGTTTTCTTTTTTAAATATTCTTCTACGGGCGACTGTGCTGTCCCTACCGAGAAGATATTGGATGAGGCGCTGGGGGAAAGTGTCCAAAATCCCGGCGATGGCGACGAATCTTCGGAGGATGATTCGAGCTGTGCTTTCCGCGTTTTTGCCGCGAAATAAATGTGTTCTGGGCTAAGTATACCTCCAGTTGCCCCTCTGCTTCATTTGCATGTCTTTTTCGAATTTTCATACCGAAACTGGATATAACGAAAACTTCTTTGTAACAAACATTTTCAGTCATTTGTCAATTTCGTTATATCCAGGTTTAACTGTGTTTGTATATATGGGGAAGGGGGGAGGTGTTCTATAATGTAGTGCTTAAACATTGAGGAAAAAGAAGGTAGGGGGGAGAGGGCAGTTATGCAGCTATGAAAAAATTTCGGGGGTGCTGTGACACTAAAACACACTCCGTGGCTACGGTCCTTGTTTCCATCATGGCATGCTGGTGTCGAATAGTTCCTAATAGTGGGAGAAGGTGAACTGGTGAACTAAACTAGCTGTGCTGTGGCTGCCGATGTTGTGGGCTGGTTTGCATTGTTGCCAGTCTCAAAACCAAATTGACAAAACATCAGCATCCTTGGCCACGTTGCCACTAATTAAGTCAGTCAGAAATGCAGCAAGCATAATTGCAAGATTTTCTAAATAAGCATGTCACATCAGGTGATGGCAATTTGCAATTTCTGCTTTGATGACCACGCAACTTCAGGGCGCATTCAAAAATCACTGCCAGGTGGGCAAAATGCAAACTGCTTAAAAACAGAAATATAGTTTACCTCCTTCACATAGGACAGCACAGTGAGTCTATGAGGAACACTGAAGGTCTTAAAAACGGCATTTCAAGCCATCAATTGCAGGCTAACAATGTCTAATTGGCACAATAGAGCAACAGTTAAAGCTCGTAGCTTTGAATGATATACAATTAATCCTCAATATAATGAAGTCTGTAAAATCGGCAATTTACTTTCTTGAAACTTCATTATATCAAAATACAGTCTTTTACCCAAAATGTAGCCACTGAAGGGTGATCTGCTTTACAAGGAAATTCCGCTGCAAGAATGTTGGAATACTATAGCAGTACAGAATAATTTTACTTCATTAGTTTACAAACAGTTAGATGTTGAACCAGAGATCTGGCATTATCGGCATGGTCACACACAGTCAATGCCCTTGTCACAGCGGCCATATGTCACTCGTAAGGACTGAAGAAACGCAGTCATGATGCACTGTGATAAGTGATTAGCAAAGCTATTGCGCCCATTCTGTCACGAGGGCTTGCTATAAAAAATGCGCCACTGATGTTACCATGTTCACCAAACCACCAGCTTTCAACTTAGTACAACAAACATGAGACATCAGTTCACGGGGGCAGAGTTTTCTATTTTGCAACATCGCGTGTGTATGTTGCAAAACAAAGAATTTGGCAAGACCAGGTATGGCGTCGTAAATTTCAGTTGCCACTGTGCATTTGTTCAACAGGTATTGTAAGTTGCCTTTATCACAGAACACCTGCATAATTTTGTAGAGTTGGTAGCTGTGCAGTGGGTACTCCCGAGCACCTATTAGTTTCAACTGCTTTTTCTGGTAATGTATCCCGTTCTTCAGAAAGCCTAAACAAGCTTCCTGAGCTTATGAGTCGTGAAAAGTCTCCTTGAAATGGCCAGAAATAATTAGCAATGCCTTTTTTTCCTCGCTGATCATGGTCACTTGCAAGTTACGAGCATCGCCGGCAATACATACAATCCCAATCTCTTGCAAGGTAAGCGAGAGCCCGCTACCCTCACTAGCACTTCAACAGCTACACATGCTTGTCACTTGACACTTCGCGATAAAAAGCACCAAATCAGCCACAGACGCAAAATGAAATAGGAACCATGCTGCTTACAGAGTGTGCAAGGCACGCAATACGGCGCATACAGCCAGCATGGCTGTTTGCATGCATGCTCGCCGTCTTGGCCCCGCAATGGTAGCGAGTAGGCAAGCACCCAAGCTCCCCTTGCCCCCAACCAGAGGGTGCACCTCGGTGGGCGAAGCACACAATTTTTAAAATTCTTTCAAAAAAGCTGCGTCTAACTCGCCCATTTTATCACTAGCATCCGCAAAGGTTTCAAACCGTCAGCTTCATCTTCCTCTGCAACTGCAGTAGAACACTCGCAGATACACATGCTTTGTTCATCATTATCATGATCATCAGCCTATGTAAAGTACATTGCACGACGAAGGCCTCTCCTAACGATTTCCAATCCACCCTATCGTGAGAGAGCTGGTTACACTTTATGACTGCAAATTTTTTTATTTCATTGCTCCATGTAACCTTTTGCCTGCCTCTGTGGCGTTTTCCCTCTCTTGGTATCCATCCCGTCACTCTTACTGTACATCCATTATCTCTCCTCCTCATGACATGTCCTGCCCGGCTCCACTTCTTTCTTTTAATTGATATAACAATATCAGCTACCCCTGTCTGTTCCCTGATCCACTCCGCTCATTTTTTATCTGTTAGTGTTACACCTATAATTTTTCTTTCCATTGCACACAGCGTGCTTCTTAATTTTATCTCTAGTTCTTTCGTCATCCTCCAAGTTTCTGCACCGTATGTTGGTACAGAGAGAATGCAATGATTAGATACCTTAAATACTGGTGGTAAAAGATATATGGTGTTCTATGGACATCACTGTAAAAATCAAACATTTTGTTATGTCGATAATTTCGTTATAAAAAAGTTCATTATATCGAGGTTTAATTGTATATGTACTCCACCAAGAGTACTGCAGCATGTTACTAGAATTCTGCACAATACCCACCCAGCCACACTACTTTTACAGGACTACAATTATAACTGAAGGCCAAGCTTCCAGTAACACCTTGCAGAGGACTCCTAACAAGTACAGTGACACAACTGATTTCACAGGCTCCTTCAGCCATGCATGATGCAAGTTTGCTGGGAAAGACACATAATAAATAGCATAACACAGTTATTTTTATTTTAAAAAGTGGGACTGCAATGGATAGGAGAATGAAATCAATGAAGAAATTGGTAATACATCAAACTCTACGATCACAATGATATAAAATGTGGGTGCAACATTTGTGTGTATGTGCGCATTGCTAGACTGCCACATTACATGTCACCCGTGTGGCCCCCGTGACCCATGTTAGTGATTAATATTATGGCCGACTGGACCGTGCACCTCCTTGCTTGACTTTCTTGCTTGTCTGCTCTGTCGGCCCATCATCTGCTGCTTTACGCTTGGCCTGGTCTACTTGGGCTAGTTTCCTGAGCTTGAGGTACATTTCTTCTTCGTCCTCCTCCTCCTCTTCATCTTCATCACCGTCATCATCCTCATCTTCCTCTGTAAGAAAATGTCACACCAGTTTAATTATTCTTACAGAAATGAAGGCATTTTGTTTGGGTGTGTGCGCATGCATGCACACACACATGTGCACAAACATAAAGACAACATTTAACAGCACCATAAGTTGTATGTGTATAACAAGCACAAAACCAGCAACCACACTTATACCGTAAACCTGAGCAAGTGCCCCCACACGTGCAAGCGCCCCCCCCCCCCTTTATCTCTGTCTACCAAAGTGTGTATCAACACCAGGTTGCTTCGGAACTTTTCTTTTTTCCCAATCTTTTAAGAAGTTGCACAATAAATTATAGGAAACACTGGAATTAAGTAAGGAAAAGAAACTTGTTCTTTATCTGCACTTTTTCCAGCACCTGGTAATAGCTGCACCACAGCTGCGTACTTATCTACACAGCCAGCCACAACTATAGCTTGGAGGCGATAGGCTTTGTGAATCGCCATTTTCATCGGACTAGGGCGAGCTAGAATAGTTCTAGGTTCCTCTAATGGGATGGACGGGCACGAGCCACACCAGTTGCTAGCATGGATTTATGCATACTAGCAACTGATGCACAGTATTATGCATTTAATGTCTGGTGCTGCTCGGGCTCACGAGCCCTCAACTTGTGTGTCCAACTCTAACGAGTCATTTGACAGCTCCGAAAGGAATTATGCCAAATAAAAGCAGTAAATTCACTTATTTCACAGATGTTAACGAAAACTGCTCTGCAATCCATTTTCACCCTGGCAGCTCCACTGCAATTTTGAATTTTGGTTCGCAACTGAGCTCAAGATTTTTACTGCAGTTTCGGCAACAGCCAACCACCAGAGGTGCACATTAAGTTTCACTGCCATGACAAAATGGCAAGTGGGCACATTTATTGCAAGTTCACACACACAGTTCATGCTAGTTTCTACCATAAAAGCTCAAGGATTTTCAAGGACTTTCAAGGCTCTGTGCGCGGATTTTCAAAGAGCATATTGTCATTTAGAAATCCAAATATGACATGTTCAGAGGAATATGGAGGCTTGAACTTGTGAGAAACATCGCGCAGCGATGTTTCCACAATGTAACTTGTCTCTGAACAACTCATCTGGCTTCGATGACAGGTCTGGCTGAGGTTTAGCTAGGAAAGGCCCCTCACCAGGCCCATAGGCAGGGATTTTTTTTTTTTTTAGGGAGAAAAAGGGGGGGGGGGGGGGGGGTGCATTTGCTGAAGGCCTTGACTATTTGAGAAAAACATCCAGTTTCATTATTTTCAGTAAAAATCACAGTATGCACAATATGTGACTTTCAAATGCAACGTTATTAATTTATTAATAAGGCTGTAAGCTGCATTGTAAGTTTGCATCTACAAAGGGACTGCTGTTGACACGAAGAAATGGCATTAGTAAATTTGTATTCATGCTCAACACGCATACCCATATGGACCGCGATGCGAGTGGTTCCTTCATTTTATGGAAAGCAAAGTAGCATGCATAGAGCTGCATTCAATCGCGACCTTTCTCACATAACATTTAAGGTGTGCATACTACATACGCACCTGCGCGCGCCGTTAAAGCTTTTTATGGTTCACCTTACGACGTTGTGACTTGATGACAACTGAAATTCTCGCCAGTATGACTGCAAGGACACTTCTGTCTGCTGCACAGTTGCCCGTTGCTTCTCCTTTCTGTATCTTATTTTTTTTCTGCGTATGCCAGGCAGTCTTCACAGGCAATTTTCAACCGCGATCGAGCCCAGATCATTATTGCATTTTTCGACGAATCACTCCCGTCTGTATTTTGCACAAAGGGGCCAATAGCGATCGAAAATACAGCGGACATATTACTTTACGCATTTGAATGCACAGTGTAACTACCAGTGTCCGGCATCTACACCTTCATGGATGAGCAGTATGACACATTGCGGCTGCTGACAGAAAGAAAATCTGTGTTTGAAGCTGGCCACATTGTCGTAGCTTCTTTGGGGCAGAAGTGCTCATGCCCTGCTCCATCGTGTACATAGAGCACTGTAGCACGGAGCAGTAAAGTACCATGCTGCCAAAAACTTCAAGTGCACTTTTCAGCTTTTGTGGTCCCTAGGTGCTTGCAAACGTGAAATAAGCGCGAAGCAACGATGCTTCTAGATCGAAACGCTGGCGCATGTCTGTTAAAAACGCGTGTCAACCGTCCGCTTCGGCAGAGGCCCGAAGCGAGGTGGGGTCGTGGGACCACGTGATCCAACTTCACGTCAAAACAACCGCTGCGCCAGTATTTCCAGTGCTGGCCCTCGCACACAATTTCCTTGCAATACTCTGAAGGCGATTCTCAAAAAGAAAAATAAAAAGGAGGGGGGGTGTGGAGGGGAGCGGCTGCTTATTTGTTTGAAAGTATGTCAGAAATGCTTAGAGGGTCATCGCAACAGCAAGTGCAAATTTGACCTTTGCTACCAGTCATGGATAACAGCGGAAGTGTCGTCATGATTCTGAAGAAAAAAAAAGTGCGCATGCGAAGGTTGACTTTCGTGCTTGTAACTTCTACATACTCTCCGATATCGAGCCACATAAAACAGAATTCCCTCTGTCACCAGGATGTTCTCAATACACCGATGCACGCAGAACTTGACAAGAAACGGAGTTTGAAAGTCTTCTCTTCCTGCAGATGCACCAAGAAACAACTGGCTTAAACTTTACAGCAATACGTCTTACCTCCGTTTGCTTGCCGCAGGTTCTACAACCGCTGAATGCTTACCCCAAAAATAAAAATTCCAAGAAATTCAAGGATTCTCAAGGATTTGTGAAAATTCCAGGACTTTCAAGGCCTTGCATACGAACTTTACGAATTCAAGGGTTCCAAGGACCTGCATGAACCCTGTACACAGGTTCATTTTGGGCTTAACTACAATACATGTGTCATCTGTTCTTGATGAAGTGAAAATGGTCCCTTTCTTATAAAATCTGATATCAATGGAAAGTTTTTAGTGCACTCAAGATGGCTACATCATGTCTCTTTCCCATGCCCAACACCCGTTGCCCTTGAGTCATTCAGACATCGGGAGGAGATGCTCAGCATTATGTTGACTGTCTACCACTTCAAAAAAAAAACACTTTTTTTCCATGGCCCACTACATTAGCTGTGTGGCTGGTTTATACTCAAAGCCGTTGTGCATGTGTTAGAGTGAGAACTGCGTGGCTAGACTATGCGGTGCAAGTACGTTATTGGAGAAACTAGGGCGATTTTCACAGCAGCAAAAAATAAAGACACAATTCATGGGCCAAAACTAGGAAAGTTCCCTTGCATGAAGAATGAAGTTCTTCATCAAGTCAAGAGGCCCTAGAGTCAAGTACTCCAGAATGAAGGCTGTGCAACACTCCATCTGATCCAGAACCATGTGCGGGCTGCAGCCAAAAGTCCCGTACGTCTCCACTTGCAACTTTAAGGGGAGACACTACTTTATAAAATTTTTCTTTTGAATTCTTGACTGCTTTATGTATATTTAGGAGCCAATTTCAAATATGTAGTTTTTAAAATATCAATATTTCATGTACCTTGTAGGCAGCAAAATTTCCTAAACTGACTTACAGGGCAAATTGGCATATCAAGATTATCTGGAATGAGAACTGTATGCAGCAGAACAAGAATGGATGCACTAAACCAAATTGAACAAAAGTCGTGGCATGTTGAACTTTCATGAGTAATGTCCCAGCTTGACATTGCCTCACCCACAAATGTTTGACATACCTAGCTTCTGTTCAAATTGTTAGGTTTAAAGCAACCATTCATGTACTACTATGTACAGCTATCATTCCAGCTTATTTTGATATGCTTGTAGAAGTGTTGAAATCTGGGTCAGTTGGTACATGATGTTAAGCGTGGAAACCAGCCAAAGAACAACTGAACGAATCGAGAAGTGCTTATATGCATTACGCTTTTGCATACGCTTTATATGCTTATTGTGGATTGGAAATTGTTGGGAGAGGCCTTCGTCCTGCAGTGGACCTAAAACGGGCTGATGATGATATGCTTGTTTGCATTATGCCTTTGTCAGCTCAGGAAAAATCTTGCTCCCAACAAGACACAGGATATGTACAATATTTTAAAACAGCATGTTGTAGTAGAAAAATAAATCAGGGTGTCTAGCAAATTGGAGAATTCAATTTACCTGACTTTTCCAGGTTTTCCCTGACCATCTTAGCTAAAATTCCGACCTATACAACAGACACCATTTTGTGGAAATGGTCCGTGAGGCATATAAAAAGGGTATACAGAAAACACATTTCATTGTAGAGGAAAACATTTATTGCAACTGGCCTCATAATCAATTAGGGTTTGAGAGAGTTTATCTCGTCTTGAAGAATAGAAGCTTCAAGTTGCGCTTCACTGCAGGCGCAGATCCAGCGCTACTGCTAGGCGAGGCGTCCGTCGGGCTCTTAAGAAATGACAATAGCTTTGGCTGGGAAGCACTTTTGAGAAAACTCAATGCACCAATGTGCTTGTTGCTAGAGGTATGACTTGAAACAGCTCTGTGACCCATGTTGCTCAGGGAAAACGTTTTCCGGCAAACTGTACACATGGCTTCGTGCAGATCATTTTCCACAGGCCTAATCCAACTTGCATAGTCTGAGACACTTGGGTTCGCCCAGTCCGCATTAAAGGAACACTTCTTGCCTCCTGACATCTTCGATGAAAAATATTTTATGGCACGCGACACAGCAATGATAAGCAGCGCGCGACACTGATACTTGCGTCGGAAATGCTGCAGGTCCGACGGATTTCTTCTCTCCAGAATATGTCGTCACAGAAATATACGGATATGTTCACCTCAAATCCCAGAAGCACCTAGTCGCGGACAACGTCGCACACCACAATTCGCACTACGCAGGAACTCCGGGAAAACGTCCGCGAAAACGCAAAGCTCACAATTCACACAGTTTCAGTCGTAGTAGAGCCTAGTCGCACTGTACAACCACAGGCTGTAGTACAACAAAGGGACGTCGCCATGCTGGATTTATTGCGTGCGGCTTGTCGTGGCTCGGCTCGATATGCTATGTTACCCTGCCTCTGCAGCCAGAACGCGTAAACGAATTTTAGTAGAGGTCATTGCGTGCAAACGATGGCTCAAAAATAGGCGACGCCGAAAACATGCCGTCTTCCACTTCGATTACTTAATTTTGGCTCTTGACGTCGTAAGAAAGCATTGCCTTCAATATTCCCTACCAAAATGCATCGCCTCCAAGATTGGCTACCAAAGTGCATCGCCTTCAAGATTTGCTACCAAAATGCATTGCCTTCAAGATTCTCTACATAAAAAAGCGAACTGAGCGTGGAATTTGGACACCCTCCTATCGTCCTTCTATGGAAATTTCATTCCCCTGACGCTAGCGTTTCGCCCAAAGCGATCGGCTGTGCGAGTCATTAGTAGTGTGGGCAGGCCCCAAGACGGTTTTCCCTGACGTGTCTCGCTTGACTGACGAATTCCCTGACAATTTCCCGACTTTTCCCGGTGGCTAAAAATTCCCTGACTTTTCCCGGTTTTCCCGGTCGCTAGACACCCTGATAAATGCACATTCAAAGGGGGACAATACACCATAGAAAATCTTTTTATTGTTATTTGCTGTATCTAAATTAAATTTGTACAGTTAATGCAGTTAACTACTGACTTCAATAATGTAATCATTTTTATCCTGTGATGAATAGTTTTGACAATACATTGGAGATTAATTTCTTTGATTAGGGCCTAATTAGCTAATTAACCACAGCACTCACAATAAAAACAACCCAGAGAATCATCTGAAGATATCAACAGTGTGCCAAGAGGGATAAGTCACTGTTTTAGACCATATCCAAGTGAAGTTATAGACTGTTGAACATGACACAAAAATGTCCTCGTCGATACTTGAAACAAAACCTCAATTTAGGAAAGTTCTGCAGCACAGTATTATAACAAGATTTACTTTATGACAAGCCACTTCTATTCATTTTCCAGTAAAAAAAAAAATCGCAATAACCTTTGTCCAGCCCATCTTTTGCCGGGCAAAGGACAGGGGTGCCTTTGGAAGAGGGGTGGTCAGGAGCGCTACCTCGACAGACATCGGTAGACGGCTCCTATAGTATAACCTTTTACATGCTCCACTAATAGCAGCAGTGACACAAAAATATCAAGGCAAGATTACTTGTGGGATAGATTTGTACGGTCACACACTCATCACCTACAAAAAATGAACAGCTAATATAGCCTATAGCATACTCAAAATCAATTTTTCCTTTTTTAAGCAAAGAAAAACAGGGTACCGCTGAATTTCCGGGAGATTTGCCTATTACCCATACAACCAAGATCTGGAGACTTGGCAGGTATAGATAAGTGACTAACAACCCAAAAACAAAAACATGACGATGGATTTCAACATACCGCACACGAGTGCAGTTGAACAGGGGGCTGGAATGAAGCAATACTTGACTGCAGCAACTCCTAATATCCCCACAATGAAGTTAAACCCAAACTATTTATCTAGCACTTTCCTCTAAAACTGGCCTGAACATGAACCCTTACCAGATGGTTCTATAACCTCATTCGGACATCAATTATGAACTGTCTGTAAAAGTAAAATTTATACAACCTTATTCCAATGCACCCAATATTACACCACAAAACAGAGAAGGTGAGCAATGTTGCTTTGTGCATGTTCTGATACTTCCTTACAAATAGGTTATTTATTTGCTTATGTAACATTCCACGACTGCCACGCACAGATCCGAAACATTATCTCTTTATTATTCTTCTTCTTCTCCTTGTTCCCACCAAATCTGTCCATTGTCACACTGACCCACTACACTCTCCCAGGCTTTGTTTCATCCCTTTGCTCCATATAAAGGTGACGTTGGCAATGGCTGCCATTTCCATCACACCGTTTTCCGTCGTGCAGCCGATGGTCTTCAGTACTCCTTCTTTTGTGGTCAATCCGCCTTATGCATGTCTGTGTGGCGGCCTCTTGCGGATACGGCACGAAACAATCTGTACGGCTGCGAGGGGCTGCGAGTGCGATGCCCCTTTTTCCGATTCTTTTCTCCGGAAGCCCCCAAAGCCCAAAGTACGGTCGCTAAAATAAAAGCATGCGAGTGGGGGCGAAGAAAACGGCTGAAGCAGAGATCAAACGAGCCCGGCCTATCTCCGTCGCTACATCACCCCGATCGGGACACCTGCCGTCGATGTGGGGAGGAAAGGCCCCGCCCGTCTTTAACGAGCATGAAAAAACGCGGGGGGAAGGGGGGGTAGTGTCGCTCGGCTGTCGGCTGTCGAGATAGCGCTATCTTGGCGGCCATCAGCGGCTCGTAAACACTTCTACGTGCTGTGCCTTCCCTGGAGCAGCTGTACGTTTTGCAGTGTTACGTTAGATCGTATCCAAGAGTTACCATGCTAGTTGCATTATATTACACGTTATTACACGACATACTTCTTTTTTTTATTTTTCCGTTTTATGTACTTTGGTTTTGTTGTGGAACTGTAGTACCGGCACGTTGAGTCTTCGTTATTATAATTATGATGCATCATTCGCGTCTTACTGCTCCAGTCAGTAAAAAAAAGACTCATCAGCATCAACACGAGTTTCTCCCAAAAGAACTACAAAAAAAGTACGCATAAGACGCACCGTTGTATAAGACGCACCTCCGAAAATTTTGGAAAAAAAACGCGTCTTATACACCGGAAAATACGGTATATGGGTCTGTTGTAACAAGCATCTTAAGTAAATCTACTACAGCACACAGATAAAAGATCTGCAACTCTCACCATCATCCAAATCACTCTCATCCTCTTCATCATCATCATCCTCCTCGCTCCCTTCTTCTAAAGAAGCTCCTTTTGATGCAAGCTTCTGCTTTGCTTTGGCCTTTCCAGCAGCAACCAACTGAGGCACTGAAAGGCAACATCAATGGCCACAGCTTACCCTACATAGCACCCAAACCAAAGTAAACTGTGAAGCAATGATTTCTGCATAGAATATAAAAGGCATCCAATTTGACTGGGAGATTCCAGATTTCTAGCCAGTCCTCCCAGTTGCACAGGCATGGCCATAAGCTTCCCGATAAACAGCCCTGACCCCACTAGGAAAAGAAAATAACAAGAAACAGCAGTTCTAAAAAATCTGCCGTTGAGGAACTCCAAGAGCTCATCATGGTACCCTCACCTTTACACACTGATCAAACAGGAAAGGTTGCTGCATTTGTGTGCAACCTCTGTTTTAGTTACGGTTCAGCATGTTATCTTTCTCAATGAATTTGCAACACCACACTCAAGGTTACCTTTGCCACTGTGCAACATTGTTATGCAGTGAAGCATGCTAGATGTGGAAGACAGTACCTTTTGTGGGTCACAACACATTTTGCCCTGCATGCATGTGTACTTAAATTGTCTTAATCAAAACCTCATTCATTTGAAATTTTCGATAACTGGAACTAAGCTAAGCAGTCTGGCCAAACTCCATAGAAGCGCATGTATTAGAGAGCTCGTTAAAGGGACATTGAAATCTGAACATTTTACAAAAACGATGACTTCTCAGTGTGTGATTACATAGGAAAGTACACATCACATAGTGGATTTTTCAGTGGATTTATGAATTTTCGATATCTTGGTGAGTATGTGCCAAGTGCCCTGGCCTTCACGAATCTGAAAGCATGACGCCACCCTTGTAGAGACAGCCGGCCGGCTGGCTGCGTTCTTTCAAAGCGCTCTGTCACACTGGGGCGTAGAGTTTTCATTTTCCCAGAGGGGGCAGGGGCATGCAAGCTGTTCTCTCATGGATGTGTGTGCTATATATACATATCTTTCTGTTAATAAACGCAACTGGAGGTCAATATATATATATATATATATATATATATACACACACACACACACACACAGCATATTTGCTTACATAATGAATGCACTTGCATAATAAATGCACCCCCCAACTTTAGTCATCTAATTCCCCCCCCCCCCCTTTTTAATCTCTGGCATAATAAACGCACACCCAACTTTGAACTCTTGCAGTCCCGCAAACGGCCGTGCTATGGCTTTCCCACTTCACTCGATCCGCAGCATTTGGGAGCCTTTCGGCGTGGCGATACATAACTACCGCGTCCCGATAAAACGCCACACGCTGCCTGTAGTAGCAACATGGGTTCAATCCTGGCCGCGGCGGTTGCATTTTTGATGGAGGCAAAAATGCCAGACGCCCGTGTGCTACTGTGTAATGTCAGAGCATATTAAAGAACTCCAGGTGGTCAAAATTTCCAGAGCCCTCCACTACGGCCGTTCTATCCGTTCTACCTATGTCATTCCCTTTCCCCTACACCCAAGGACGTTTAGCCATGCTCCCCATACGGGCTGCAGAAATTAGCGTCTTTTCCTTAACCAAACCACAACCACTCCACGTGCAAGTAGCGGTAACAACCGTGCTATCACAGTTCCCTCCCTCTCATCGCTGCATGCTGTCATGCATTTTGCACAGGCTAGCACAGATAAGCCTAAGCATGGTAGGGGCAGGGTCTCCAAGATTGCCACGATGTGATACCACGTGCACGACTGAGAGGCTCAGCACAGATATGAGGGAGAAATGCGATGAGCTGTTCTGTGTGGTGATCGAAAACATCTATTCTCCCATTACAACCGCTCACGAACGCTACCAAGTTGATGCGGCTGGTCGTCACCAATATTGCACTGGCAAAGTAGTGACCTTGGTTGGCCACAAGCCAGCGTGACGAGGATCACCAGCGTATGCACCAAAGCGTCATTAATGGGCGGGACCTGTGGCGACACAGGAACTATAGAAAGTCAATGCGCGATGAAGACCGCTGCATGCCGCCCGTTCCTTTTCTCACTGTGGACAGTTTGACAGTGTCAACATTTTTCCGGTTTCATGGTACTGTGTGCAAACCAAGCGTTAAGCGGAAGCGAAGGCCACTGCAATGGAACAAAACGCAGCCACCATTAAGGTTGCCGCAGCAGGTGCCAAGTTGCATGGTACCGACACCACATAGCTCTTTGTACAAAAATGTTTTTACAAATAAAATTTCGTAACGCACACACACAGGGCTCTAAGCGTTACCAGGGTCCCACAATACTTTTTCTGGTCATACTCAATACTTTTCCTGGCGCCGCGTGCGGCGCTGGCGTAGCAAGAAGGGTGACGAGGAGTCCGGTGGGGACTGTCGGAAGGGTGATCGTGAAAAAGTATCCTTGTTCTGTTTACGAGCCGACGCAGAACAATGCGAGTACAGTGGCTAGAATAGCGAGCGATCCCGCGACAGGAGACGGCAGTGTTTTTGTTCGACTCCAGGAACTTTCGCGTACGTTTGTGAAAAACATTTCCAAGCCTAGGACATCATTTGTGCGGACGTGTGCACAGTGAATGGGAGGGTTGTGTCACCTCACGATCGCCACAGACTGGTGGAAGACGCTGTACCGAGAATTTTCGAAGACTTCCCTTCTTACTTAACGAAGCAAAATCAGCGTTCACGTGCCCAAACACGGCACTCACCTGCAAAAAGGCCGTGAGAACATTCTTCAGAACGCCCAGCAACCAAAAAAAATACGACAGTCGAAGCTGTGGACGCCGACAATGCAGCCGGAGAAGAAATTCACGGGTAAGTCTCGCACATGCCGCTGATTGCTTAATAGGCAGGCAAAATGTGGCACCACTACCAGTATAAGATATTCCCTCTGTCACTATTTACAGATGCAGTACAAACTGTGAATCGCAGTGGCTGAGCTGACGCAGTGTGCCAACAGAGGTAGCCGTTTGTTTGGCACCGGAGCTGCAAAGAGTGAAGGCACAATTTGGAGGTGCCGCCCTGACCAACTTCTGTGCCTTCTGCAAATTGTTGAAGAACACATAGAAAAGTGCAAAGCGGAAAAAATAGCACGATAATGACTGTAAGAACATTGTAGAAAATATCATGATGGACGACCTCACTTCCTCTGCCAGTGTCCGATGCGCAACACATTTTGTCAGCAATACAGCAGAAATTGTGCGCTTGTTTATTAAGTGCTGCTCGTACTTGTTTAACCGCGAATGGAACACAGTATTTTGTGCTGCCACTCTTCAATTCTGTCCAGCGATAAGTAAAGAAAAGCAGTGAAATAAAATGTTATTTTAAATTCTTTTTGTTTCTCTGTTTCTTCCGCCGCACCTGCCAGTCTAAAACATGCAGTTTTATTTGCAACATATGCTAGTGTTCATGGGCATTCGTATCGATAACTCCAAGTAATTACCGCCTCAAATTGGATACAGCGCCATTAATTCCACTCCCACTTACCTACAAGACATTGCATAGCTAGCACAATTCGGAATGCCATGCACTGTTATGTAAACGTCTACACGAATTTGCTATTATCATTTAAACACTTGGCTGCTGAATGAAAAGATGCCCGTTCGACTGTGGACGTGGTGGTCGCATTTTTCATTGACGTGAAAATGCTGATTATTTACTCATGTACTACGCCTTATAGTACACATTAATGAAGCAAAATTTTAGGAGCGTGCCACTATCGCTTGCATCATAATTATCAATTATTGACGATCTGAAAGGTGGAAAAATTTCACACATAGAAAGCTATAGTTGGATTTACAAAGTAAGTGTATAAGCGAAACTAGAGAGACGTGCAAGGAACAGTATAAGTTGAATAACGTAGTGATACAAGAGCGAGTTTATTTCAATTTGCGCTGGTATTTTTGTAGAAGGACTCTGATGATGCCTTCAGGTGATAGTTACAGTGACGGCATAAGGGAATCAAATTTTAAAAAAAAGAAGTCATGCAGGTTCTAACTCGTTAGTGTTATGAGATTTGGTTGCGGAAAACCAAAACCCTTCAAATGGACACCGCGCATATCGCTAATATCGAGCAACAGTATGTCACAGCTGTAATGCTAGGATAGCCTCATATACAGGCTTCCTTGTTCAATCAACATGTGAAATTCCCATTGGCAGCATCGCGATGCCCCAGAATAAGCCATACTAGCAGGAGATGAATGCTGCAGGCAGCTAGCACACGGTCGAGTGCACCGTAATTTCTAGCCCAAGCTATGTTAATTTGTCGCCCAGCTAGTCCTATTCACGGTTTACTGTGTCATTCAGGCCCGAAAAGCAACCGCAAAAGTATTAAGAACAGCTGGTGCAGGCATGAACACAGACTAAACCGCGTGATTTGACGGACCACCTCCATCAAACCATTGGCAGCAATTAATTATCTGACCCACTAAAGAACGGCCATTCATTATTATTTGGCCGAGGGTATAATCATTGCAATAACGACTTAGCCGACACAGTGAAGTGCAAAAATCTGGCAAAATGCTTTTCGTGGCAAACACTCACGCGAACGCTGTCCGATGCCCTTCTGCGCACGGAGGCGCCTCTGGCGGCCATTTTTGTCCCTGTATGAAACTTTGGCGGGAGTTTTATAAACAGAAAGAAGTATTGAGAGACCATGGCGTTACTGCAGGTTGCCACGCGGTCCTTTTTGCATGTTAAAATGTTTTGTTCAAACCAAAAAAAGTTTTCGTAAAATTTATCCCGCGTAATAAACACACCCCCCAACTTTGCTTCCGTATATTTAGTGAAACAAGTGTGTTCATTACGCGAGTAAATAGTGTGTGCATGTATACACACACACACACACACACACACACACACACACACACACACACACACACACACACATAAGCAATTAAGCACACTGACAACAGGGGTAACTTTCTTAAGGATCATAGAAAATAGGAAACAATATTTTGTCATTTGCTTCATGTCTATCTCAATAGTGAACCAGTCCATTGCTTCCCTACTACTTATGCCAATATATATTTATACCTATATCTGGCATGACAAAGATGGGTGCATTGAACAAAATTTTTCTTATTACGTATTTTTGTTTCATCCACAAGAATACCTTCGACTGTTTTACCTTCTAATCCTTGAAAGCCCTCCTTTGCTACTTCTCAGCTTTGCAATGGCATTAAATTTTCTTGTTGAGAAGGTGAGGAGGGTGACTAGCAAACTTTACCAGAGGGTGCCCCAAGCCCAAGAAGACGAAGAGGAGGGAAAGAGTGAGGAGGGGGGGGGGAGGGTCTCTCTGTAGCAGTGCAACGCACAAGTTTTCTCACTAGTGTGGCCAGGCCTTTAAGATACAAAACAATGGCAACTAAATTTTTGTTCCATATCCCTCACACACAAATCAGGTCCACCATGGATAATTCAAACCATGCACTGCCATGGCTGGCACTGCTTTTTCCCCCATTTCGTCAAGGTGTGATAAGTGCCATGGCGCTTATCACACCTTGACAGGTGCTTATGACACCTTGAAAGAAAGGGATAGAGGTGATGGAAGACTCAGCAGCAGCACAAAGGTAGGCAGCAGTGTGAGTACAGTAGCACTTCGATGATACATTCTCGACTTATACAATTTCCTGGTTCCAACGTCTGATCACGAACACATAAAATTATCTAACAGTGTTACGCTTCTTTTTTAACGGTTTAAATGTTCCCAGTAAATATGATTATTAGGCATGACTGTAATGTAACCATATCCATAGGACTCCAAAGTGGGATGAAAGCAGGGGGGTGGGGGGGGGCTGTCACAAGGCTAGTGAACTACAAAAGTCTACCGACTACTGTCAGGCTAAGCAATATATCTTTGCTATCTTAGCTGTTCACACAGTGATGCACACAAGACCATAAAAAAGCTCATTATGCAATGCTTAAAAATTTTTTCTCTGACAAGTTCCTATCAAGCTTTGGAACCACAAAATAACCTACCTTCATCATCATCTTCACCACTTAGGCCATCACTGTCATCCAGCTCTTCATCATCAAGACTGTCCTCATCCAAATCGTCATCCTCATCATCGACATCTTCATCATCTACTTCAAGGTCATCCTCCTCAGAGTCTGCCTCAGGTGCTGGGACCTTCGGTTTCTTGTTTGGAGTTGCAGAAACTAGAGAAGTAAATGAAGCAAAATGAGAAGAAAAAAAAGAGTTGGCAGATGTTAGTAAAGTGGTCTATCAATGCCACATTAGCTGGACACTTAAAAAAGGAATCACCGTCACTTTACTGATGAGGACCTGTGGCAATCATATTTAACACTTAAACATTGAAAGCATCATTTCTCTTTGGAGCTGTTTGGTTGGCCAAAAAGCATTTCCAGTAGTGGAATAGACAAATGGCGACTTGGAGCAGGAAAAATGCAGATTTGTCAAATTTCTGAGGCAAGCGATCTGACACATTTTATGCCTTAAAAGTTATTGATATGCATTCAAACAGCCAGCAAGCATGAATTCAACACTGCTTTGCATCATTTCGTGATCAATGACAATGACATAGAATGAACCTTATCTCAAAACTGGGAACAGACAGCAGAAACAAGCCCCAGAAATTTTTTACCTTGCTGTCACTAAATTTCTGATACGGTGCAACACACAAAATGTCACACTTCACTTCTTCGAATTATCTCCCATCAACGCATGACTAAATAACAGCATCGCTTTGCAACCACTATGCAACTGTGGTTCAGACCCTCTAAAACCAGCACTGATGCACCACTGTGTCATTTTCTGAATCACAAAGTGATCCAATAGGGAAGCAAAAAATCAAAGTTTTTGTGCAAAGTGACCCCTCCGCTGGCAGCGTCCATGCAAAAGCTGCCACAGGAACAGCCAATAATAGGTCCTCTCCATATATAGCAAATTTCATCAGACCAGCCTTGATATATTTTTTTTATGAGGCCATTGCATGTAAAGGGTGTGGAAACACAAATGCAAAATATTGGCTGGTGTGCTTTGGTTTTTCAGACGATTGAGTTTGCAGCAAAAGCAATTCAGTTATTTTTCGAAACATTGATGGAACACAAACACAGAAAGCTTTTCTTAAATGATACAACGGGATTGACATGCATGGTTTCTTTTCACACCTTGTCCACTTTGTGACAATTCACATGCTGTTGTCAGTGGAGGCAAGAAATAAAACTTACATTTAGTTCCTACATTTCGTTCACCATGCAAGGAGTGGCTGCTGGAAGTTAGTCGTCATGTTCAGACTAGAAAAGCTATTGCAGTGCCTGCCCCAAATATGACAAACGTACGAAATGCTGAAACTGGCACTGAAGGTTCATAAATCGCGTTCCCAAAATTGTCATTTCCCCTAGCAGCCCTCTGCGGGCTTGTGCAGAATTAATTTGCCATACACCTTGCATATAAGTAATCTACACAAACAATTTTTAAATAGGGTTTACTGGTAATAAGACCAAGAAGCAAATAATATGTTTCAAGGCTGTAGTGTGATAAAACAGGTAACCCTTGTCTAAGCAGAGTTGCTGTCTTATTGTCTGAACTAGCACCTATGACATCCATCAGCCCATTGGATCAGAGTCCCCATGCGACATTGTCCAAAAAAGAAAAAGAAAAAAAAAACAGCTTTAAATGTACTGCAAGAAGAACCACACAGTTCCTCCAAAGAAATATCAAGACTGTTTATTAAATGACAGAGTGTGCATACGAGTACAATGCTACCATATGAATGATATTTTAAAAGCTTAAGCGGACCATCAACTTGTTTGTTGTTTTGTGGGGTTTTACGTCCCAAAACCAGTTCTGATTATGAGAGACGCCGTAGTGGAGGGCTCCGGAAATTTTGACCACCTGGGGTTCTTTAACGTGCACTGACATCGCACAGCACACGGGCCTCAACATTTCGCCTCCATCGAAATGCAGCCGCCGCGGCCGGGATTCGATCCCGCGACCCTCGGATCAGCAGCCGAGTACCTTAGCCACTTGACCACCGTGGCGGGGCCGGACCATCAACTAATTTGTTTAGTGCAATAGACCACTTAGGAGCCGGTATGCTCAATCGTCCACATTTCTTTAACCCTTTACTGCCAGTTGTCACGACATACCGAATAACGCCAGCCCAGCAGCTTATGAACAGTTCCCAGCCTCTAACATTGCAGTGACTGCTCATAAGGGACCCATGTTGGCTCTGTTAATACAAATGCTAAACACTAACACCATAATCAAAGGGTAAAAGCGCCGACCACAAAATAAAAGCAAAACAAAAGCAAAACAAGACGTTTCGGCACCCGCAAGGGAGCCTTGTTCACAGTGAATGACGAAAACGGTTACAGCAGTTTTCAACGGTTACAATGTGCAGATAGCCCACGTGCCAGCAAACAAGCTAAGGCACTCGCTGGTGAATGTAAAAGACAAATTGGCAAAAGAAAAGTATCCAGGAGTGGCTTACAGCATCCCTTGCGCAGGATGTGATCGTGTTTACGTGGGCGAGACTGGCAATTTTAAGCAGAGTGAAACAACATTGTTATGATGGTAAGAAAAAGAACATTGCATCCAATGCACTGGCTGAACACGCTGAAACGAATGGCCACATAATCACTTGGGACAACGTTAACATAAGGAGAAAAATTTGGCTTTGTGGCTTTATCCAGAATCTTTAACAATACAAACAGAGCGCACCCTCAATGGAAACGGGAACTTCCCTCACGTGTACTCGCGATACTTGCACGCCCTATTGAAACGTGTATGATTAACCCATCATACTTTCGTCTTTCACTGTGAACAAGGCTCCCATGCGGGTGCCGAAACATCGTTTTGTTTTTATTTTGTGGTTGGCACTTTTACCCTTTGGCGATGCCTCCACCCGACCAGACGCGATTCCGTGAAACCCTGGACTTCACTAACACCATAACCTAACCTTAAACACTAGCATGCAGGCCCCCTTCAGCTATGGCTCTTGTGTAAGGGAGGTATAAATATGGCGGCACAGATGCTTCTCTACGTCGTCATGGCAACAGGAACCGCAGACGTACATGGCAGCCCAGTCTCCATTACTACAACTGCTGCCTTTTGTTTGCGTTTTTTGGGCGGCTTAGCATAGCATTTTGTTTTCCATGCACTCAATGCGCACCTATTATGCTTGCCTCTTGTCCTTTCATCCATCATAATGCCAGTGTTACATAAATGAATGGCACCCTACATGCTTCATTACAGTCTTTGCTGGAGTAACTCGTATGTTTGCTGTACTCGTGAAGTATTGGCAATGCCAATAAGACTTTTCAGTCAAGCACCAAGCGGATGTCAGGGGAACCCCCACACAGAGAGTTAGCAGACGACAAACCGGCCACCACTCCCTTGTTCGGCAGCGCTAGCCTGATTGTTAACATGTGGCAAAAAAGAAGCACTGCACCTTTGCATGTTTCCTGCATCAGTGAACAAACTGGACCCTCCGTCACAATATAAAACTGATCCTTTCTTTTGAGACTGAACTGTTCCGTGAAAATATATGATTAAGCTTGCAGAGCAAGACACACGCATCAGGCAATTGCCGACTGCGTACATATTTCAGCTCGGCAAGGTTTTGTGAAGCCACATGTTATTGAGGCGTTATTGCCTTGCCTTTTCTTTCTATTGAAATTCACGCTTTCATATGCGCATATCATCCGTTGGTGTTTATTGTAGTACACGAAACCTGTAACACTGCATGGGTAGTCGTGTGAACTCGCGGTGTCTGTCTGCTTTTAAACTGAACAGTACGAGGGCGTTCGTAATAGGTGATACTTTCAAACAGGCTGCTTGTTTGTCACAAGCACAAATTTATATACATCCATGTCAACACATTCGCTTCCACAGCCGGCAATGCGCTGGAGTGTCTAGAAACTGGCAGGTACTTGGTGGTCAGTCTCGATGCTGTGCTAGGCACTTACAAAGCGCTTTTTCTTTGTTTTTGTACATTGTTGAGATAGCAACATACTGCTTTCTTGTTTCGTCTTTTGACACCAGGCAGGGACACACGTCTGTAGTTTGCAAAGAAGCAGTGTCAAAGAAAGAACAGGAAGATGATCGGCCGTTTGGCACTTCCTGGAAGATTTTTCTCACTGTAAACACGGCAACGCACGTGAACTTGAGTTGTCTCAGAGGTGAAAATCCTGCAGATTATTTGTTACAATGATGTGAAATTGATCATCTCGAGGACAATTTTCGCTGGACGAGAACTGTGAAAGCACCGACAACGAGCCACTTCGTTCCGAGTGCCAGAAGTACAAGACCGGATTTCACGTCCCTTCTTGTTGAGCGTTGTGAAGTTCCAAGTCCATATGTGTGAATTTGGTACACACCACTCAGGTGCTGCTTAAAGGGCCCCTAAACCAACCCCGACATTTTTTTTTTAACATTTCAAGTTAACACGCGCATCAAATTGAGAATGGCACCACAATGAACGATGTCAAATGCGGCAGCGCTACGTGCCGCGGCCGCGCCACAAACTCTAAAAACAATCCCGCGTGCCTCGCCTGCCATTTCCGGCATACCAAAGTTAGCCGCGACGACATTGTGGTTTTTGATGATGTCACAAGAGTCCGAGCTCCACTGATTGGTCGAAGGAGAACTTCGACTTCCGGTTAGTCTGCTAGCAAATGCACACACTCCCTGCCCATTTGTTTTTCCTCGTCACTGTGTGGTGTTCGCGTGTGCACACTTGTGAATTCGTAACTGCACTACTCCACACAAGTGCAAGACGGGTACAGCCTACTAAAAACTGCAGCAACTGTCAGAACATGATGGACAGCGCTAGCACAGTGCGTTGGCACAGCACCAACAAAACACTTGCGTGAACGCGGGAGCCCGGCGGAGGTGCGTCAACCAGAAGTGGACATCGCGTCATTGGCGATGTATGTCATGTGACATTCGAAGGAGCACTCAGCGAGGCGGTGCCACCGGCAAGCAGCCTGTGCGGCGCAGGAGAGAGCAAAATAAGCAAGTGCCATGTTTTAATAATCAAATACGTGTAACTCCACTATTTCGGCACCGTTTCAAAAAATTCTTGCGGATACGTGTTCGTTGCAGACACCGGCCCAAAAGCAACACCACAACTAAATTTTGACCTCTGGGTGGTTTAGGGGCCCTTTAAAGTGACGAAGAGTACAGTCATGGTCTCAAACCACACTGCTGTAGGCATGCGTGCGCATGCCAATGACCGCCTAGTTAAACGTCACAATGACGTGCTTGCGTTTGATAAAGGAATACAGCGTGCCTGAACGTGTAAGTAAATGCGCGACGACGGTACATGTTTTGAAACTATCGTTGTTATTGTCTCTATAACCATAACAGCATTAAACATGCGGTTCCATGCACCAGTGCCACTACACTGCTCAGTACCGCGTACTGCTGCGGCAAACATACCAGCCAGGCTTGTTTACACACGTCAGAGTGCCGTCAAACTCCCACCTTAATTCTAGTCCATGCGGTTTTCTGCATTGCACACTGAACACCGTGAAACGTCGTTGCACGATCACGGAGCTAGAACAAAACTTTTCACATTGTGACAAATAATTAGGTATCGAGCACTTAGCACACTCTGAGATTTCGGCAAGTATATTGGCATAGAAGTCAACCCTCCTCCAGACTACCTTGGATCGCCAAGCACGCCGTGCCTCCTACAGTCTGTGGGCATTGTCAATACAATCTTAAACCACTTCTCCACTCCTTTTGCATAGAATGGGCACCTATTATTCATTGTGATTTTACTTATCAATTCTGCAGGTCTTCTACAGACCCACATAGGGATTATCAACATAATGTTAACATCCTCACTTATAACATTGTTGCGTGCTCACAACCATTCCTTCCTATACTCTGTTTCATACATCACGTGCAATGCTGTAAAGGCTATGGAAGTAGTCCCAAAGAAAAGAAAGAGCTGTATTGCTCTGACAAACAAACAAAAGCCATAATATACAAACTTGCATATTTCGACTGCTCCCTCAGCAGTACGAGCGTATTTTGTCAAGTTGATGACAAATATGTTGTGCTTCAAGGCTGCCGGCAAAGTACTTACTGTTTCTCAATCACTGCAAGCAAAGCACAACCTTCTGGGTGAGGAAGTACACAATGCAAAGAAAGGCACTAGCTCAGAGAGTGTTGAACCTGATGTATAAAACGAAGTTTAGTGCTAGAGTCGACTGCAAGTTGACTAAATTTAAATGGCCCCCTACCAGGTATGCTCATTTTGAGCCGACAAACGTAGTGTGCACTAAAAATCGCATCTTCCAAGACTGGCATTGCTACTCAACAAAGCAAGAGCTGACATTTAAAAACTCTACGTTGTTTACTCTTCTTCACGGCAGCACACTCTTCAGGAGAAAGGAAGTGATGCACCGCGCCGACACAATGACATACATCACCACTTGTGGTGACGAATGTGTGGCGACCAGTCTGAGCCAATCATGAGGAGCCACTTTCAAGGGCTACCTCTTCAACGGGAATGATTCACTGCCAGCACATCAGTGTGCACTTCATGCCACAGCATTGGCAAGCACTAGCAGTGATTCTTGCCTCCTGAAATCGTGGTTTCACAGTATTTCAAACACTTTTATCTTTGGCAAAATAGTCCTGTGGAAACCCGCAAGGTGGAGTAATGTTTATGAAAGGGAACATTAGCATCCACCTGTTTTGTGGCACAAGGCTGCAAGGCTACAGGGCACAAGGCCACAAGGAAATCCGTACAAATTTCTCAGAAGTGAAAGCTTCCTAGTTTGTTTATTTATTTATTTATTTATTTATTTATTACAATACTGCCGGTCTGATCACCAGACCTTAGGCAGGAGTGGGTACAAGTAAATACAAAAAGAAATGGCTACAATAAACACATATGAGGCATTGCGGCAATAATAACAAAACTTCTGTTAGCAAATATATAAAAAGAAATGCCACAACTGAACATCAATAAAAAACATTGAATTAAAATAATAGGAAAAAAAATATACAACAAACTCATACAAACAAAGCAGCAACATATTTAAATAACTAGTGAAAACATGGATGCATAAACATATGGAAAAACTGAGTGTCAGGCAGACATTTGGGAAAAAAAGAGCATCAGGGTTAATATAAAACTACATCAGAGCTATTTCTTATGGATTGAAGGGCCTGTAGATAGGATGATAGCGACTGGCATTCCACCACAGTTGAGGGGAGGGAATTCCAATTGGTTGCAGTTCTCGGGGAAAAAAAAATACTGGAACATGTTGGTGTGACTAGAAAACTCGGCTACTTTTTTAGTATGATGGGACCGAAAAGTTGCCAAAAAATTCGTCATGGTCAGAGTTTCGAACCCGGGACCAACGACTGTCCGGGACCAACAACCATCTGCCAAATGAGCTAACCAGGGAGCCATGACAGCGCGAGGGCAAATCCATCGACAACTCAAAGCACATGGACGTGAATATATAGCAAATGAGTTCTGCAGAAACCCGCAAGGTGGAGTAATGTTTATGAAAGGGAAAATTGGTATCCACCCGTTTTGTAGCCTTGTGCTACATAATGCGTGGATGTTAATTTTCCCTTTCACTTTTATCTTTCCTAACAATAGACCAATTTAAAAAAATTTTGCTAAAGAATGCTCCCACTGGCGGCTTAACTCCTGTGTGCAGCTGAACCCCTTTACAAGAGACACATACCAGGAAGCAGTTTGTGTCTCTTATATGAGAGGTCTCTTATAAGCAGTGTACAACATTTTAATTTCATATGCAGTCCTCATTTCATTGTGGCCACACCACAGCTAAAGTATGCACAAAGGAAGGCTACATGCTGTTCAACTCATTTTTTTCGGTTCTTTGGCTTGGCTATCACTGTGTTTTAAAGCACTGTGTGAAAGCAAGATCGGCCACAGCCATCACAGCAGCCACTGCGCCATGGCTTGACCAACGCCTCCTCTAGAAAGATGCGTGCGACGTCGCTCGCTTTCCCATTGGAACCATCCTGCCGTACTGTTTTCAATGGGGCTGGGGTGGTGGTAGTGTGCGCACATATGTGTTGCAAGCGGTGACCGCAAGGATCGCCAGCTGCCACCGTCAGAAGGAGGGAGAGGGCAGGAGGTTTTCAGCTCACGCGGCAGGCATCTTTCTAGAGGAGGAGGCGGCTTGACAAAGAGCGCAGGGCTGATCGCTACGTTCACATCATGCTTTAGAGTGCATTCGCTGTGCACTCAGCTTATTTTTTTGGCTTGTGGAGACAACGCATGTGATGCATTTTTATTGTATGCTTTGTGCAACAAGTTCACACCAAGCACTCGCAGTATTCTTGGCTCCTTCAATGCCTGTGAAGTGCACGCGCAGTTGTTCTCGTTCCCTTGGCGGTAAGCTTGAAGTGCCTATCGGCGATGCACATCCGTTTCGGGGGCTTTTTTATCATTGTTTTATAGCTGACTGACCTACTATGTGTTTGCTGAGGTTATAATAAACTGAGAATGCGAGTGCGTGTTGTTCCCTTTTCTTTCCCAAGATGGACACAAGTTGAATTAGCGGTCGATGGCACTGCATTTAGGTTAGAAGGTCTGTTACAAGCCATGTTATTGACCAAAATTCACTAATAGCTTGTCCTTTGCAATCAACTGTCTTCTATATCTGGTGTCTCTTACAAAAGAAGTCAAGTTAATGGGAGAGACAGGGTGGCCAACCAACAGGGTGGATGGTGTCTGTTACACCCATTTGTCCGTTACATCCATGCCTCTTATAGTGGGGTTCAACTGTATAACCAAATTTCCTATGCAGCCTGGTGAGGGTCCCTTTGAGAATGCTTTAACATGAAATATAGGACGAAATTAATTGTACTGAAATACACTGTGGTCAGTGCCCATTTGCAATTCACTGACTTTTGGATGTTTCACTGGTTTTAGGACATAAAACCCCAGAAATCAATCAATTACTTTTGCATGTTTACTTCATACTGCGACACCAAATTTTCATGTTTTCAAAGCTACCACCACTTCTTCTTAGGCCTTAAAAAGAGGAGCTGCATTACATAAACAAAAAGGAAAGTGTTCTAATTGCAAAGGGTTCATTTAACAATCGTACGGCCTCTAGAAAACATCTAAAAACAAACCATTTGCAGTGCTGTACTAACTGCATGCTACTTTGCTTTTATAAAGAAAGCTCACAAAATGTGAAAAATGCCATGTGGTTGCAATCCTACAAGCATAAGAAAGCCGTGCCCTCAAATAAACTTATAGCAAGCAACCATTTTGTCTGTCATGTGCAATCCGAGACAGCGTTTCATACATTGGTAGACATACATTAAAAGTTTGCAGTGATTCTTTTCCTTTGATTCTAAGTCACATCCATCATCCACTATTACACAGCTGGCTGATCTCACTGGAAATTCTGTTGAAGTGCAATTATGACTTTCTAAATTCACTTTTATAGCAATAGGCAACACAGAAAAAATAGACTACCCTAACTTAATGAGCACTGTAACAACAGCTGTCAGACCTTGGTTTATACAAAGGCCAAAGCAATGCCTTGAAATGAGGTGTAGGTGATAATGTACTTGCTCAATCAAAGGTTTTCCTTCTTCCTGCCCTTGTAGTTTAATTCGGGTTGCCTCCAAGTGAGGCAGCCTAAATTAAATTTTGTAGGCTTCCTTCTTAAGGCAAAAAGAAAAAAAGTCAGCATGCAATTAAGATGTTGCAGATAAAAGTGCTATTGCATGCGTCTTAAAAGGCACACAGCTGCTTGATTGACTTTTTGATAATTAAGAGTGCTTCTTGAGTAGTTATGAAGCTTATAAGTGATTAAATGTCAATAATGAAAGAATTGCTCACAGCTGCTCCAACAAAGTGAGAACATATCAGTATACGCAGATTTCTTCAAATAGTACAGTAAGGCCTTTTATGAAAATATCTGTACCCAATAGTTCGAGCACCTTGTATGCTGGCTATTGGTACTAGCTAAGCTAGCAGGATATACCAGTAGTGCTACTCGCATACATTTGACGATTAACAAGCACCTGCTTTTTGGGGGCATGCCTAAAAATCCAGTCATCTTCACACCGCCACCACATGCACCAACAGAGCCCGTATAAAGGACATCTGAAACTTTGAATGCTGAATCCATTCCCCATCCAATTACTGACTTTCGACTGCTTGCTGCTCCAAAACCTAAGTCGAAGACCCTACCACCTTTTTTTCTGACGCCTCCGACTTGTGGTAATACACACAACAGCCAAGAAGATGGGAATGCAATAACACATCATGGCAATCTGACCCATGTTACCAGCTACTGATATTTTGATAAATGAAAAATTGGCTGGAATATTTCCATGCCAACCTGGGCCTTACTTAAGAAAACAAACAATTTAAAAGACTATGGCGTCCGTTTTTATTGCACCTGCTGTCAGTTGCCGCGGCAACCTGCTCGCCCTTAGTCACATGCGTACCGCAGAATTCAACTGTTCCAACGGGATTCAACCAGCAATGCACGTCTTGAGAGCGGCACGTGTAACTATGAGCACGCTACAAGCTAGCATCGTATTGATTCACGGTGGCTCATTACGACCGTCTCGTATTAGTACATACAAATGACGCGCGTAAAATGGCGACGGAACGTGCGCCTCCACACGCGGCAGCCTTTTATCACTGCGTAGCGTATCGAGCACGTGCGATGGGTAAAGCAGATGTTGCAACTAATTTAACTTCTAAAAAACAATAGGTGTGAGAAAAAAAAAAAGCGAAGTACGTGCATGCAACGAGGTAGGGAAATTAGGCTAAGCGAGCGCATTCTGCAAAAAGCAACTTTCACGTACCGGAATTCCTCTCACAACCACTATTACTTAAGAGAAATCAAGGCAAAATTAAAGATGTACAGCACAGTGATTAACATGATAGTTAACAGAAATACCACTGACTTTAGCGCCTTGCGATCGCCAAACGGCTGAACCGCTAGCTTTGAAACATACCTTTGAGGCAGTCTTCTTTGCCAGACTCCTCTTCTCCGTCGTTGTCATTCGCCTTGTGAAGCTTCTTTTCCTTGCCCACCTAAAATATAATAGACGAGTCCAATTCAACAAGGACAGCATGGAAGCCTACTTCGCTGCTGCCTTTTTTATAAGCCTAGTTTTTGCCCTTCGGGCACGGCTGGCTTGGAGAAGCGTGACACCAAGTGCGCTTCACGCTCCCTTAAAAAAAAAAAAAATGTTTTTCCAATTCATATAGCAACGTTGACTTACATTTAAGCGTATTAACTGCATTTACGAGAACTTAAACACAACGTATATCAATGCAGCAAACGGAAGAAAAAGAGCGCAACTTAAAAGCCGGCACAAAATATTTCTTTTCTTTTCTTTCGGACGTGCGAACAGCGCAGTGACAAAACAAATACCTTAGATGGCTTTGCCCCAGGTGTTCCTTGAGCCTTCTTGAGCTTCATGATGAGAGTCTTTCCGCTTTATCAATAATTTACAAATGAGCGACCACTCACCACGCGGTTCAAAACTTTTTGTCAAGTCGGCGTCTCGCCGGGTTGCCGGTCGTCTCGCTAGGAGGCTCAATGTGGCTTGACGAAGCGCAGATTGGCGCCATTCCGCCCGACGCCTTCCGGTCCGTTGGCCCGGACCTTATAATTAGATTTCGAAAAAAAAAATATATATATATATATATATATATATATATTATTATATATATTTATTACACCGGTTTGCCAGCATCTTATTGTGTGCTCTTTTTGCAATCATGTATAGATTACTTTTGTTTTCTGCGTTGCTCCCCTTACTCAATGCTCCCCATGGGGCCTGTAAGGTACTTCTAAATAAATAAATAAATAAATAAATAAATAAATATATATATATATATATATATATATATATATATATATATATATATATATATATGTGTGTGTGTGTGTGTGTGTGTGTGTGTGTGTGTGTGTGTGTGTGTGTGTGTGTGTGTGTGTGTGTGTGTGTGTGTGAATACTTTGGCCGCTGTTCAGTTGGTTCAGTGGCCTGGCTTGCTAGCAAACTCCAGGTGTTTAGCGGTGATTATGGTATTTACAATGATCACGTGTAACACAATACGTACTACGTGCAGTTACACTTTTTTACTGCGTGCCAGCATTTCTTTCGTTGAAGCATGTTGCCCGTAGAAACGCTACCAATGCTTTAGTGCTGCATAGTGCGCAGCTACATGCTGTCTTGCCACGAGCCGAGGAGATGTCGCAGCTCCAGATTCGAACCGTGTTGCAGACGAAGCGCTGGTGGCGCTGCCTTGAGTCTTTCTCTCGGAGTCGCAGCGCCAAAATTTCAAACGCAAGATGCTTGCATTAATTGGTTTTCCTGCATACGAAGGCAATCTTGACCCAGTGTTAGCGGCGAACGTCGCCTCTAAGTAATTTTAATATGGTTTCAAAGTAAGCAGAAATGCTCATCCGAGCTTGCAGCACCTCGCGACATCGCCACTAGTCACTCTTTTAAGCGGAAATCGTCGACGGGAGCGCCGCGCTATGACCTCCGAGCGTGGCCTCCGCGATCGGCTGCGGCAGCCAATCGCGGAGGCCACGCCAAAAGCCGTATTTTTCTGCTTCCTCTTCGTGTTGGTCGCTCAAGCGTACATTAGTATAGTATTTATCTCTATGCCAAGAGCGCTGTTGCCTCAGCGTTAGTCACGTACACACATTCTTATGCATTATTTTATGCGCAGAGTAACTTACATAAACCAATGAAACTGTTAATTTATCTCAAAAATGGCGTAAATTTTATTAAGAGTAAATAGAATTACAGATGCATGAAAAATTTTAATAAGTACAGCCCCGGCCCCGCAGAATCGTAAACGTGACGCATATGTCATGGTGGCCGTGGCAGTGTCGAACAGAGTCAAAGTGCTGCGCGTGTTTGTGCAGTGAATCAGCAGTATTTAAAAGAAGAATTGGTGCACAAGTCTTGTTTTTACCTGTATTCTGGTACAGGTTTGCACGTGAGCCGTTACTACTTACAACTGCTAGCTGCACGTTAGCGGCCGCTTCTTTCTGAACTACGTGTCGTGGTGATCCTCGGACGACTCTACTACTTGGAGGTAACTACATTTTTTTGTTCATTTCTGTTTCAACACCAGTTTTCAGCTTGCGTGTGCGCGTCTGTGTTTATTTATTCCGAGAAGCCCGCTTGTCAGCATGTGAATGTTGACGGCTTGAGTGTGATTTGCATGAAATGTTGCTTGAAAAGCTGTTGGCAGTTGTCAACGTGTTGTGTGAGACAAAATACCAGGAAAAAGAACGCCGTTGACTCGACATCATAGAATATGGTCAAGGTGTGGTAGTGTGCAAGGTAACTGTGATATTTTTCATGTCAGCCCTGACGTGCTATGCGATGTCCCCTTGTATGAAACTTGATTCTACAATCTAGTTTATTAAGTTGCGTGCTTTTGGACTGACTACATGTAAATATCTCTTACAGGTGGTGAAGTGCACGAAATCTGATAACAGTGCGCCCGAGAAGTGTCTTTGCAACGCCTGCTGCAGACATCGAAAAAAAGAAAAGATGAAGATTGAGAGACACGTGCTTCTGCCCCGTCACTCTGAATAAATTTGACTCTTTCATAAAGGCAGTGATATTGAGTGTTGAACTTATTATATACTAGTACATGCTGCTGCTGGCTGCGTGGGTTCCTGTACCTAAACATAAATGTCATTTGACATCGTATGAATATAATAAGTTGAACTCATGAGGGCATTCAGTGGATGTCCACTAACATCCATTCAATCTATATGTGGAGCAGCTGTGGACATCATGTGGATGTCCACTCTGTTCGAAATGGACATCCTCTAGATATTTAACATTAGAACAACTTTCGTAAATATCCTATAGACATTAGATATCTTATTGTGGATTTCTAATAAATGTCCAGAGGATGTGATATGGTTGGCTGCGAAGAAGTGGTCCCCATGGTCCTCCAGCATGCCTGTCGCGCAGACAGCGAGGCAGTCGTGACGTCACGTGCAAACTATGTATTAACTCTATGGAGAACGTACTAGTACACTCTACCTCTACTGTAGGGTGTCTCGATGCACGCCCGCCCGCTCCCAGGGTGAGGACAACCGCCTCGTCTGCTAGCGCGACCGCCATTTTCTTGTATCCGCCGGTCGCGGGGCACACGTTGGCTGCAAGGCATGCCTTGATAGCGGTGGCTTCTGCTAGCAGTGGGCACTGGCTATGAACTTAACCTTTTATAGTCATTTCTTTTCTATTGTGGATAAAATGTAAGAATAAGGATTCGGTGAAATTTCGAGTTTAAAATTCCGAAGTTGAACACATTGAGATTAGCGCTGTTGACTTAGAGGTTGTCCGCTGACGGTTCTTGTGATAGCGTGTGCTCTGACGCAGGGATCGTTTCCACTGCATCCGATACAGCATGAGGTCCTTCAGCGGAATCGTTCATCTCTTCGTTGGCGAATGCGAGTTCAGGTGGTGCTCGATCTCTAGGTGGCTTTAGCTTCCTTGGAGGAACTGCCAAACAGAAATATGTACAAACCTATTATCAAGCTACAGTGGTTAACACTATAGCTTCGGGGAAAATTCTGGGTTTTAAGGAATATGGAGACATGGAAACTCAAGAAAAAGAAAAAAAGCGGAAATTAAGGAGGCAGGCTGAACGTTTCGACAATTACGTACACTTCGATTGATTTTTGGTGACCTATATTCTTTCTTCTCAAGGGGAAATTGGTTAAGCGGGTGGTTGAGATCAAAGGTGTGGCTTGAGCGGAGCGGCAGTTTTTAAATAGGTGGAAGAGCTCTCGGTGTGGCTGGGAGAAGGAACATAAAAATCCTTATGCCATACGTGGTGACAGATACGAGCCCCTAACAAGACGGCGAAGTATCACCACCACCAGATGACTATTCTCACAATTTTGTTACCAAGTGGCGCGCGCTGGGTAACGTTTTATTGGTTTTGTTGTTATGTTGTTATGTGGGGTTTAACGTCCCAAAACCAACTCTGATTATGAGAGACGCCGTAGTGGAGGGCTCCGGAAATTTTGACCACCTGGGGTTCTTTAACGTGCACTGACATCGCACAGCACACGGGCCTCAACATTTCGCCTCCATCGAAATGCAGCCGCCGCAGCCGGGATTCGATCCCGCGACCCTCGGATCAGCAGCCGAGTACCATAGCCACTAGACCGTTTTATTGGTTTTTCAGATATATATATATATATATATATATATATATATATATATATATATATATATATATATCAGAGAAAGACAGAAGGAAAGGCGCCTGGCCTGATGCTTTAAAAAAGGCGCATGCCATGTCGCCGCTGAAAAACCAATAAAACGTTACCCAGCGCGCGCCACTTGGTAACAAAATTGTGCGCTTATACAGAAAGCAGTTGCCCAAGTGGAATATATCTACCGTTGAATGGGAAAACCTTTGGTACAGGATTTGGCTTCAACTTCTTCCACCGATCGGCCCGGTTTTGTTCAAAGCAGGATTCTTCAAAATAAGCCTGCACGACTTCATTTGTTAATTCACACGAGAGCATTAAAAATGAAGCATGATGACGAAATCGAACATGCTGACACCGGTACGTATATGGGCCGACTCCCGTTTACAAGAACGACGAAGAGGTGCAGTTCACCCAAACTATTTCACCGTTGTTGCAGTCGCAGTATAGGTCAACTCGATAGACTAACTTTATCTCCGTCGTCACCATCACTCACCCATCATGCAACACATCCTATCACATCACTGCGGGTTGGTGCAAACGTGAAATATCATTGGACGCAATTAGGCATCATAGTCGGAAACACAAAGCCCAATTTTTCTTTCTCTTTTTCACTGTATCTTGTACTTCTTTCTACTAGTCTTTCTCTCCCCAAACTCCCTCCCCACGCAGAGTAGCATGTCAGCGATATTTCAACGCCGGCTAAATTCTCTGCCTTCCAATAAAGAGCTCTCTCCCTCTCTCTCAGTCGCAGATATAATGAGGTAGAATAAGTGTTTTTAAGAGATTCTAGCGGACAACAAAAAGCATAATATACCTTACTTATGAACAAAGCGGCGCAACATAAGCATAATACATCACATATTGCTTTGCACACTTGAATTCGCCGTTCACACCGCTATTCGCCTGTCAAAAGGTCGGTAGTGAGGGCTTTTGTATAAGTATGCGCGACGTGCTCGAAATCGCGCTTTGTGGTTGAAAATGATCGATTACATTTTGATAAGGCTGTGCCTTGCTTCGTTATGTTAGTTGAACTAAAAGGAGCTAGCTGCTGTGGAGAAGGGTTTGCCCCCACGGCTTACCCTGCAAGCGTGGTCCGAGACGTGACGCTCCTCCACAGGGTTCGATGATTCGCCGACACGGCGCAGAGGAGGCACCACCAAGCAAGGCAGCGAACGAGGGCTTTATTGACCCATGATGCAACACAGTGCGACAGTCACGGCTTGCGGGCAAAAGGGGCTCACCGCAGTGCCGATCGAGTACGCGTGCCCGTAGCGCTTACGGCTAACCAGAGGTGCCCGTGGGCAAAGGTCCGCCAAGCGCACGAACGAGATGCAGCGTGCCAGAGGCTTCGCTTAACCACCTCGTCGCGGGTCTCGTGAGCATCATCTGGCGCAAGCAGGCGCGCGCGCGCGGGGCGCGAAGCGCGTGAAAGTGGTGAAAGCTCACGTGAAGAGGGGCCGCCGCCGGGGGCCAATCAGGGCTCGTCTCGATGACGTTAGCTAGCGTGACGACACGGAGAGAATGCTGCACAGAAATGGCGGACCGGCGCGCTAAGAGAGCGCTAACCTTGAATCACACGCCGTTTCCTGGCGGCTCCTGACATCCGAGATGGCACAGGGCATACGCCACAGGCTAGCTTGTGGGACGAGGCGCAAAGGGGCGCCGTCTCGTTTCCCACATTCCCCCCTCCTAAAGACCGAGGCCGGCTTGCAAAGGAGGCTGACCGAGAGCACTTGGCAAGGTTGACGAAGCCACAAAGGGGCTAAGCAACATGGCAATGTCCGAAAAGGTAGCGTCGTCTTCCACTGGGCCAGGTCTCGGGAAACGATGTCACACAGCAAGGAGAAGGGAAGTTGTCGCAGTACTTGACGCGAGTTCGTGTCTTGCCCTTGTTACACAAGGTCGCACACACCAGTGAGAGTTCACAGCCACTGAGGTCAGCAGTCACGGAGCAAAGGGCGGGCGGGCTGCACAGTTGGTGCTGCCAGCCTGCTTGAAGTTCATCGGACAGGAGAAGTAGGCTGCCGGGAACGTGCGAGGCAATGGCCGGCCGAAATAGCTGACAGCCGGGAACGGGGGCCGGAGCGACCACGCTTGGGCCGCTGGCCAGAGTTTGAGTGGAACGAAGAGCCGCGGAGAACGACTGCCCATGTTGCAAGGCAGGCCAAGCTGGCTGGTGGTGGTTACAGGGCTGGAGGCAGGAGCCAAGCCGCCGCATAGATTACCCGGAACAGCAAGCTGCAGGAACCGCAGTAGGCTGGTGACAAGGTGGAGCAAGGCGCGGGAGGAAGACTGGGTGACACAGGAGAAGATCGGTACGCCCGCGGCATAGCCGGCTTGCCAAGAAGGGTACCTGTACAGCTATATTGCTAATAAAGCAAGCACATGCGAGATACAGGCACTGACGACACATCAGGGGGTATATTAGACCAAGAGGGCCTTTCAGCTCACCGAGATGTGTGTCTGCGCACAGCAGCTGCTTCTCTCCGTTCGCTATCAAGATAGGAAATAAGTTCAGCTATCTGTTAGCCAGAGAAAAAGCTGCTTCCGCGCGCGTCGTACGGAGGTACGTCCTGCTGCCTGGTTATAGACGCCGTCGAGGAGGGCGAGGACCCTTTTTGGCATTGAGCGGCGAGCAACACAGACTGCTAGGCGCCACTCCGTTTGCGCGGGGCTCCAACGGTGTTTACGCGAAGAAAGCTCGCACACTCATCGCTGCCTCTGCGCCGTAGTAAACGCTCCCGCCGGTGGGTAACCGGAGCCGCGCGAAGGGCATATGAAGCCGAAGGCTCGACGCCGCTTCGTTGGCCGCGTATTCGCACCGTTCGTTTTTCTCTACCGCGTCGGCAGGAAATAAGTGCAGCTGCCTCTTGCAGGAGAAAAATTCCACAGGAGTGTTAGGGCTGAACACATGGTCCGATTTTCCATGCGATCCGACGTCGCACGGTCCGGCGTCCGGCATCCGACGCTTCAACACAACACAGGCACAGGGCGACGAGCGATCAGCGAGTAGGCTCCGCCCACATCCGGAGCGTTGGCATACACGCTCATAAAGCGTCGCATCCCTGTCGCTAAGTGCAAAATAAATCTTTGTACAGCCTTACTTGGTTGCATAACAGGCGCCGAAAAATACGCTGGGCGAGTCGATAGAGGCGCAGAACATAGCGCAATATGAACGCCTTTCCAAAAGCACGACGGGCAGAAACATACTAGAGAAGTTGGGGATCGGGTATCACGCTCAACACGGTATCAAACTCGACGTCCCACGTAACGCCAGGGATAGGTTAGTCGTCCTTCCCTTGCCGAATAACATGCATCCAGTATACCACCGAGGTAGGAGAGAAAAAAGAGCCCAGGATATCCAAAGGAAGTACGGCAACAGCAAAGACACGGTGTTCGTAGACGCGGCCAGATACGCGCGCAGGCGCGGTAGTAGATCACAAGAACGCTTGCATCACGAGCGTCACCGTACGCACAGAGCACGTGGAGACGGCGGAGGAAGTGGCTATCGCACTCGCGGTGACCACCACCGCGGCCGACATCGTCATTAGCGACTCGCAGACAGCAGTCCGCAACTTCGACAACGGCCGCGTCTCCCCTGAGGCGTTACGAATTTTGCTTGCGGGAAAAAACGAGGATAGGGACGTTTACATCTTGTGGGCGCCCGCACAAACCAGCTCGCTCGCCGGGAATGAGGCGGCGCACGGGGCGGCTCGAGGGCTTACGGACCGAGCCGCCACCGTCAACACCGCCGCCGCGACGTCGAGCGGGGAGTGGGAGGATCGCCTCACCAGTTTCAGGGACATAACGCAGCACTACAGATTGGCCAGGTGCAAATTTCCACCACCACACCAAAAGGCGGTCATGTGGCGACAGCTGCAGACACGAACTTTTCCGAACCCGGTGATCTTAAATCTCTGTTACCCAGAGCTTTATTCTTCAACCTGCAAGTTTTGCGAAGCCAGGGCAACTCTGGAACACATGTTATGGGAGTGCGAAGGAGGTCGGGTTCCCGACGGGGACGCAGCCTCGCACCGAACGCGCTGGCAGACTGCACTGCTCAGCTTCGACCTCGAGGACCAACTTTGGGCCGTCCAGCGGGCCGACGAAGCCTCCAGAGCTCAAGGGCTCGTGGATGACACTTAGGCGGGGATATTCGCCCGAATCCCCAAACAACTCGCCGGACTTGTAAAATAAAGTTGTTTCCTCCTCCTCTTCTCTTCAAGCATCAGGGGAGTTTGGGACGCGCGACAAGTGCGGTCTCCATGCTTCTCTATGGAAAGCATGCCAGTATTACAAGGTGGTTCTCGCACATCGTGTAATTTTTTTATTTATTTTGTTTAATAATACTGCCGATTTCATTCGAGATCATTGCAGGAGGAACACGCATTAAAATGTCATGGTATCTTAGCAGGCTAACTTAGTACTTTTTGGGGCGTAACAGATACTTGAATGATTGGCATGTCTTCCAAAATGTCGTATCTTGCGGCTCTCCATCTAAATGCTCTGGTTTTCGTGCGTTCGCTGCTGGCAGGTGGTGCACTCGGATCGGCGAGCTGGATATGGGGCATGATGTGAGATATGCGGCAGCGCGTGCTAACAGCATTGGGGAACACACATGCTTGTGAGGACCATGCAGCAAAGCAGAACTTGAACAAGAACGCGTGATTGCTCGTAACAGAGAAGCAACAACTTGGATACCTAGACCGCTGCCTAGACAAATTTGTTGGCGCGCATTGCTGCGGTTTTAATGAAGAATATACGGCGGAAAGTTCACGACTGTGAGCTTAACAGTGGGGAGGACATGTTTACTGGGGCCACTGCGCATATCTTCACGCTGCTGTCCCCATCGCCTCTTACCGTGCACGGGAAACGCACTACAGTTTTTTTTTTTTGCATTGAATAATCAACGCACCTTTCTAAGGAACGCCACTGGAGGCATGCTCGCAAAAAACAGTGAGTGCACAACGTAAGAATGTGAAATTCCCACTACACCTGTAACAGAATAAATGCTATTTATTGCAATGTGTCATTGCGTAGCATAAACTTAAAACAAATGTTCGTGCAGCGAAAACTGTTCATTCACATTTACGACTTAGACAGTGAATGTATATATTAATCTCACGAAACTGACACCACCGCAAGGGCGAGACATGACCGAACAGTGCAACAGGAGGAATCTAAACGTTGCAAAGCCTTGCCTCTTTTTTTTTTTTTTGTTGCAGCTTTCTTTGGGCGCATTTCGGCCTTGCATCTTGCAGTGTTGCCGCATTCTCATAGTAATGTAGTAGCGCAGGATTCTGGCAACTGCGTCTGTCTTGTGCTCAGTGCACGGAAATGTCAACTGCTGTTCAGTGACATGCTCAATCGTGTCCCAATACACGTGGGGGTCGTCTGCGTGACTGGAAAAATAATCTTCCGCAGACTTCAGGAGAGAGTAGAGCCTGCGATTTGGGTGTGTCAGTCCTCCCTTCGTCTTTGAGTTCGTCAGGGCAGCTTCCGGTGCAACGCTTGAAGACACGGTGAGTGACCTCCTGCAGGTTAAGCATGAGAACATCGGTTGAAGCTTCCGGCTCAGGTAACCACAGACGTAATAAATTATGCAGTCAACTGCCTGGGCTGTGGTTGAACTTGCAGGGAAAACATCTTCACATTCCCACGATTCCGTGTCTACAAGGCCATCCAATTTCGCGCGAAGTTCCTCGAGCTGCCTTTCAGATGAATTTTCACCACATTTGAAGATTGATTTGAAGCAGGCGAAATCCAAAATGGGGGCATCTTCTGTAGCCTCGCAATTTCCGAACTTAGGTGGCTTTAGCAGTGTGTATATACTGAGCGTTCTATACACCTGCATGAATGTAGGCATGTCAGGGTGATCGTTCTCACCAGCTGCTTGACGGACTTTCCCGAAAAAGCATTCCAATGGGTCCTGATTGAATTTAGCGGTAAGAACGTATCGGAAGCTGCACTTATTCAGTAAATGGTTGCAAAGATCAATCGTGGAGTTCAATGTGACGCGAAGTCCTTCAGCTGTCGTCCGTGCCAGAAACATGTCTTTGGTGATTAACCCATCAGAAAGCTCCTTTTCCCATTCGTTCAGCCATTTCAAACCTTCTTTCAGGACCCTGATGTCACTGCTGCCTTGCTTAATTCCTTCCGCCGGGTACCGTCGATTTAAGGCGTCATACAAATCATTAAGTCGCAGTGTAAACTCAATGGTTCCCTCGCAGTCACTCAGATTGCTTTTGCCTTGTTCCTGGTAGTACTTCATACCAGCAGCCATGGAAGAACTGAAAATTTGAGTCGCGAATTTTACGAGCATTTTGTCCATGTTGCTTGGCCAAATATGACGCTGAGTAATTTTGGGGCACACCTTGAGGCCTCCTTTGTGCACCTCATCCTCTTTGAATACCGACACATAGTGAAACCATTTCACCCAACTTCCGTGCACTTTCAGATACTTTTGTTTCAGCAGCCTGTTCCTGATGCATTTAAATAAATGCGGGACGTCTGAAAACATGTAAACATTCCGTTCAGCATCAAGAGGATGTTCGAAGAAATGCTTCTCTTGCTCCACATCACCAGAGATGCCAAGGTGCTTCCACATGGTACGGTTCGTGCTTGCCCCGTCGCAGACGACTCCGTCAATGAACGCTCCAGCTTCTTCAAGGAGCAGAATAGCTTGCAAAAGCAATTGACACAGCACTGTGCCTCGCGTGGCGTTTTTGGGAGCGAAGACTGCCACAGGTTGTGCGTAGCTGTCGGTAAACGGGCAGAACATAAACACCAGTGCATGGTCGGCCAAATCTGTAGATTTCATGTTCTGTTCGCCTTGATCCACGAGGCCATCATAGCTCAAAGTCCTTGAATTAAGCCGCCTGCACTGTCTAACTTGCATCTCGTCCAGCAACAACATTCCATGCCTGAAGAATGTCGGCTTCGTTTGCAACTTCTTTCTTAGTGCCGAGAGAAGTCTTTGTCAAAGCCGCACTTCATGTCCACTGTACATATGTAGCGTCTGATAGTTTTCACTGATGGCAGGGGGAGGACGTCGTTCTCTCTAAGAAACCTATAGGCGCTCGGTGAGCGAATGTGTAACAGTAAGCACAACAGGAGCCAGTTGTTTGTGTACCTTCTGCCATTTCTTGACTGGTGTCGGGCTGCTTCCACGCACTCTCTCACTAGCATTTGCTGCGCCTCTGAAAGATTTGCTCGTGACAGCGTTTCGTTGAGCGAGTTGTCGCTTATTTAGTACCGTGAGTTCCTCACGACAAGACTAACTCCTGGAGGAGCTTTCTTTTGGTCTTAAGCACTTGCATCTTGGACCTATAGCATGCAATGCATTGCTTTCGTAAGGCATTTACCTTATCTTTTACGGATGACTTCAATGGGATTCTGATTCGTTTTTCTTGTCTGCGCTTCTCCTTCCTGTGCATGTGCACCCGGAGTGTATTTTGCAGCCTATGAAAATATGTGCAAGGAGATTCTCCAGTTTGAAGAACGGGGCACCGATTGTGACGCCAAACGCCGGATGCATCCACGTAGCCACATTCCAAGTACACGTTCGTGTATCTTTCCTGTGGTGGCCCACCAGAGCAGATATTCCATTCAGCGAAACATTTTAGGGCTTGACTCACAACACTCCAGTCACAAGGAGAGCGTAATTCACATGATTCAGGAAGAAATGGGGAGTCAACTCTTCTACCAAGTACAAAAGTAGTGAGAGCGAAAGTTGCACCCTTGACTTGCTGTACATTGAGCGGATTCCGAGATGACGAAAACCCAGCTTGTATAAAATGAAAAGAATGCTGACCGGAGTCACGCAGTGTATGATGGTTCCATTCAGAGCTTGGCAAGTCGGCGTTTGAAGGGTCTAAGCACACTTCTGAAAAGTCACTTTCGGTATCCACTTCATCTTCGCTTGCCATCATCTCAGCTGCAAACTGCTTACTTGAAGCTGTGGCGTTTTCTCTCATCGCAACGTTTCTGGAAGTGTCACTAAACACTGTTTCAGACGATACTTTGCTGTCCTCCTCTTGCGCTAAAGCCATTGCAGGATTTTGTTGATGTTCGCAGCTGCTGCAGTCTTGCAGTATTTCTTTCTGGCTTTCGGTAGTGGTGGTGGGTGCCCCGTAGTAGGTGTCTTTCTTTTCCTGGACTCCGAAGAAGTCGGGAGAAGACGGGAAAATTCAAGGAATTGCGTCTTCCGAAAGAACGCTTCTTTTCGGCACGTCGAGGAGAACCTCTCCTGCAAGCTCTCCGAAGTATCTTTTCTTCAGAATCATATCATCTGTGAAGTGTTTGCTGCACACTGCATCCTTTGTGCTGAGCATACGGTTCTTCCTGGGAATCGCTTGGGCCCATGCCTGGAGGCGTTCGGGATCGGAAGGAACATTGAACAAAATTGCTTTTTCTTGGCAGTTAGGGTAACCTGACCGGCAACCACTAACGAAGCACTTTCTTCCCATGTTCGCTCGTTGTGTATAGACGTCTTCTTTCGTCAGATTTCCTGCATGACTGCTTACCACGTCACAATTTCATTTTGCAAACGGGAATGATAAAATTCCAGGTCAGCGAACACGGTTAACGCACGCTAGCAACTAAAGCTGCCGCAATGCGTGTTTTCGGCGAGTGACAAACGCGACGCTCGCAGAACGCCGGCGTTGCGACCGGCCTCGCCGGTTGCTATAGCAACGGTACGTAAAACTTTTTTTTTATCACGGCCGGTCTGGACGCGCGCGTTGGCTCCCTCCTCGAACGCGCGCGTCCAGACCGGCCGTGTTTTTATTTTGAAGTTGCGCTAGCTTGCCGATAGGTATCCGCTGCCGTCAGCGGTCTTACGGACGCGCGCCGTTGTTACTTTATCTGGTCGGTCGCGTCTCGTAAGCAAGCCGAGAAGTGCCCCCACCTAAAATGTTTTTATCTTACACCGTGGAACCGGTGCAGCAAAAACACCCTCGGTACACCCGGTACGACTGCCGGATCGCATCGCCGGACGTCGGATCGCATGCAAAATCGGACCATGTGTCCAGCCCTTTATACCCCTGTCACACGAGGCAACTAAAGTGCACTTTGAGCGAGTGCACTTACGTTCACAAAGTGCACTTAGCAGCCTGCTACACGAGAAACAGAAGTGTGCTTTGGGAATGTGCATTCCCCTAGCGGACGTGGCTGCAAACTGCCCGAGGACAAGAATAGCGAGGTTTCTTTGTTGAAATATGATTTGTTTTAATACGCTGCAGTGCTTCTAATAACGAAAACAATTTTTAAACATACTACGGGCGCCGCATTGTGCATTAGCGTATTTGTTTACAAGCCACTGGTACCGAGGCTACACTTCGTCGTCGCGAAGTGAGTTCGGCGAACGCACTTGCCTGCAAGTGCACTTTGCAGCGAGTGTCACTAAACGTTCCCGTGTGACAGCGTGCGAATGACACTAGCGGCGAAGTGCACTTGCTCAAAGTGCACTTTAGTTGCCTCGTGTGACAGGGGTATTATACTACGTTGGGTCCGCACGTGTGGGTAAATTGGGCTATGAAAAAGCCGCTTACCGCTTCTGTGCGTTCCCTAGCACCTCAGCTGCTTCTCCCCGTTCGCTATCAGAATAGGGAATGGAGTCCGGCTATCTGTAGCGGGAGGAAAAAGCCGCTTAAGTGCGTTTCCGCAGGTCGTACCGGTGGCGTGGCCTGGGGCCAGCCGTCTCACGGTTCTCCTGCGGTTCGTTGACCGCCTCCCCCTCTCCCCAGTCGCTACTGCGGGCAACAAAGGGTTTGAGGTCGGAGACGTGAACTGGACTGCCGACTAATTTCCCTTGGGAGTCAGCCAGCTTGTATACCAGAGGTGACATTTTGGTCTTCACTCGGTATGGGCCCAACCATTTGGCCGACAGGGAGGCTGAGATGCCTTTGGCCGCGTCACTCAAGACGTGGTTGCGCCTGAGGACGAGGTCGCCGACATCGTAATGCACGTCCCGATGCGACCGGTCGTATTGAGCCTTTTGTCCAGTTCGCGGTTTTGCCAGGTTGGAACGGGCCAAGTCAAGGGCTACGTCCATCCGTGAGCGCAATTCCGCCACGTAGCCAGACAAGCCGGCTTTCGTGACGCACGCCCCGCTGCCGGTCCGCAGAACGCGGTCCATTGGGTTTGGCAGCTCTCTACCGAAGTTGAGAAATGAGGGCGTGTACCCGGTTGAACGGTTCACCATTGACCTCATGGAGAAACCTATGTCGTTAAGACTGGCGTCCCAATCCCTGTGTTGCTGGGCAAAGGCCATCAGCAAGGGCTTGAGGTTCCGGTTAATCCGCTCTGTCGGGTTGGCCTGTGGGTGATACGTGGTTGTTTTGCGGTGCTTTATGCCAAAGGCGGCACGCGCATCCACGAACACCTTGGCCGTGAAATACTCCGCGGGAAAGCCGAAGCGGGAGAACTCGATCAATTTGTCCCAGATTGCGCGTGCCGTTAACTTCCGAAGGGGATAAAGGATAAAACAGCCAGAAGATAAACGTGACCTCGACGGCTTCGGGGGAAAGGTCCCATAATGTCACAGGCCGTGAGTTGCCACGGTTCTTGGCTGTGGATCGGTTGCATGAGCCCGGGGGGTTTGCCTGCACGGGCTTTCACGCATTGGCGCACGCAGCATGAGCGGGCGTATATTGAAGAGCGTCACGCTTCATGCCTGGCCAGGTGGCAGAGCGGCACAACTTTTGAAAAAATCTTAAGCCCTCTCTTATGTCCGGCCAACCGCGAGTCGTGGAAATAGCTCAGAGTAGCTTTCCTTAGACTGCGGGGAATCACCACTTTGAAAGACTCCTGGGGAGCTTCTTCAGATGGGACGTAACGCAGGAGAACTCCGTCGGCGTCAAGCAGATACGAATCCAACGTGCCAGCAACAATACCAGCTGCATCGCACTCGGCGCCAACAGCAATACCAGCTGTCAATTTGCGCCCGGCGGCTTGGCCGCCCTGCCCCTCGAGGGAGCTCGGCCCTTTGAGCCACGCAACGATTTGTTGACAAAATGGATCGCTCTGCTGTGCCTTGAGTAGTTCTCTGCTAAAGACGATACCGGCAGAAGTGACAGGGTCAACCAGGTATGCGTCCTTCCCCACGACGGTCGACTCGGAAGTGACTTCACCAGCGGGGGTTGCGCCCTTCGAGCCATTGGAGGCAAAGGCTCCGGTCTCTACTTGGTGCGAGTGCTCTCGGGAGTGGTGGACAGAGGCGTCAGACGCCGAAACGGCGGCGCGCGACAGGGCATCGGCCACCGCGTTTGAACTCCCTCTCTCCGGTAGCGCACAACAAAGTTGTACTTCTGCAAAGTCAACGCCCAGCGCGCGAGGCGGCCTGAGGGCTCGCGCAAGCACTTAAGCCAGGTGAGCGCCATGTGATCCGTTTCAACCACAAACGGCACTCCGTCGACATAGCAGTCGAACTTCCGGAGAGCAAAAATGATAGCGAGACATTCCCTTTCAGTCACGCTATAGTTACGCTCGGCGGCGTTCAGTGTCCGGCTCGCAAAGGCGACTGGCCGGAGAACGCCGTCGTGCTCCTGAAGCAGTACCGCCCCGAGAGCCAGGTCGCTCGCGCCAGCTTGGACAACGAACTTCCTGTTAAGGTCAGGTATCTTCAGGTCGGCTGTGGCCACTAGAGATCGAGACAGTGCCCGAAAAGCACGCTCTTGCTCTGGCCTCCAGCTCCATCGTGCCGACTTTTTCAACTGTGCGGTCAGGGGCGCTTGGAGATCCGCGCAGTTTGGGATGAGCTGTCTGTAGTAGTTCACCATGCCCAAAAAAGCGCACCAGGCCCTGAATGTTCGCCGGGGTCGGGTACTCCATAATGGCACGTACCTTCTCTTCACACGGCAGAACACGACCTCTGTCGATGGTGAAGCCCAGTAGGGAAAAGCGGTTCACAGCTATGTGGGCTTTCTTCGGGTTTAAAGTGAACCCGGCGGCACGCAACCGCTCGAGGACGTCCTCCAGGTGGCGGAGGTGCTCCTCGAAAGTTCGAGAGAAGATGACTATGTCAGCGGGGTACGCCATAGCGTAGTGCCATCTAGCGTCCCCGAGAATTCGATCAATCAATCTCTGGAACGTAGCTGCAGCTCCAGAACAGCCAAATGGCATGCGGGTAAACTGGTAAAGGCCTCCGTGAGAGGTAAACGCAGTTGTTTCCCGCGTCAGCCGGCTCCATCTGAACCTGCAGATAACCGCGGCTAGCGTCCAGGGAGGTGAAGTAGCGCGCATCACCTATACAAGCCACGATTTAGTCAACGTTAGGCATAGGATAAGCATCCTTCCTGTGACCTCGTTAAACCGGCGGTAGTCCACACAGAGTCTAAACGAGCCGTCTCTTTTGGGGACCATTACCACTGGTGAACCCCAGGGACTGTTTGAGCATTGGACAACCCCGGTCTCAATCAGCTCATCCAGCGCCTGGTCGATTGCTTTCCTCTTTGCCACACTGACAGGGCGAGGATTGCATTTCCACGGCAGTGCGTCGCCTGTGTCAATCCGATGTCGCATAAGTGAGGTGCAACCCGGGCGTTCAGTGAACATTTCGCTGAAACGAGTCAGCAGCGACGACAGGCGGGCCTTTTCATTTTTCGACAAGCTGTCCGACAAGGGGGGCAGCGGGCGATCCGAGCTGCTGCTATGCGGGGTAGTCGCCGGCGTAGCCGGGAGCTTAGCCTCCGCTATAGCGCATTGTCCAGGAGAATGCGGTTCGCACGGACCGGTGGCGTCGGAGTGAGGAACACGGGCCAAAGCGGCCGCGCTAGGTCTACTGTTCTCCAACGGAAGTGTGGCGAATGGCTGGAGGGGGCCTACGGGGCCTCTCCTGTAGCCTCCGCTTGCGACGTCAATCATAATGCCCGTGCGCGCGAGAAAGTCGCGACCAAGAATCACAGGCACGGAAAGACCAGAGAGGTGCATAAAGCGCTGGCGGCGCACGCTTATTGCATACGCCACAGGCTAGCTTGTGGGACGCGGCGCAAAGGGGCGCCGTCTCGTTTCCTACACTGCATGTGCATCGGAAGTTAGAAGTGGACCCCCACTCGAAAAGGATGCGTCCGTTTGCACAGACTGCGTATAAGCCGCCAATTTCACCAAAGCATGATGTGGCCTCCAGCCCAAATAAACTAACACGTCTGGATCTTAGAAACAGTTGTACAGACAAACTTGCATATCCCCACGAATTGACTTGGCATTAGAATTGAGGGTTCGGGTACTTACGCTGCAAATACAAGAGGAGTTCGTCGGCTGCCACTTGTCATGCTTGATTTTCACCGTCCACAGATGCCGTCTTTCTGCGTCTCTGGGAAACCTTTCTGGGAAACTAGCCTTTCGTAGCACTGTTAGTGCACTGGGGAACAACAGACCGGCATCTTGCACAGAGCCTGCACAAAATATGCTGCTTTCCGTCTCCAGCGCTAGCTGAGTCGGCGCTAGAAGAAAGCAAGAAAATGGCGCCGGCGCCTCCCGTAAAGCGGTCTTGGCGGCGGCGTAAAAAATGGCTCCACCCTAAGTGGGGGCGCGCGCGTGCGTCGAGGCACCCTAGTTGGCTGCCCTTCAGTGCTCGTGACGTCACGTGGGTTCCGCTTCGTAGCACCCATCGCATGTCCCGTGGGAAGGGGCGGTTGAAAACGCTTGGAGTCCAGTCGCGTCGATCTCTCACGATGTGCGTACTTAAAACTTTGTATTAAATTACACGCTTAACGCAGGGTGCTGACATTGTTACGCTAATGATCAGAAGGGCTCTGGCTATCGGTGCAACGCATTTGTACAAAATCACCAAAACCGTTTCTGGGTCCTTTTAAGGAGCAGGTTCTTGACTGGGGAGAAGCGTAAGCGGCGATCTCAAGAGATGGTCTCTGCTTGACCAGGTCTGTCACTCCTACATGTCCACGGGATGACCCTAAAAAAACATTCCAAGGTGCTTCGTGCAGGAAGTCGCAATATTCTAGCACTTCTTATGTGGTCGTAAGCTCGTGAAGACAGGTTTCTCAGAACGATACTTTGACGTATCATCTGTTCCGCCCATTTTGCTTTTTTTCTTTCCATTTTCACTTGCTCCAGCAAAATTGAAGCGCTGACATTTTCGTTTGCCTTAACCGAGAGAAAAGCGAGCACGTAACAGTCCTTCAGTTTTCTAAGTTCTTTGTACTTGCCAACTGTATCCATCCTCTGGTATCTGAGCTTTAAGGTCCCGCCCTCTCCTTCTCCATTTCCTTCGTTCGATTGCCGAAACCGTAGTTGCAAGACGAAAGTTACACAGATCGATGAACTTTATTTTCATGATCCCAATGCGCTGCTCGAGCATTTTCGTCAGATAGCACTAGGCCTTGATCCTGAGATTGCATATGGTTGGCATCGACACATTCGGGATGGTCATACCAGGGCGGTTGAGGAGGCTCTCCTTGACACTGGACAGCTCGACTTTCGGGCGCTGGAGGTCCACACAAAGCACAGGCTTCACGTTTCCTCGAGGCTATGTCACTTCTTTCAACCTTCTTCTGGGGTTGCAAATATGAGGCATATTCGGTGAACACGCACGGCACAGTGCCTTTCTGAAGCCTTGTTTTGCACCCTTCTTTAAAATCAGAAGGAAGAAAATGACTGCACACAGTTGAGTAGCATGACATTGCGTTTGGAATCCAATTATCTTTTGAGATAACTTTCAGCCACTGTTCGCGTAGAGCTGATTCTGCAGGGATTTCGTGGAACGAAATACCTGGGGCTTTGCATTTCCTTGAGGATGTGCAGCGAGGCACGCAGCAGTAGGCCATCTCACTTAAAAGAACCAGGTAAACAGCCGACATGTCCATTGTTGCACAACACCAATCATAGTGTACAGTGGAATGCACGAACAACCGCGATTGAGCAGGTCATGACACAATGAGTTCACTCGATTCACTTCTGGTGGCAATCACACCACAACAGCTGTAAACGAGCATCCAATACACACAAGGCAAGACGAAGCATACTCAATGGACTATAAGCTCAAATCACGGCGAAGAACTAGAACAATAGGTGAAAAACATACCGCACATGGACACTCCAGACGAAATTCACTTTGCGCGCTTTCAGGGTGGACACCGAGTCACTGGAAAGCTACTCTGGGATGAGCGTGCCCCTGCTGGTAGAACTAGTCAACAGGAGAGGAGGACAAGAAAGGAGGTGGTGTGGGCACTCCATTGGCGATCAGCGGGCATGGAAAGTATAGAGGCAGCTATGACTGACTACAGGCGTGGCTTCATGTTTCTATGAAACTATAATTTGTTGCGAAATCCAGTGAAAGACAACAGGATAGACAACCAGACAGAACGAGCCACTATAATTCGGTTTGTGATCTACTTAGTAATAGTTTTATACAATAGTGAATAAGTAACAATGTTGCTTTCTCACAGTAACTGCAAGAAGTTACTCCAGGAAACTAACAGAGTAGCTTCTTTAAGCTTGGGTAAATAACTTTTTCTTGGTAATGTACTTATCACCGTTTCTACCATAGCATTCACACTACTGAGAACCGGTCAGGTTTCCTTTGATTAAACAACGAAACTATTTTCCACCACACACAACGCAGAACTGAATTCTGCCAATGATATATATATCAGTATTGATGAATATGATACAGTTCCTGCTTCTGTAGATAACAGGCCTGAATAATCCGAACTGCTCGCTAGGCCCACAGGTGGCACATACGTATGGTTGAATTATTGATAAAAGATTAAGCCATAAAATGTAGCATCGATCACAAGTTGGCTAATACAGTTTATCCCAGCAGCTGCCCTGCTGCCTGCATGCCAGCAGCACTGCAGACACCAGAGCACAGAGACACAATGCACTATGTCTGGCACAAGAATTTGTGCACCAAGCTAGACAGTTAACACACAGCCTTGTACTGCTAAGGCACTCTTTATTTGTTGTCCTTATAAAAACAAAATAAAATATAAAATAACTTAAGAAAAACAAAAATTTAATGTTCTTAACAATCTAGACTCTGACCATCCATCAACATCACCGTGGCATCTTCATAGTTATTGCACATGGCTTTCTTTCTTTTCGGTGCCCTTTGCACCAGCTGGCAGAACAAAGAATGGCTGGATGGCACTTGGGTGAGTAGAAGTCAGTCTTGCCTTGTCTCATGTTTGATGAACTTGCCCTGGGGGTGCCTGCGCCACATTGGTCGAGGGGGACCCCGGCGATTCCATCTAGGACGAGCTGCAATGAAATCAGCAATATTACTGAATGTGAACATCAGATAGAGGTGGCACAACTTTCCCATTTTACATAGGGAGGGCAGAAGCTGAACCAACTGTTTGATGGGAAAATACAAAATAGTTCACTGTTGCAATCGAAAAATTTCAATTACAGTTATGGAAATGACTTGTGGCATATTGGAGTAGCTTTTGGAGCAGGAAGGATGGGAGTATGGTACAGGAATTTGTGCCTTTGTAGCAGGAAATTTTTGGGTACGCAGCAGGGAAGCTATGGCATGGAACAGTCCTACTGCAGTGCTGGAAGGTATGAATTTATGCACAGAACGCAGAAAAAAAAACCCTGCACATGAGTGCACTCCATTTGTGAGAAGTGACTCCTGCTCGCCCACTAAAAACATACCTTACGAAATGGGAATGTTAGTCTGTTAGAATGTTAGTCACAACATGGTGGCTGCCCCACCAATGACTGCGAATAGTGCTTCGCCATCGCGCCACTTGATTCTTCACTTCAATACAGAAGACTGACAAACAGAAGAATTATTTTTTACTTTTAAAGAAAGAGCGCTCGGCGAGGATTTCTGGCCCATAACCATAATTGCGTATCTCGAGTGTGTTGCATTAGCACTGGGTGTCTATTGCCTGGTCTCTAGCTGCATGCATGCCATTATGCAACTTTAAAACAAGAGTTTTAAAGAAAAGAAGCACAGGCAAGGCAGACAAGTATTGCTGTAGGACAGAAATACCACTGAAGCATGCACTTTTTTTAGAGTTGTATCATGCCATCTCAGATATTCATGCTCTGTTGGCCTGATCTTGCACCATTTAACGACATTAGGTATGCAGCAAATAAGCAATCATTTAAATTAGGAATGTAAGGTGTAATGTCATTAGGCACTTCCCTTCCTGGCCAGAATGAGCACAGATGTGTTTCTGAATAGTGAAACAACATTGTGCAGAGATGCAAACAAGATGGCAGTATGCAATGTACGGTGACAAGCAAACAACTGTCACATTTACATAATCGTGCTTCGTAAGCCTTTTGGGAAAATGAAAATTCAATTTTGACTGAGAATAAATTTCAAATTAAACGCAGATTAAAAAAATGGCTCATTGAGCTGCATCATCACGTGCGAATGTCAAACGTGAAACATCACAGATGCTATCTTAGGCATGTCACGTCAGCCAAACAGTGCTGCACGGAGATTGTAGCAAGTGCAAGCAAAACAGAGCGCTGTGGTCCTGTAATACCTCAAACGTGGGCACTTGCACACATCACATGATCCTTCCTTTTTTATTCTCCCCCCTTTAGCACTGTATCTTACCAAAGTAATGATATGGTGAGACACTAAAAATGAATTCGGTCAACAATAATAAAGCCAACCCTGCAACGTTTTCATGTGTGTGACATAGCAGAATTACTGAATGAAATTAATTGTGAAAAGCAAAGTATCATATGAAGCTTTACGTAAAGGAAATAATATCTGAGACTGGCATAGTTAAATTTTCCAAGCATAACATTCATATATGAGAACACGAAACAATAAATGTTTGCAACCAACAATGCACATTTAGCATACTGCTTTGCAAGAGCAATTTTATTTTCACTAGATTGCTGGGCCAAAACATTTAGCAAGCTGGCACATTTTGCAAAATATTCAGCAATTTGTGCACCCCTGTGAACTGACTGCTGGGAATACAGAGCATGTCGGCCTTCCGGCACCAAGCCACGGCAGAGAGCTGCAGCTGAAAATTGGCTTTACTTGGCGGCTTAGAACAACGCAGTTTTGATTTTGCAATGGACTACAATTTGATGTGTAGTACACATCCACAGGTCACATTGGTGAAAGTCACTCCTGTCGTCCTTGACGCAGCACGTCCATCACTAAGTTTACATATGCAAGGTTCATTCGGACACAAATGTCTACAATAAAACCCTCAATGTTTGGCTAAACTTAATGCATTTGTACAATCATTGTTACCTTCTCTCCTGCACATCCCATTTCTCAAGGCATACCTTACGCTACACAATGTTATGCTATCAACAGCCGCTTTTCCTTGGGGCACAGGCATAAGCTCACTTACTGTTGTTGCCTTTTACCTTCTGCTCTTAAAGGGGCATTGACACCAAAATTTCGCTGCTAAGATAGCCTGCGGGATCGATTTTCGTGGACACGCACATGTCATTACCAAATCTCAACGGCGAACACAGCTCCGAAGGTAATTTAATACCTGTGTCACACGGGCACATTGGAAGGCCTTCGAGTCGACAGCCTTCACAAGACCGACAACTCTATCGACTCTGAATAAGTTCTGGCGCTGCTACACGGCAGTTTTCAACAGCCGCTGAGTTGCCCAGTGATTTCGCAACAATATGGCGACAACCAAAGCACCCGCTTCAAGTCTAATTCGCACCAGTTGCTTGCTATTTGCACAGACGGCAAGAAACAAACTTTAAATTGAGCCTTCCCTTAATCTCATATACCAAAAGGGACAAAGCATGTGCGACGTTTCGTAGTCATTATTCAGAAAACGTGCAGATTTTGACACTGCTAAGCCTAAGTCCCTAGCGTGAGCCTCAAAAGTGGGTTGATTCATAGACACCAGATGGTGCCACACACAGTGTTTCCCACCAGCCGCATGGCATGTGTTTTTTTTGTTGGCAATGACGGCATATGCGTTCTAGAACTAATGCAATAAAGTGACCTCTTGCTCTCAGCACGTTTCCAATATTTTTTCACCGGTGTATGACTCTACTTGTTGATACAATGACATAAATAACCCGTGGCCTCTGAAACTAATGCGCGCGGGAGCTGCCGGTGCACCAAGTCTCGGAGTTCGCGCCGTTTCCGCTTCCGTCGCTCAACGGCCTTCGAAGTCTTGAAGCAGTTGTGAGGTGCTCTGTTGACTCGATAGACTATCGACTCGACGGCCATCGAGACCCCCTGTGTAGCAGCTCAAACTTGATCTTTGAGTCGATGGACTGTTGGTTCGAAGGCCTTCGAAACGCCCGTGTGACACCAGTATAAATGAATATACTAGTTGATATGACATACATAACCCATGGCCTCTTAAACTAATGTGCGCGGGAGCTGCTGGTGCACCAAGTCTAGGAGTTCGCGCCGCTTCCGTCGCTCAACGGCCTTCGAAGTCTTGCCTTTCTCCGTGCTATTGCAGTCCTCACTCACCGTCTCCGCATTTTATTATTAGAGTCGAATCCCATTAATTCGAACATACTTAATTCGAACTTCCGGTTTATTCAAACTGACACTGCGGTCCCGGCAAAGTTATGTGTATTTCAATGGCCAAAAACGCCCGGCAATTCGAACGCGCAAGCACCTGCGACAGTTAATTCGAACATCCTACACTCCGAAAATTCCTCAGATCACTTGGTGGCGCCTACGACGAGGGTATTTCCATTGCTATTTCTGACCCCGCCGCGGAGAAAAAGCGTAAAAGAGCCCCCCCTGCCCCCTCTCCCGCTTCATTCATCAAGGTGGCACGGACATAGAACACTTGCACCAGGATGAAAAAAAAATAACGCGCACAGCAGGAGACGCCGATGTAACCGCAGAACTCGCGGAGAGACCGGACCCCCCCCCCCCCCCCCCCTTTGCCTTCCCAAAGGCCAGGCTCGCCTCTCTCCTCTGAGGAGAGAGTCTATTCCAGTTGTGGCCTTCCCTGCTTGAGCATCCAGGAAAGAATGGAAAGAATGAAATACGTGGTTATCTGCGTTGCCGGGGCATGGCCACTGACTCTTTCCTCCGTTTTCTCCGAGGAGAGGGCGGCCTCTTCCCTTTCCATCTGCCGTAACCAAAAACAACACAAACAAACCCACCGAGCGATCACGTGTTGCATAGCCTCCTCGCCTGGCTGCGAAAAAAAGCATTCACAGAAAAATGCCGCGGCAGTGGAGAGCCGGAGAGTATTCGTTCGTGGTCGTTCTTTGTGCAGTAAGGTGCTATGCGTTTAGCCTAGTTCAGTGTGTGCGTTGCATCACATGTTTTTGAGTATCATGGCGAGCCGGGGCACATACCGCCCACCAAAGGACCCGAAAATGAAGAAAAATTGTGGATGAAATTGACAGAGGCGTCCTCAGCAAGACAGATCACGAAGAAACACGGGATAACAAAGAGTACTCTCTCAACTTAAAAAACAGGGAGTCTATCCGCGCTAAATACAAAAAGCAGAAAGTCCAGCCGTCCAGAAAGCGGATGCAAACATCAGCCTATCCCCAACTTGAAGACGCCCTTGTCATGCGGATAAAGCAGGTTCGTAGCCGGAACCTTCCACTGAGCGGGCCGATAATTGCAGCCAAAGCGAGGGAGTTTGCAAGCAAGATGGCTATCGAAGAATTCACGGTGTTGGACGGTTGGCTGTTGTGTTTCAAGGAACGCCACAGGCTCTCTTAAGACTGTTTGCAGTGAGAAAGCGGATGTAGACGCAGCCGCATGCACAGAGCGGCTCTCTGGCGAGCTGAAGGATCGTCTTGCGTCGTACTCGCTTGACGACGTCTGTAACACCGGCGAAACCGCGCTGTATTATAAACTGCTCCCGGACAAGACGATTACTTTTCAAGGCGACAATTGTGCCGGCGGCAAGCGAAGCAAAGAGAGGCCGACAGTAATGGTGTGCGCAAATGCAACGGGCACGGAGCGTTGCTGGTTGCTATTGATCGGTAAATTGGCCAAGCCTAGTTGTTTTAAGGGCGTGAAGACCTTGCCAGTCGATTACGTCGCCAACAGGAAGTCATGGATGACTATGACATTTTTTTCAGACTGGGTGCTTACTGTGGACAGAAAGTTTGCTACTAAAGGGCGGAACGTACTCTTCGTTGAAAACAGCACGGCGCACTGCGACGTAGAAGGACTGCGCGCAATTCGGCTGGTTTTTCTGCCAAAAAGAATCACAGCATATCCACGGGGTGAATGATGATGAGTGGGCGAAGCTCCGGAGGGAATCATCGGTAAACCGTGAATCTTTCGCGTAAATCGCCCAGTCGATCATCATGTAAAGGCGTGAGAAACACTGTATTTGTACGCTGGGATCTCGCGTTTAAGGGGGATATGCTGTGCTAGAGCCAGGCCTGCGCGGAACTGCAGGACAGTGACAGCGTAAGCAGGAGGAGCTACTTTCTTAGAGGCCACTTTAAACGCTTGAGGAAACTAGTGCAAGTAGAAGTGGTAGGTATCTCCTGCGCCATAACTTATCATTTTGCCAAGTAGGGAAGTACCCACTACGCCATAATTACCAGTGCCTCCGTAATGGGTTGAAAGCTACAAAGCACGCAGCTCTGTGTTCTTTCAAATGATGCCTCGACCTCGTTATGCAATCCATTTTCGCGTCGTGTAGCGGTGTATTACTATTTTTCAACGTAACATTACGTTTGTTAATGCGATTCCGCGGGAGACATTATACCTGTTTAGGCCTTTTAGCGATAATTTTTCAACCACAGGCGTAGCTCAGTGGTAGAACGCTCGACTGCCACGCCGAGAGCCTGGGTTCGAATCCAGGCAGAGGACACACCTTTCGGAATTTTTTTTTTTATAAAAGTAGACGTGGCTACGTACATCACCAACAACGAACACCATGGGATGTACAGACCCACGCCCTAAGGAGCTTCGCCCCTAAAAAAACACCTTAAGCACAAGGGCGGCGCGTGCGTGGCCCACCTTGATAGCACGCCAGTGAAGTGCTGTTACCTTGAAAATATTGATACTAATACGGAGTTGATTAAGAAAGACAGCAAGTTTGTCTGAGGTCCGGTTATTTTCCAGTTTTTTTCCGTAGAAGCTTTTTCCAGTCAATGCATCCAGCTGTAGACTAACTTACGTCACACGCAGACTAACTTACGTCAGGCGCGCAATGACATGATGCAACTATCTTCAGTTACAGGAGGGGACTTCTTTTGGACATTGGCTTGATAATAAAAGCAGTGCATCGTTATGTGTACTTAGTTCGGAGCAGATACGGTGCACAAGGCCGCAGGTGAGCACAAAATGGACCAATGTGAACTCGTTTGAAAGGTAATCCATCGCCATTTTCCAACGGCGATGTTCTGGTAGCGTCGCCATAGTTCTGCATTCAAGGGATTCAATGCCGAGAACGTGGTTTCGATTTTGTACTCCGAGCTTACGCATGTTCAAATTCTTGGCTCAATTCGTCACAAAAAAGACGTGTGCTTTAGATGCCAGTAAACAGAAATAATTCTACCGAGACTAGCGGCCTGCGTGTTGAAGCATGTGCCAGCGCATGCAAGAAGCCACAAATGTTCGATACACCACTTTGTGCCCACCGCCCCTCAAACGTTGCTATCGCAGCTGCCTATCTTTACACAGTAAGATCGAGCCTGCGAGAGTGCGCTGCACAAAGGGTCGGCCAGTGATTATGAAGCCACTATCGAGGGATAGCAGCTTGTTGACACTTTGTGCAGTTGCTGGTATAGAATCACGATGACGTTCAACCTTTCGAACACCGTGTTTTCCAGTTGAAGTGACAGCTACTGGCGTGCTTAGCTGGGGTGGCCGATGCATTTTCAGAACTTTTTTTTTTGGTGACTATACACAAGCCCCCAAGCTGCAAATATGGTTCGTTGCAAAGCAGTTAGACCACTTGCAAGCACACAGCGGGCGCCGCTTCATGGCTTAACTTTTCACAGGAGGGGCTTCTAGCGCTTTGTGTTAAACCTGGACGAAGAAAAAAAACTTTGTAGCCATTTTCGTATGTTCTGGAGGACAGGTCCGTATACAACGAACTACAGTCGAACCTCTAATTCGAACTCTCATAGTTCAATACAACGAACTACAGTCAAACCTCTTATTCGAACTCGCATAATTCAAACGGCCGGACAATCCGAACTGGTTCATTGGTCATGGCAGGGTGTATTTTAATGGGAGAAAATTCTCGCTAATTTGAACCTGAAACACGGCCCACGGTTTCAACCGAAATTCCCAGGCCTCACATGCTAATTTTCATGCAATTCCAAACCAAAAGGCAAAGTTAAATGCGCCACTGGCTGCCGCAGCTTCGCAAACCTGTAGCCACGTGTTCGATCCACGTACATTTCTTAAAGAATCTAGCGAAAGTTACGCAACCTTGCTTGACATACCTCTACGCAATACCGCGGGCCTCATGGGGGCGCGGTCCTTTTCCTCTCCCATAAGTGTAACTTCCCCTGCCCCAAAGAAGAGAGAAATACGACATTGGTGGTTTTGGCCAGCCTACCGTTCGTGAAAGGGATCTGCGGAGGCACGCTTGTGAATGGCACGCAATAGATGCGGCACGTGTGAAGCAGTTAAATTGCTCATTAAATAGTGAGGCCAAAGTCATATCACTTATTAACAAGAATGCACTTTGATAAAATACCTAAAGCTGTCACTGCTGTCACTACTCACCAAATGTCTCAGACACCCTTGTAGGGCATGGAAATTGGAAAGGATAGTTTGTCTTTTGTACACCATAAAACTTCACTTGTTTAAGGAAATATCAGTGATTTGTCATTAGTGCTTGGGGTCTGACTTTACAGGAATTCCTGCTGGTAAAGGGTTGGCCAGTTTACAAAGAAACATCTGCATTAAAGAGATCATACCAAATGATATCTTATACAAAATCAAGAAATCTATTTCAGACACTGGCAAGATCAATAGGCATAATGCCCATTTCTGCAACTGAAACTTCAATGGGCATATTTTACATTTCTTATTGATATGTCAAACTATTTTGCAAACCCCTCCAAGTATAGATATATTTGGGATCAAGTGTATAAAGTAGAATCTCTATTCTAATTGATTGTGGACACACAACATATTTGTATCACGCTGAATTCGTACGACACAAAGCAAACTAATTTGCACATGAATAATGAACATGAACTACAGGTTTGGCTTTAGTCCTAGTGCCCACTGTTCGCACTTCTCTGTTCTCAATGTCCAGGATGAGTCATATATGAAATTCCCAAAGCTCATCAACGATTTCATTGCTCACACTGCTGGCACTTATAGGGAGAATGTCGGGACGAGTTCCTGAAATAATTTTGTTCATTTTTTGTGAAAACAGTTTTGTCATCTACAATGCCTAATCTACGCAAAACCAATACTATTTTGCTTCCGAAGTATTTAAAAAAATTATGTTTTCATCACAGATCGTGAGGTGAAGAAACTGTTTGTGGAGCCACCTCAAATTTCCTGACAACGGGCACCTCCATCTTGAGATTGTGAGAAAACTCAAGGGACAGCCAACTTCTGTGTTCTTTGCCGTCCTCGCCTAAAACAGCTGCTTGTAAAAAAAAAAGCCTGATCTGATGGAGTTAGTGACGCATGTGCGTCAGCATACTGCGAGGCGCATAGCGCTCACCTGTTACGGCCCACCCATACTAGCGGAAAAACGTGCTTGGCGCGCCGCCTGTGGCAAAATGTGACCCTCCAAAGCTGCCGTGCGGCAGGATTCTCATACTGCAAGAAGGATGGCTCCATCAGGGTGTCTAGCAAATTGGAGAATTCAATTTCCCCGACTTTTCCAGGGTTTCCCTCACCATTTTAGCAAAAATTCCCTGACCTATACAACAGACACCATTTTGTGGAAATGGTCCGTGAAGCATATAAAAAGGGTATACAGAAAACACATTTCATTGTAGAGGAAAACACTTATTGCAACTGCCCTCATAATCAATTAGGGTTTGAGAGAGTTTATCTCGTTTTGAAGAATGGAAGCTTCAAGTTGCGCTTCACTGAGCAGCCTTTGCTTTTTTTTTGTAGCTCTTTAATCAGAGCTGCAGGCGCAGATACAGCGCTACTGCTAGGCGAGGCGTCCGTCGGGCTCTTAAAAAATCACAACTTTGGCTGGGAAGCACTTTTGAGAAAATTCAATGCAGCAATGTGCTTCTTGCTAGAGGTATGACTTGAAACAGCTCTGTGACCCATGTTGCTCAGCGAAAACGTTTTCCGGCCAACTGTACACATGGCTTCGTGCGGATCATTTTCCACAAGCCTAATCCAACTTGCATAGTCGGAGACACGCAGCACTGATAAGCAGCGATCGACACTGATACTCGCGTCGGAAATGCTGCACGTCCGAGGGATTTCTTCTCTCCGGAATATGTCGTTACAGAAATATACGGATACCTCAAATCACAGAAGCACCTAGTCGCGGACAACGTCGCACACCACAATTCACACTACGCAGGAACTCCGGGAAAACGTCTGCGAAAACGCAAAGCTCACAATTCACACAGTTTCAGTCGTCGTAGAGCCTAGTCGCACTGTACAACCACAGGCTGTGGTACAACAAAGGGACGTCGCCATACTGGATTTGTTGCGTGCGGCTTATCGTGGCTCGGCTCGATATGCTACGTTACCCTGCCTCTGCAGCCAGAACGCGCAAACTAATTTTAGTAGAGGTCAGTGCGTGCAAACGATGGCTCAAAAATAGGTGACGCCGAAAACATGCAGTCTTCCACTTCGATTACGTAATTTTGGCTCTTCACGTCGTAAGAAAGCATTACCTTCAATATTCGCTACCAAAATGCATCGCCTCCAAGATTGGCTACCAAAATACATCGCCTCCAAGATTTGCTACCAAAGTGCGTCGCCTTCAAGATTTGCTACCAAAATGCATTGCCTTCAAGATTCCCTGCATAAAAAAAAAAGCAAACTGAGCGTGGAATTTGGACACCTATCGTCCTTCTATGGAAATTTCATTCCCCTGACGCTAGCTTCGCCCAAAGCGATCGACTGTGCGAGTCATTAGTAGTGTGGACAGGCCCCAAGACAGTTTTCCCTGACGTGCCTCGCTTGATTGGCGAATTCCCTGACAATTTCCCGACTTTTCCCGGCAGCTGAAAATTCCCTGACTTTTCACGGTTTTCCCGGTCGCTAGACACCCCGCTCCATGCGAGATTTCTCATGGAACACTGTGTGCCGTTGTGGAGGAGACCAATCAGAGTGTCCCCGTCCATGACGTGCATGCTCCATTGTGGAGCCATGCGGACCCACCGGGAGGCTCGTTTTGTATCCGTGTAGAAGCGCGCTTGCCTCTCGCGTTTGTTCGCTGGAAGGAGGTGGGATTTCACGAGGCTGTCGCCATCCGGGACTGCGAGGCCATCGTTCGTACCGCTAGACGTGACCTGCCGCTTAATGTCACTAGAAAGACGCCTTGGAATGCAAAATAAACAAGCACTGAAGACGGAATGGGAAAGCGCTATCAAGCGATTGCGGACCCGGCACGACCAGCCGTAATCACAATCTCGAACCGCGCGCAGGGTGACATAACAGGATGCGGTGATCGCAATGACGATGCAACTTGTCTCCAAAATTGCCGCATTGCGACTGAAACAGCATCAGAGATCACGGTTTTGTATGCGATCGCCAAGGTCACACTTCCTCTCGTCAGGGCGCTGGAGGGTATAATGTCGCCCATTCAGCGTGCTTGACAGCCGCAAACACGGTCCAAATTATCGAGTTGAGCTAGCAACCATCCGAGTTACCATCTGGTGGTACCACGCAGCTGTCCAAATTACCAAGCATGTCCGAATTATAGGTCGGCGACTAATGGGAGGCTCTTGTGAACGCAGCAAACATGGTTTCGGTTTCGCACTTGATTCTAACGCGCAGGCATTTTTGGGCACATTTTATCGGAAAAAAGGTGCATGTTAGAATTGTGCAAATACAATAGTCATGAGACCCCAGACACGCGAAAAGCAAACGAAAGGCACAGGATAGCACCCGCCTGGAAAAAAAATGAATGCTCAGCTCCTTTCATCACTATATCTCACTACCATTTAGTCCAGCCGAGCCTGGCTGTTAAAAGAGGGCAGGGATAGAAGGGAAGGCCAACTACTACAAAGCTTACTCTCTCTGGGAACACCTGTGCCAAGTTGCTTGCTTGCTCCAATGGTTTTTGCATTCGTATCACCAGCAATGAATTCAGAAACTGTTCGTGGAGAAGTCTGAATAACAGTGTATTCTATACAATGTAGACTGTCCTAACATTCGTATCACCCATGATCATACCACTGCAAATCTACTGTATCAAGACATGCAGTAAGGTACTTACCAGCAGCAAAGCTGAATTTGTAGTCTGTCCCATCATGAGCAATAACTTCTTTGATGGCACTTATGGCACTTTCATGATCCTTGAATCTCAGCAGCACTTTCCTGGAAATTGGAAAAAAAAAAATGAAACAGGACGTGGTTCATGCTTTCTCCTTTTGCTAAGTAGGCATACAGTAATCCCTTGTTACAGAACAATGGGCTGGCGAAAGCATTTCATATAAGTGACCACTCAAAGCATTCAAAGGCTGAGCTCAAATTGTGCCACAATTTTAAGTCAGAATGCGACATATTAAGTCAAATAACGCTTATTGAAGTGCAAAGAATCGGCAAACAATGTCACTTCCGCATCACAGCGGAAGCGACACCAGGAACAAAAATGTCGGGCAAGTTGAATGATGCCGGTGTCACCTGGCCACTTCTAATCGCAATCAATGCCAATCTGGATTGGTTTTCTTGAATTGCATCAACAGTTGCTGATGACTGTGACATGGTCCACTAATCCAGAGACAGTCCAGCACCGACGTCAGCCAAATCACAACGTGCAGACTATGGTAGTCTAGAACCCGATTGGGACTGATCACAATTAAAAGTGATCGTGTAGCAGCATCTAATCTGGAATAGCATTGACTGCAATTGAAAGTGACCATGCGACACTGGTATGAGTCAGTCACCTTCCACATTGCCAGCGATTCTATGGACAGCAATGATCTCTGGAACAGTGTGGTTATCAAGCTTGCTTGGCTGTGCCTTGGCTGTTGTGGCATGTGCAGGCCCATGTATGGGGGGGATTGGCACTGTTTGTTTTTCTCAGCCATGTAGAAGTACACTTTCAAGTTTGGGTATTCTAAAATGCAGTTCATGTTTCGCTTCATTGCGAAGCTCTTCTAGATGCAACTCATTCGAATCATGCAGCACCGAAATCCTAAGTGACATCAATATGTCTGCTGACTGCCCTTTTAAACCTCCTACTAGAACTTTGCTCTTAACTCTTTCGTTACCGCATGAAAATGGCCACTTTTTATAGGTCTGAGGAAAAAATTTTTTGCTAGTACAAGTAATGCTCTAGGTTACATTGCAGCACACCAAATTGTGCGTAATGAAATGCTCTTCGCAAGTAACACAAGTTTCAAAACAAAAGAAAATATTACACAACTTATAAAAATATTAACTCTACCATTTTTGTAGGAATTTGAGAAAAACAATACAAAGAAAACACCAATATCTACAAAAATATTACAAACAAAGAAAATTCAAAATATACATTTCGAAGGTAAATGACCCAGGAATATTTTAAAAGAAAAATAAACAATCTGCATAAACCCATTTTTCACGCAGATAAAAAAGTCAGTTTCGCCGCTAGGGCGAAGCAATGAATGCGATAGCAAGAAACTGTAATGCTATACGAAGTGAGGCTGGCAGCTTCAGGAGCAATATTAATTGTAGCAAACATGCACTTGCTAAGTGAGCGCCTCCCGTGGGCAGCGCGTGCTTGTACGAAGGGCTTTATACGTTGTGTCACAAAGCACGCATACAAATCTAGGGGAGGCCGCTAAATGAACAAACAGAACATAAGCGCGAACTATCAAGTGAAGCACGCACGAAACGATCGCGCGGATATACACCGAACGAGCGCGAATAAGCTGTCACAATGGATACTCTCAGTTTCAACAGCGTTCCTGTTGCAAAGGCGGCCACCCGTCGCGCTCCTCGCGCCATCTCGCTGGTAGTGAAGAAACGCTATAAGCGCCTGCCGTCTCTGAGTCCTGCCAGCGGTAAAGGGTGTGATATAAGGCTCGCCGTTAGCTCCTTGAAGCGTCTGCTCTTCGTGGCATAGTGGTTAGCGCCACGCGCTGCGGAGTGAGGGGTTCCTGGTTCGATTCTGCGCGTCGGAAGCATTTATCCGAATTATTTTTCTTTGGGATTTTTATATATACATCGTTATACATATACGGTACATGACGGCGGCGACGGGGACGGCAAAATCCAGCCGAGACTGTCCATATAATTGCTATCGCAATAAAAATACTGCAGATTGGAAACTGCTCGTGCCATGCGGCAAAGCAGTTTCTGGTTTTCGTGAAGCCCAAGTGCATACCACAGCTTTCACAAAGGACTTTTTTTTTTTTCAGCTTTGCGTTCCTCGTAGCACTTGCGGCCGTTCTTTTTCTTTTCGGCATCATTTTGGTGAATGCGCGGGACTTGCACAATGCCCACATAAACGAGCAGTCCAATGAATTTCACTAGTTCCTCCGGAGTCAGCTGTTTCCACGAGCAGTCTCTTTCCGCATAGGTCGGAAGCTCCAAGATATGCGTCCAAGCATATTTTTTCGTATGTTCACAGATGGTTCTGATCACCTCCGCTGTGAAGAACAGGAAAAAATAAATAAATCGTGTGCCGTCGTGAAACGCATTGCGCTACTCTGGTGTGCCGGGCCGAGATGTGCACCGGGCGGCTTTCTGGGTGAGAATTAAAGCTTTTTGGCTGCCGGCGGCAGCACATCCTGTCCAAGTGTTGTGCGTACCCCGCAGATAACCAGGATATCTCAAAGGTCGCGCACCCAGATCAACAGATAAGCGCTCCTGAAGGACGAGACCGCCCAAGGCCGAAAACGAAACTTGCCCGTGAACAGCTGAGGATGACCCTGGCTGGCTCGAAGCATCGTCGCTCTCAGAGCTTGAAGATGAGCTGGTGTCGTCTTCAGACTCGTAGCTCGACTCATCTTCACTAAATTCATGTGCGGGTTCAGCAAACTTGCGAGCGGAACGTTTTTCCCACGACGCAGTCCCGCGGGACGACGACGCCATGGGAGCGGCGGCGAGATTGCAGTGTGCGCCGACGCTAACGCCGGATGCGCCCCTCTCGCATAGATAGAGTAGCGAAACCGAAACTGCTGCAAACTCGCTGAAAAGGCCAGATCAACAAGTTAGACACACGACGGACCTTCAGAAACGAGCTTTATTTGAATAAGATTGTCCAAACTTGGAACAAAAGCTCGCTGGTGAATAGCCGGTGTCATTTTCACGTAATTATCACGGCCAAACATTATTGCCTTGCAACACCAGGGGCCGGACACTTCGACTAGTTTCGGTATTCGAAATAAAGTGTCCGCCATTGTTTTGGTAGGAAGCGAAAATTCAGCAACGTTTGCATGTGTGGCCTTATGCTTGCAACCTACGCATGAATAAAGTAAAGTTATGCAATTATGTGTAGAAATAAAATGTGTCCTTGGGTATTTTCTTTTTTTAACACACTATATCCAGACGCTGCATTCGTTGCGCCGACGGGCGGCGCTTTCGCTCTTATCTCTTCTGCTGCCATTCCGTCCGTCTGCTTCTGCCGTTTTCACTGTGCACGTGTGGAATTTCTTTTAAAGTGCCTTGAAGGTGAACATTTCGGTGCTTGTGAGTACAAACGCGCTTAAAATATCGGCGAAACTAGGAAAAGACACAAGGCGTGCTGCGATGCTTTTGGTGCCACAACTCGGGAAGAAACAGCGCAGCGAAATATTTCCATTTCCCAGCGGACGAAAGGCAAGTACACTTTCTGTTCGGTACGAAGAAGTGAGGGCTATCCTTATCAAATCAGCTACAGGGCGAACCGAAAGATTGCTGTTGGTGCTTTACAGTGGGTTTTTGTTTGGCACTGCGCATTTTTCAGTAATGTAGCAAGCATGTAAAGCTACCTGTGGACATTTTCTCGTGAGCCAATTGATGCCAGCTGACGCGCAGACGGAAATTTCGCTTCGGTATCGGTTTTGTTAGCGGTGGCTCTTAATTTCTTTTTCTTCGACAAGAAATCGTGCAAAGTATGTTCGCTGAATGCGCTTCTTCGACGAACTGGTTCGTCTTTAGATCATTCCGACGACCAGTTCCTTGTAGCGACACGACCACATTTGAATGCTTAAGAAATAAGCCCCCAAAATCATTCACGTAGCAGTGACTGCTTACATTCCGTGTAACGTGAAGTTCGTGTTACCTGCGCTAAGGCCAAGCTGCGCTTGGCTTTTGAACCTGTGACACATTCTTTTTTCCCTTTTTCGCACTCTCTATATTAGTGCCGCTTTTACGTGTTGTTTATTGATTTCCATGGTGGTATTTGTTTCATTTTCTAGGTGTGACGTAGGGCGAAATTACGCCAAAAGGGCAGACCTCGAGGGACTCACACAGGAGCAACTGTACGACGGCTACTGCCTCTGTTCGGACCACTTCGCCGAAAGTGCCTACGCGAACCCTGCCAAAACAAAACACTTTAGCGCATTTCGATGTCTGTGCAAACAGCGTGCAAGGTATTGTCTTCGTGCAGACATTCCTAGCTCACATTTTTGCGCTATAATTCACTGATGCGAACACGAATTTTGAGATCTTGTACTTGATGTGGTACTTGTACTTGTACTTGACTTGTACTTGAATTTTGTACTTGTACAATCTTGTACTTGTACTTGAACTTGTACTTGAATTTTGAGATCTTGTACTTGATGCCGCTTTGACTTCAAACAGTTTATTTCAGTAAGGTTAGCCATCTAGGTCGCCGACCGATAATTCAGACAGCTGCGTGGTACCGCTAGTGCCCCCATAGACTTATCGGTGCGTTTCTGAGCAGACCAAGCCATCCTTGTTGCTACAGGACTATCAGTACCATTAGAAAATGCAATGCAGCGGCAGAACGGTGATGCCAACTACATGCACCAAGACGAAAGACTTTATAGTTGGTTGCATGAACTTGAGCTTGCTTTAGTACAGCGAATGCTACACAGAGTGGTACATTTGCCTGTTTCATCATGCACTCTTTGCTGCTGTGCCCTCAAACATGGGTGCAGCAAGGAAAAAAAGCGGTTTGACGGTTTATGTTCTGGCACATTCGCTTCAAAATGGGGATGTCAGGGTCTTCCATCCTCTGTGCACGCTGGTGGTGAGTCGCTTCCATGGCATTGTACTGTTGTGTGGGACCATGTAGCCGTGCCTCAGTTTGCCCTAAGCAGAGCAAGCAATTGACACGCTTCGAGCAATGCAGGTTGAGATGAATGTGTTTGTTTGGGTTAGGCCTGGAAGAAACTTCGACAGAAGTGATAATTAAGCAAAGTGATATCGCATTTACTTGCGTAATGAATGCACTCGCATAATAATTGCACCCCTACCTTTAGTAGTCAAATTCCGGATTTTTTTTTTCTCCCACGTAATGAATGCTCCTCCAAACTTTGAATCCTGCAGTTCCGCGAACGGCCGCGATGTGGCTTTGCCACTTCACTATCAATGGTGTTTGCGAGCTGTTTGGCGTGGTGATTAATAACTCCCGCGTCCCGATAAAAATGCTGAATGTTGCTGGGCGTAGCCACATGTGATCAGCGCCAACGTTTACTTGCAATGCTGCATTCCTCTATGCTAGCGCAGCTAAACAAAGGCATTGTTGGGGCGTGGTCTCAGAGATTATTGCCGCGATGCAATCTCAGACGTGCTTAACGCTCTCTGCCGAGAAGCTCAGCCATCTTGCTTACGGTTACAGGAAACATCGATTCTCCCGTTACGGGCGCTGAACACTACCTAACGCTGATGTGGCTGTGACGTAGCAATCTTGGTTGGCCCCAAGTCGATGAGACAAGGATCATTGGCCTATGCATCGCGTGCGTCGTTGCATCGTTACAGGCGAGACCCATGGTGGAGTAGGGAAACTATGCGCAATGAAGACCGCCGCGTGCCGCTTGTTCGTTTTTTCACTGTCGACCATTTGAAAGCGCCACCATTTTTCCGGATCCGTGGCGCTGTGGGTGAACCAAGCGCTAAACGGAAGCGAAACGCAGCCATGATGAAGGCTGTCGCAGCAGGTGCTGATTTGCACGGTACTGACGCCACATACCTCTGTTTTACTGTTTTTTCATCACCGCACGCGTGGCTCTAAGCATTACAACGGTCATAACGTCCTTTTTTGCACGTTATGTTTTCTTCAATCAGAAAAAATTTTTGTAAAATTAACCCTATGTAATAAATGCACCTACAAACCTTGCTTCCGTTTTTCGGGAAAAGAATGTCTATTATGTGAGTAAATAGGGCAATTCGGACTTTTTTATGCACCACCATTCTTCCCCTAAACGCTGTGCTTCAGACAAACTTCAGACTACGGAGCCTGCCTTCCAATATTTTGCACTCCATCTGTGCCCACCATTTACAGTTGGCACATGTAATTGCAAGTGATGCCAGCACTTCCAAAGCTCACGCTGCTGTTATCTGAGATACTACATGTGGCGGGTGCGGCTGCCCGACTTAATGCGCAGTTTTATTCTGAATGAGTGCCAATCTGTGACTGGAGAGCAAGCGTGAACACGCAAATACGTAGCGCCGCTCTCGGCAGCTAACCTCGCAAGGTGCAAGAAGCAGATGATGTTCGCTCCACATGTGAGCGTCGGACCAATGGCGAAGCGCGTTTGGGCAATATGGTGGAAGTGGCCAACTGGCAGCCTCAAAATGACCTAACATTTGTTTTTTGCACACTTGATTTGGTGGGGAGAAGCTAGCTGAAGTGGGAAATTTGGAGACTGAGAACTGCTCTTTCCAACGCGACCAAGGTGGCGGCGGCCAGTAGCGTTGTCGCAGAGCTATTGCAGTTTGAAAAACTTTAGTTATTTGAGCGATTATTTTCACCTCCTTAGAAAATGAAATACTTTGCGGCATCTCTACGCAGTTTTCAGCAGTGATAATTTGGAATCGGCGAGAGAAAGTTTCATGAACTGAACACATGATTTTTGGAAAATCAATTTTTTTCGGCATTTTTTGCGATGTGAAAGCCACGTCTCCCCTTAACCACGGGGCAAAGCTTGCCCCATAATGAGGTTCAAGTACACGAAGGTTGTGGGAAGTGTCAAAAGGCAGCCAGAGAGAGAGAAGTGACAAGAAAGACAGTTAACCGAATATCAGCCTGCAGCTTGCTACCCTGCACTGGTGTTGGGAAATGAGGTTAGAACCAAAAAGTAGCAGACTAAGTAGGTGATAATGTAACATTACTGTGGCGGTATTATCTGTGTCTTACCCTTCACGGCGGTCAATGAGCAAGGCTTGAGGAAACAGCGGCCCAAGAGCATCCATGCCTTTGTCATCAGGGAACCCTCGCACGTACAATAAGCGGTCAGACTTGTATGTTGAACTGCTACGGGGTCTGCTAGGTTCCACTTGCACTGGTTGCCCCTTGAGTTGCATGCTGCGCAGGAGCTCCAGCTGTGCAGTAGCTACCTCTGGGCTCTCGAAGTCCAGGAATGCACTGCGCCTGTCGGGCCAAATAAAAAATTAGGAAAAATCAAGAAACCGCTCAATGCAAAGCAGTCTCAAGTTGGAACTACAAAAATTCCTACCCGTTTTCCAGGACAGAAAAGGGTACTCATCTCCATGGAGTAAGCAGCCCCTTAAGTGAAAATCCTCGGAGGCACAAACATTCCCGAGACACTTCTCTGTGGCAGTTTCAACACACCTGCTTGGATAACCTACTCACTACCCCTAGTGAGTGATCTCATTACCAGACAGACCCAACAGACTGGGTAGGGAACTGTTTCAGTAACCTGGCCAGTTACTGAAACAGTTCCCTTGCGTGCACATTTTGGGGAAATGAGCATGTTACCAGTACCCAATTAAATTTTCTTTATGCCTTGGAGCGAACTACATAGGTTGACACAGATGTAGTAAACTTTAAAACGTAGCATATTTTACCACTACTATTAAAAATCCCACTACTATATTCTTAATCAGTTATACTACTTACAACTCCCTGTAACTTTGCCTTGAACCAAAAAAGCCGAGTCTTCAGATTCCCTTTTGATATGTTATTAGCTTTTTGAAGGAGCAAATTTTACTGAATGTACAGCAGCTATAGTGTGTTGCACATTTTTTCCTGTCTAGAGTGAAGTGTGTTCTCTTACTGCATGTCGCATTTTGTGACATGAAGGTAATCTGAGCCTCTTAATAACGATACCTAATCAAAATTTAATATATGGAAACAAAACTATGCCTGAACATTACAATGCATCCTAGCACAACACTTTCAAGTGCCCTTAAATACACATCAGTGCACATGAACTAACAGTTCACGTGCACTGATAGGACACACAGAGATCATTCAGTTATGGTAATGTGTCCCAAAAGTGTCATAAGCATGATCTGGTGCTCTGCCACAACAGCTACCTGAAGTTTTAAATAATGCAGGTATGTTTGGAGCCCAAATCTGTTTATTAAATAAACTGTCGCAGGTACCTTATGCCTGTTCAGTGTTGCCACAGAATTTTGCAGATTCTTCCATCTGGATTTGCAGAATTTCAAAATTTCCACTGCATAATGTTAGGAGCCCCAAGAGTAATGCAAAGCAATGTAAATGCACGTTCACACTGTTGAACATCCCTTCCATTTTTTCTTTTTTTTTTTTTTTGTAGACTAGAGCTAAAATGCAGGCTACACTGAAAGAGAAATCATACATAGGAAGATCCAGACAGTTTTCAAACATGTTAAACTATCAGCCATGCCAAGTATTCATGCAAAACACTGATATACCTATAGCATGCAGCAAATAGCCGCATTGGTTCCGCTCAAAGTACTACAACTAAGATGGTGGCACTGCTGCTGGAAGCTATACATGCACAGATTGTATGGCAATATCGGTCTATTAGGTGCCTTGGAGTACACTTGCATGCGCGCATTGCTAACTTCGACAGCTGGGTAAGGCAGACAATCAAACAAGGCCTTCCGTGCAGGAGGCAAACATGCTCCTAAAATACCGCCCAAGCTCAGTGACATAAACGCAGCAAACGGGGACGCAACAGCCGCACTCTGCCCTGCCATGATTTCAGTTTGCAGAGGCCGCTAGCAGCAGCGACGAAGTTTGTGCTTGGCAAAGCACAGGAATAACAGCCCAAAAATTTTGCCCTAATAAGAAAATTACAACCCTTTTATTGGATATGTGCCTTAGAGGAAAAGAAAACAGTGCACTTGCTTTTGCGTAGCTTGTGCTGTAGTAGGTGCTGTATGCCAATGCCGAGTGCTACTGAGTTCTGTGCTCAAAGCCGAGGAGAGAGAGGAACAAAACGTTTATTTGCATATATGCAGTAAGGTCCCCCTTCCCCTCGTAGGGGAAGGGGGCTGATCCTAGGCTATGGAGAAGACCCTGTGGGCCCTGGTGGTACCTTTGGCCTGCTCTAATAATATGCGATTGAATTTTTGGGTCGGAGATGAACGCTGCCTCCCAGCCTCTCCCGCCTGGGAATTCACCCCTCAAGGGGGCCTTTGGGCATGCTCAAAGTATATGGCTGAAATCGGCCCAGTCACCGCAATCTCTAAATGCACTTGAATGGACATCTGGTGCATACTTGCTCAAAACTGCTGGATTTGGGAAAGTGCGAGTTTGGAGGAGGTGCCATGTTGTCAACCCCCTTCTGGTACTGGTTTCTGAGCGATAGTCCGGGTGGTATTGGTTTTGGGGTGGTACTGGTTTCGTTCGGGGTGATAGCCCCACGAGGCAGGCCTCGTGGGGGCTATCACCCCGAAACCAGTACCCCCTCGCCCACCCAAGTGGCACTGAATCCAGACACTAAAGTGAAACCCAAGGTGAATCCCTTTACCAGACACTCGAGAGCAGTTTCTGTCCCTTACATGAGGGGCTTCTTATAAATACGTACAATAAATAACAGGTTTTAATTTTCTGTTCAACCCTTATTTTGATGCAGGCACACACTGACTAAAACGAGCACCTGATGCAAAAGGTTTACCTTAAGGTTAGGCAATTTGCTTGATCGGCTGTGTCATAGAGAATAGAATTCATGATTTCTCGACAACTTTCTTACAATATACTTGGTTATTTAGTTGTCTTAGAAGTTGGAACAATGGCTTGTTCATGAAAGTGAAAGTGCAGACTCGGTGTGAATGGAAAACAGTGTGAGAGGTGTTTACCAAGCATTATTTTTCACTCTAGTGGACACAGGAACTGCTACGCATGTTCACTGGGACCTGTGTGAACTGGAAAGCTCACCATGCACTCCTGGTACTCTGCTTGCTCAAATGCCCTCGGCAAGCTTGAAGTGCTTCTCTATATTGCATTCTTACCACAGAGACATCTTAATGTTTTAAAGCTGAGTGACACACTCAATGCAGGAGCTAAAGTAAATAGCATACCTACCAACCTCATGACCTCAAAAATCGGGAATTCACATTTGCATAGCCCAGCAAATGGGTGGGGGTGAGGGCACAGAATAAAACCAACTCACACACAGTTTCTCTGTTGATAACGCCATATGCAGATCTAAATAATTACCGGCACCGGTAAACTTTTTTGATATTGGCAATGACACTGGAGCTTGCAGTTATACTGAAAGTGCACCATTAACAGGCAAATGTCCCATATACACCCAGTGAAAGCTGGTTACCCCTTAGTCCACTTAGTATGCTTCCACACAAGAATGTCCTATGGAGAACTAACAGTCCTACCTATGCCCCTAATCACGGGCTATGCGGTGAAAACATACAAAATCAAGCACGAAAACCCCTCCGTGCAGTGTTCCACCATAGTCATCTACCAGGTATCACGAAGTTGTGGGAAAAGCTACATTGGACAGATAGTGTGGTGTGTAAAGGACTGAATGAGGGAACATGCAAACAATGTAAAGATGGACATGAGCGCCCATCTTCCTGCGCATTGTAGAATATGCTGCTGTGAACAACTGTTTTCTGGGGTAAAGATTCTGGGCAGATGAAGAAACAAAACTGCGTGGGAACTACTTGAGGCCTATCATATTTGTAGCAGTGGTCAAAACTGTTAGCCAGACATCTGTTTCACTATATGATGTGGAAATGAAATTGCTGACCTTGTCTCGAGTGTGATATCTCATGCTATACCTTTTTACTGCCCTGGCTTTGAGTGTGTGCAGGTGTTCAAGCTGAATAAAACGCAAGTGCGGTGCCTTCTCTGCTTCTCTCTTGCTCTTAGCCTTTTTAAAAACTTCTGCTACAAAATAATGACGTACAGCAAGTACCAACTAGCTCAAGAAACATTATCGTGTTGTATGGAAAGTTCACTTTAAAAGAGCACCCTAGACATGTATATTGGCCTCGAGGACATACTGTCGCGCCACCTACGCTCTGAGGTCACTTATAGGATGTTGGGTTTTGTCGTTTGCTACAACTCCACATTTCCTGCATGTATACCACCAGGGTCTTTTTGTTGTGGGCACTGCGAGCGCTTCCCCCCTGCCTGATGACCGTCCTCCAAAAAATAATTTTAGTGAACCGATAATCGGGGAAAGTATACGACTATTCCGTGCCCTTGGTGACAATACCAGTTAAGGAGTTGCTACTATAATGAGCCATAGCCAACGCCATACAAGACTATGCAATTGCTAGACACGCTGATGATCCATTATGGAATATTTTTGACGTCACATTTCACATGTCCTGTATTGAACGAATGCAAGTGATCATGAAGCAGCGAATAAAATGTGCCACTGAATCAGGATATGGCAGAATACCACCACACGAGCGGCCCGCTCGCACTGTTGACAGCATATGGGAATGATCGGCTGACTGGCACGTTATCAAGCATGCTTAGGAGTGCTGGCTTAGCAGTCGCCGTCGTTTTCTTTACGGTAGATAGGTTTACTTTTTGCATCAGCTCGTCGTATAGCCAAATAAGCTAGCATATTCAGGGTTAATTAAGGTAAGACTGATTCGGACTAGCCTCATTAAAGGAATACTAATGAAGCCAAGCCAACTAAAGCTAATTATACTGGTCTTATTAAAATAAACAAAGCCTAATTAACCTAATATTATTTAGGTCATATCTATATAAAGTAATTTAAGTTATCCCAGGCCGAATAAACTTAAGGCCAATGAAACCAAGCCTAATTAATTTTTTACTAATTACACAAGCCTATTTCAAATAAAACTAAGCCAAACCTAGTTAGGCTGACTGATTAAGTCATGCCTAATTAGACCAAGAGTGAGGCTAATACTAATTAAGATATGTATTATCAAGTTGACCGGCATAATTAAGCCAATGCTACTTGTAGCAAGATTATTTAAGTTAGGACTGATTGAGGCAAGCCTGACTGCGCTATATGCCCACTGTGTAAGATCGAAGCGTTTTCAACCACCCATGTCCACAAGATGTGCAATGGGCATGCAACAATTAGATTTCGTCATGAGCAATTAAGCGCTAGACATGAGACGAACACTGAAGGGCCAGCGAATGGTATCGTTGCGGAATCTGGCAGTGCAAACCCACATCGCTGGCACACTAATACAAAAACTATCACTGCTGAGGCCACCGACATCAGCAGGGACATCACTACCTTTCTCGATGCTATTGCAATCCCTACCCACCAACCCTCCTACTCTAGCCTTTTATTCTTTCAGTGCAGCAAGCTGCACAAGCCATTGCGGCTAGGTGTGGTTGGGGCATTGCCTCCTAGATTGGGCAATCTTGGAGGACATGCTTAGCTGCACAGTAAGACAGCCTGCAGTAGCTATACGAGGGGCAAATGCAATGGTGTGCCATTGCTTGTGTGCGGTGCTGAAAAACGACTAGGCCACCCACTTTTGCTACGGCTCCATGCTAACACCACTGAATGCAGCCTCTGAGAATGCATCAGCAACATAGTGCCTTTGGGGGCCACAAGCTGGCCAAGCCAAGCAGGCACAGCGAGGTCCACTGGCCCACACATTGTAGGTGTTGTAGCAGGACGGGCGAGCATTGACTATGATGCACTGGGTTGTCCACCGTGTGCTGCACGTTCACGGTAGGTGTAATTTCGCTGTAGACTGTTCGACACCACTGTTCTTCCGATTTCGCAGCAATGTGGATGAGCCATACGTTGAATGAGAGCAAATGATCGCATCGAGACATCACGCAGCCACCATAAATGCTGTCACACCAAGTGCCTAGCCAAACGGCACCAATGCTGCAATTTTTTTCTTTTTGCTGCTTTTATAAAATTTCACTGAATGCGTGGTTCTATAACAGTAGTGCCAGGCATGATGCTGTTGTACCTTCACATTAAAATTTTCGCACCCAAATGGTACACGTTGCAATTACAAGCAGTAATGGTTATAGCGAAATAATGGATATAATGAAGTAATAGCAGGCCTCTCTTTGACTTATAACGAAGCTCGAGTGCAATGCCCAAGCGCAGACAGCTATGCACTAAAGTGACAAAACTCCATCCTAAATTATTCCCAAGCATGCACTTGGTTTGATTCGCTCAATGACCATCTAGCACAGAGAAAGTCTGGAGAAACAGTGGCACTCTGTTTCACAAAGACTGATAACTGCTATGTGGTGTAGACCACATGTTATCTTGGATGTGGCATCCAAGGTTGCACATGACAATAAAAGCTGCCCTATTCTCCTAGACATTTTGGAACAGTGTTAAAAAAGTTTCTCATTTTTAGCATGGAGCTTTTATGAAATGTAGCAGGTTGGAGCAAATGTACTAGCAGCATTCCCATCACTGTGTAGACTACCTTTCGAACCGAACACAATTTGTACAAATTAACCACACCAGTTCTAAACTCACACATGTCACCTCTGGAGTCCCTCAGGGTAGCGTTTTGGCTCCTGCACTTTTTCTGATCGTTATTAATGATTTAGCCACCGACATCCCCGTCAATATAAGACTTTTTGCTGACGACTGTATACTCTACAAAGAAATTACATCTCCAATTGACCATATCACTTTAAACAATGCACTGAAAACAGTTTCTGCATGGTTTGCTAACTGGCAAATGAGCCTGATGTTAAAAAAACAGTTCTTTTGCAAATAACAAGAGAACACCACGTAGATGAGTTTCCTAATGCGGTAAATGATGACCCGGTAACAGTGGTTTCACAGCACAATTACCTTGGACTAACAATGTCTGACCTTAGATGGGATTGCCATGTCAATAATATTGCTTCAACGGCACTTAAGCGGCTCTTTTTTCTTAAGCGAAGCCTTCGTCAAGCACCCCGTGAGACTAAATTACTAGCTTATAATACACTCATTAGATCAGTATTAGAATATGCTACTCCAGCTTGGTTTCCATTGACTAAAAAATTAATTACCATTTTAGAGGGAGTGCAAAGGAAAGCAATTAGATTCATCTTCAATAAATATCAACTCACAGACTCTCCAAATGCTTTGATCAAATCAGCCGGGTTACTCACAATTGAAAACCGCGCTACGCTCGCCCGACTGAAATTGCTTCATCAATTAATTCATAACAAGCTAAATGTTAACAGTTCCAAATACATCTCTATTGCAGACACCAGAATAACTAGACTAAAGCATTCATACACCCTAAATGAATATCGCTTTCATACTAATTGTCTTAAAATATACTCTTTCTTCCCGCTAGACATAAGACAGTGGAACAACTTGCCTTCCACTATTACCAATACCTATTCAGTAACCACCTTTCAGTCACTACTTGAAAAGTACTTACATGACACACAAACATAAAACTACAAATATTTTTTACACCATTCCTTATTGTTGTACCTTACCCTTAGTACTTCCAGCACTACCCACATGCCACTAACTACCACTGCTATTAATGCCTTTTTTTTACCTTTGTATACTTATAAGTTGTGTCCTTCCTGTAATAATCCCTAATGGGATTGGCAGTATGTACTAAATAAATACATAAGTAAAAGAAGACGTGCCGAGTGCTTCAGCTAGTACAGGGTGCCAATAGCAAAATGACATGCACAACTAATCTCTAAAGACGTAAGAAAAAGCATTTCCCAAGGACTTACCAGTGACCATGTACAACTGACAAAAAAAAAAGTACATTAATGGAACTTTACTTACCACACACAAGTCAAATTACGGGTAACAGTGAAATTTTAAACATATTACAGATCACACTTTCTTTAATATTTTCCTGTCACGCTGAGTTAACTATGCAGCCAGCGGACTGCCCTAAGTAATTTTGAAGCAGCTTTCTGTCGCAACAAGAATCTTCAGTTATCTGCTTGGCAGCCTTCTGATGCAGTGTTGGTGTACTGCATGCTTCTATTAAATGATAAGCCTAATGCACTACACTGCCATTCGGTGCCATATGCTTGTGTGGAACCAATCTGTGCTGCATGAATGGGGAGTGTGAGGTGCTTACAAAAATGAAAGCAGCTCACCATCGTCGCGTTGGCCAAAAGTGGCAGTCACCACACAAGCAACACCCATGAGCGGTTAGAAGCTGGACAAACACTACTGCAAAAGGCGTGCACGGTACAGCAGGTGCCTCAGCATTGACGGTGTGATCAGGGAATGTGCTGCACAAAACTAGGCAGGGAGCATCGGCTCTAAACCAAAGCAGGTACCTAGCTAAAAAATGAAATTGCTCTGGCTTCCACACAATAGCAGACTGCTTCCTCTATTCACTCCTCAAGGAATATAGGATGAGTGATCCATCTGCTCTGCTGCCACACCGCAGCTTATGTGTCATACTTTTGAAAGTCATAGTTCCAAAATGCTCCTTCACACCGTGTACTATCACATGGTCATGTAGACGAGGCAAGATTTATCATTCACTTTCGTAGCACACACTAACCAAATTAAACAAAGAATTCTGCGCTGATGTGACATGAGAGCCAGGACAGTCGATAACGCGCATCACATTGACTGCTGCTGCTAAAAAGTCATTTCACTGCAAGCCCTTCAAAACATGGAGCGGAGAAAATGCACTTTGTAGTAGCACACATGAATGCGGACAAGCAGGCTGGCTGGAAGCATAGCATTTTTGTTTTTTAAAACCAAAACTATCGGTAGCACTACAACTGACCTATATATATTGATGTGCCGACACTTTTCATGACAGCAGAAAATACTGAATATGTAGTCCAATCAATGCAGTAACAATTCCTGAGGGACCATATGTCACTGCAGACCCACTGAGCTGAAATGACCATGGGCTGATTAACGACTCCAAGAGAGACCACTGCCCAACGTTTATCAGTAATTTTTCAGTTCCGGATCACCTTAGCGTGCATTTAGGAAGGAAGCGGCCTTGGCTTGTGCTAGCTGAGTGAGAGTAGTATGCTAACACGCATTTAATATGAGTGTTTGCTCCCGAAAATAGCATGGGTCTTCTTGCTCTTCACTCGAGTTATTTGACATCACGGACAAACGCTGTTGGCTTGCCAACATTGCTTGCCAACATAAAGTGCTACTTAGAGCAGTGTCCATCTCACAGGTGTTAATTTTCTGCTGTTATGAAGGGCTTGCTTCTGTTCCAATTGCGAGTGCCCTTTGCCTTATTATCCTTTCCTTCTTCAAGTGATGCCGTACTTTCCTATAGAGCATGCTAACTTATGAATTCACTAAAAAGTGGAGAAATTCATGGATATACCACACTGCTTAAATAAACTTAGTTGGGAGATAACTTGGCATAATGAATATACTGTATTTACTCGTGTAATGAATGCACTCTCATAATAAACGCACCCCCCAAACTTTAGTAGCCAAATTCCGTATTTTTTTCTCTCAAACGTAATAAATGCACTGCTAACTTTGAGCCCCTGCAGTCCCACGAGCTGCCGCGCTGTGGCTTTCCCACTTCACTCGATCCACAGTGTCTGGGTGCCATTCAGCACGCGGATTCTTATCTGCCAGATAAAATTGCCGCATGATGCCACAGTGTTCCCAGTGCTCAGTGTTCCACAGAGCAGTGTTCCAGCATCATATCGCCCCTCACATGTCGATCATCCTTTCAAAGTCCATGTACCTTCACAACGCAGTCACCTACTCACATTCATTCTTGCCAAGAATGCGTCACAAGTGCAACTGCCTGCCTGCCTCACTGGTCGCTATCAGACACAGATCATTTCCGCAAAGCACTAACAAACACAAACCTGCATCAATCTGCCTCACTAGTGCATTTGCAATTTATTGTTGATTTCCAATTGATTGCCAAAATGCATTATTGCATTGTGTTTTGCTTTATTGTTTTTTACTCATTTTCTTGTCATTCTTGTAATTCGATAATTTTTTTTTTGTTCATCTTCCTGTACCATTTTTGTACCTGTTTATGCACAAAAGTACATAATTCGATTTTTTTGGGTTAGCATGTACTGTCATTCACTGTTATTCACTGTCTTATTTTTATCTTAAGTCTTATTTTCGTTAGTTGATGTATAAACATATCTTGTTTTGTTAACCATTTGTGCTCTTTTACCTACACTACAGCAGACTCCCAATAAACGAAACTCAGTTAAACGAAAATGCCTTGTTAACGGAATTAAACGGGATCATTTGGCTGATTTCTATGTCTGGCACAGTAAAATATTTCGGTTAATCGAAACACTCCTTATTGGTCATCTACGGTTAAATGGCACAAACGCTAAGCACAGCACAGGCTTGTTCACGACAAACAGTAGTCTCACAACCATGAAATGTATTGTCGAAGTCAACGCCACAGTGAGACAAGACAATCCAGCAGCCGTACCCATACTGGATTGTTCTGCAGCAGGAGTGTGTGAGCTGTGTCGGTTGTGTGTTAGGCCTACATGCGTGACTAAGTGTGGTGGACAGGCACAATGGAGAGCGCGAAGAAGCGGCCGCATCAAGCTCTCTCGCTTGAAAAGAAGCTCCAAATTCTTCAAGAGCTCGATCCCAGCGGCTTGTCCAAGACAGAGTTGGCAAAAAAATTCAACATCCCCAAGTCGACGCTGTCGCGGATCTTGAAAACAAAGAAACGATCTAAGGTGCCATCAAGAATGGGACCTTTATGTCTAAGCGGATGTGGAAAACGCCGTATCAAGAACTAGAAAAAGTTCTTTTTGTGTGGTTTAAACGTGCGCGGAGTTCCAATTTCCCAATAAGCGCACTCATTCTGGCGCAGAAGGCGTGAGAGATTGCCCTGCAAATGTGTGTTGAGAACTTCGTCAGAAGCGTCGGATGGCTTAGCCGGTTCAAAAAACCCCACGTACTTATTTTCAAGGCAATCTCAGGTTAGAGTGCTGCAGTCAACCGGGACGTTTGCACTGAGTGGCAGCAGGGACAGCTTCAGGAAATTTTAATGAACTATGAGCCGTGCGACGTATTCAACATCGACGAGATGGGCCTTTTTTTTATAAAGCGCTCCCATCAAAGACTCTCGCTTTCAAAGGCGAAGCCTGTAGCGGTGGGAAACACAGCAAGGAGCGCATCACTGTGCTGGTGGGTGCAAACATGGCTGGAGAAGAAAAACTGAAGCTGTTGGCAATTGGAAAATCAAAGCACCTACGCTGCTTTAAGGACGTTCAAGAGCATGGATGACTATGGCAATTTTTGAAAACTGGCTGCGTGAGGAAGAAGCAAGATTTGCGAGGCAAGGCAGGAAGGTCTTTATCCTGGATAACTGTACTGCCCATGGCCAGGTTGAAGGACCCGAGTCTATCAGCCACAAGTTCTTGCCAGCCAACGCAACAGCAGTGATTCAGAATGTTTAAGTTCACTACCCCAGGCAGCTGCTCCACCGAATGCTGCTTTCTGCAGACACTGAAAAGACCTACAATTTAATTTGTTGGGAGCAATTCACATTTTGTACCATGCCTGGGTGCAAGCGCAGGCAACAACCATACAAAGATGCTTTCACCATGCGGGCTTTCAAGCACAAGAACCAGTAGCGCATGAAGAGGAAAGCGCTGCTGATGCTGACACTGATGCAGTGTTCAGTCAGGCTGTGCCCTCTGCCCTTTTCACACGACAGGACTATGAAACAATTGAAAATGTTAGTACCTGTCGTGAGGAGACTTCAAGAATTGATATCCGAAGTGCAAGGTGACAATCAACCTTCCTCCAGCGATGAATGTGGTGACATTAATGTCAGTGCAGTGGTGCCATTGGACAGTACAGCTAAAGAGGCTGTTGAACTTTTGCAGCGCTATTTTGAGCATGAGGGTCGTATGAAATCTCTGGCTAGCTTGTCAGGCATGGGCGCTTACTTTTTGAAAAAGCAACTTAAGCATACCAAGCAAACCACACATTACTCTTATTCCTCTACTCAACCAGATGAGTAAGGTGGGGTTGGTACAAATTAAGTTTTTGGTTCATGAAATATGTTTACCTTGCAATGGAACTTCTGATAAATGGAACACTTTTTTGCATCTACTTCAAGTTCTGTTTAACAGGTTGAAGGACTCGAGTTGATCAGCCTACAACTCTTTCTTTACCTTTCTTTGTATTACTTATTTTTTGTGTATTGTACTGGTGTACTCTGGCTCCTCCCCTCTATAATGCTTCTTGTAAGCCCTGAGGGCATCATTAAATAAATAAATATGACCGTCCCCAGAATGTCGGGCCCCAGGATAATGACCAGAGGCAAAAAATCGCTGTTGTGCCATACATTCATGTCATTTCTCAAAGACTCAAGATCGACAACAGATGGGCGTGGACATGGTTTTTTTCCGGCTCCTAGAAGACCTTCACGACAATGCATTAGGACTGACCCTGTCGCCAAAGCACGATCCCCCTGTGGCATAAACCATAAGAAATATGCGGATTGTGCAAAAGTTCTATATAAGATACCCCTGTCGTGCTCTCTGTCCTACCTAGGGCAGACAGATCGATGCATCAAAGTCCGATTACAAGAACATAACAACAAAGTGAGGAATGGGCGCAAAGCCTTTTTGGGTGTGCATTGTGTACAATGTGGCCGTTCTCCAAATTTTGAAGAAACATGTATAGTGGCTAGGCATCCCAAAGAAATCACATGACTAATCATAGAAGCTGCCGCAATCGTTGAAGGTTATTCAGTTAGCAAGCCTTCAATAGCGCTGTTGAAGGAGCAAAAGGAGCTGGCTTTTTTTACGCCCACATGTGCGCTCTTGTTCCTAATTTTTGGGCTGTTTTGTGCGCTTACTCAGGTTTTGTGTTGTGGAGAAGGGCGACACTGTTGATCACACTGATTTTAATCTTGCAGTCACCTAACAAATATGCTTGTTCTGTGCAATAAACCTTCAGTTAGAGGGCTTGTCTTCATCTTTGTATCTGTCTGTTGCATAAGAATGGTGCGCTGTTATCAAAAAGACCACGAAAGCATAGTCTCCGAGATTAACAACCACGTGACATTCTTTATGGATCATGAAGGCCATGCTTCCACTGGTTGCTGCCTCCCTCAGTCACATATGCCATCACCATTGCCAAGATCACAGGCAACATCATCATCAATGGCCTTTATTATTTGTTTTGTCTTTTCATGCGCTGCATGTTTACATACAGGTCTTCTAGCTGATGATCGATCAACCTGTTCGGTAGTTGAAAACACTGAACTAACGAAAGACCTTTGAACAACTCAAATTATGACCAGTGCTTGAAACTAAGTGAAACACTGTTGGGAACTGCTTTACGTTAAACAAGAGCTGTGGTGCGAGGCAATGACTTTGCACAGATCATTGCTGCTGAAAACAGTGTAGGATGCTTCGATGAAATTCGCGAGTTATAAGCATTCCCAGCTACCACCTTGGACGGGCATCCTGCATGTGCCTGCATTAGAACCAATGACGATGTGCAGGCCTTTTCTGACCACACCGATATGGAGATAGTGAATGATGTCGTTGGTTCAGAGAGATTCGACCTTAGAAATGACCGATATCTATGCCGCCGCTAAATGACTGTGCCGTGCACCAGCTCACCGAGATGTTGCGTGACCATAATTCGCTGCTGTTGTGGCGCATCAGGAGCATGGGGTTTGCCAATTTGTAAGGGTTCAACAATATTGAAAATGGGTTGAAGAACTTGGTGGCCCACAAGAAGATTAAAGGGAAGTTTCCAGACTTCTTTCATACGAAATAAAATGAGACTTTTCACTGTTCTTTTACATAATGTGGGCTTGGGAAGATACTGCATGCTACAATGTTTGGAAACCAATCCAAGATGGCCATTGCTTTAATCTGAGCTTCGAATAGGCCTATCTTGTATTTAAGATATATTGAACCATTTTCATGATCCTCCTCAATATAATGTCGATCCCAAAGTACCAGACTCGAATTCCCCTAACCAACCAACTGGTAATTTTGCCCCGAATGAGTGAGCAGCAGCTGCATCCACTCCTACACAGTGACCCCACAAGCATCAGAGTGCGAAGCAAAAACACCGCGAATGGGGTGCACGTAGCCGCACGGTAGCCTCGCTTCCACAGAGTGCAGGCAGCACCACCTGAGGAGGGACGACACTATACTCTGGTACAGGTCAAGAAAAAACCAGTGTCAGCCCGTCAAAGGAACCCCCCTCCCCATCAGCCAACGGTGCCATGGCAGACCACGTCCACGCCGCGCTCAAGAGAAATCAGAGCGTGGTGCAGAAAAGGGTCTACCGCAACATCACGTTGACAGAGCAGCACCATTGGCTGGAAGGGGGGTCCTTTGACAGGCAGAAGCCACTCTTTCCTTGACCTGTACCCGAGTATAGTCTGCATGGGTCCCACTATCTTCTCATCTCCCCTGCGTCACTCAAACCGTAAACGGAATTCTGGAGTTTACAGCTGTGTCCTTTCCTCCTCCCTTCAAACCTTGTATCAGGCTCCAAGCTCCTTGCCTGCCAGCAGTGCTATTATACATTGTAGCAGAAGTCTACACATTCCTAATACAGTAGAACCTCTTTATAACGAACCCAGATATAACAAAGTAATCATAATTCCCCTTGAAATTCCTATAGACGAAATTGATATTGGTAATAATGAACTAATGGTTATAATAAAGTAATTACTGCTCCCCCTTCAACTTCATTATAACGAGGTTTTACTGTAATTTTCGGGGTGTTACGTAAAAAAAAGCCACAATGTGATTATGAGAGACACCGCAGTGGAGGGCTTCAGAAATTTCTACCACCTGAGGTTCTTGCACTGGCATCTTATGGAGCATGGCCCTCAACATTTCGTCTCCATGAAAATGCATCCACTACAGGCGGCCTTCAATCCCACGACCTTTGGAACAGGAGCTGAGTGGCATGGCCATCACTGCAGTGGTGCAGTTTGTTAACATGACAACAGGGGATACCACTTTAGCTTTCTGTGCCCCCCTTTTTTTTATCCACCACAACACTAGCTTTTTTTTCTTCGCACCAAGCGCAGGCCTCCGAAGAGAAACGGCCTGCTCATCTCATGGGAGCTTGGCTTTCACTGTACACGAATGAAGCAGGCCTAGACTAAGTGCAGTTTCGTAGTTTTTCGTTTTCTGCAGGTGAATGCACCATCACTACTGTGCGTCTCCGTCACAATATTTCGGCTGAGGTGCAAGGGGGAAAGGGGCCGATATAACAGCAATGATGAATCTTCAGAGGCCAATTCAAGGTTAACCCCCGTATTCATAAACGCTCCTCGACTCGACCTTTCACTCAAAACGCTTCTCGAGGGCCGTTTTCCAATTCACATATCGCCCTCCACTCGAAGCGCTCCTTGACTGGAGAAATCTTGAGCGTTTTACTTGAGATAGTCGAGGTAGGGCCAGAGCTACCTTGAACCTTTCCTTGAGTGAAGTATCATGGCGGATTACGCTTCGTTTGTCGGCTATGTGCTCCGCGTCGACAAGCTGTTTGACGACGTAGCAAACTGCGTAGGCATACCACGACGACGGTTGAGGTACCGGATAAATCCAATGGAGCACTACACCGACAGCGAATTTCTGGCGCGCTATCGCTTCACGAAGTGCAGCGTGAAGAAGCTGTTTGACTGCTTGCCCCTTGAGGACAGCTGCAGCAACCGTGGCCACCCCCTTCCACCAATGATGCAGCTTCTGATTGCGCTGCGCTTTTATGGAGCAGACACGTTTCAATAGTTGCGGCGACCAGGTGAATGTGTCTCAGCCGACAGTGAGCCGCATCATCGAACGTGTGTTGCGGGTGATCGTGAAGCATTTGCTCCCAGCCGTCGTGAAGTTCCTCGACACCGATGACGGGTTCCGTGAGACGATGGTCGAATTCCACCGAATTGCCAAGTTCTCCGGGGTGACAGGATGCATAGACTGCACCCATATCCGTATTAAAGCACCACATCCGTTTCTCCCAGGCACTGTGCTTAGCGTGCTTGCACATGTTGTCGGTTTTTCGGTTTTCAATCACCGATCTGTGGCGCGTCACTAAATTACACAGTAATTCGCGCTCTTCGCACGTGTAAACGAACCTCCGTGCAGTCGTCTTACCGCCGTCGCGCGTGACGCTGTCGTCCGTGCTCATGTCGCCGTCTGTCAGGGCAAGCAGGACGCCACGATGCAACAAGCAGCTTACACAGCGCACCACGGAACATCAAGATTAAATCTGGCGCACGCACACAACACGCGAACAACAGTCGCACATCTGGACCTGTCCGGGCATGCTATCCCAGCGGATTCGGCTCTGGCGTGGCTTGAACGTAGCATCACTTGCTGCCGAAACTAATAATGTTTCAAATTGCACTTATAACTTCCAATACAACATGTATTTTATAATAGGTGATAATTTTTAAATAGTTGGCTAGCATTTCAACCGAAAATTCTCGTATTTATTGTAGTATTGGGCTGTATACCCTCGCTACCAGACGAGTCTTTCGTAACTCAAGTGAAGGAATATTTCTCGAGCAGCCTCTTGGCGGAGGAGCACTCGAGTGGCGTTCTTGAAACCCAGCGGCTCCTTGAGAGGAGGAAGGCGCTGCGCCTCGACTCTGTGAAGTCGAGGAGGAGCGTTGAGTGAAGGTGTGTTTGTGAATACGGGGGTTAATCTCTGCACTTTTGCCACAAAATGTGTTCTGGCTTAGATCTACATCTAGTCACTCCTTTCTTTCACTTGTGCATTTCGCATTGAAATTTGCTTGCCAAAACTGCATATACCGAAAACCTGTTTATAACCTCTTTATAATTTGTCACTTTCGTTGTATCCATGTTTAACTGTATATTGAAAGGCAGACACCTTGTTTTGCTGAGCAGTTGGAGAAAGAAGTATAAACATACCTGTTTACGAAGCGGACACTGCGGATGGCATCTGACAGGGCCCGAACCTCATCCTTGGTCACTTGGCTTGACATGTTCCCAATGTACAATGAACGCTTGCACATGTCATCTGCTGCAAAGAAGTTGGAAGGAGGTGATGAACCTAATCTAATGTTTGCACACAAAGCAGTGTTAAACCATTATGTGAAAGAAGAACCTCCTCTCACCCCAGACGTAGCGATGAGACTCTGGGATGCTTTCTGAAAAAGGGGGAAAAAAAGCATGCAAATGGGTAATAAAGCACAGCCAAATAATGTGGAGACAAGAGCAATGAACTGGCACAGTCAATGTTTACAATCAGTGAACTAAAGGTGACAGAGGGTTTAAACACTGTTTTAGTCATTGCAAAGCAATTCTCCCACATGTCTTCAAAATCTCCACTCTCCATATTTCATTTTCTTAGCTACACACCAGTAGTGGCATGCTGAGCACGCCAGAAGCTGTGTTGCTTCAACTGGAGAGTACGGTGTTCAAAAGGGTGAATGTCATCACACAACTGCTCAAGTGAAGTGTCGATAAGCCGTAATCTCTATACAGTGCAGTCCACTTATAACGATACCACATATAACGATACATCGGTTATAACGATGGGTTGACTTAACAGTCTCATTTTATACATTGGGGCTATGGGGGAAAAAACCATATATAACGATATGTGATCCACCACATATCGGATACAACGATGAAAATTTTGCCGTCTGGACAACATGTTTCTTGCAAAATAATTGTAACATTTACATCGATAAGTTCCAATGAAATGAGCTATGCCGCGACAAGACGAAAAGTTAGCGTAGGCGAGTTCGTATTCACTGCCATTGCAGCGCAGCGCCGGCGGCGCGTCCCGCCCATTCCAAATGCCGAGGCCGGGGAGAGCATGGCGAGTTGACGCGGCGCGCTACTAGATGGTGCCAGCTGAGTAATGTTTTCCGACTCGCGCTGAGAGAGAGATAACAAGCAAAAAATTCGAAAAGCAAAGCGGTGGGCGGTGCGTAGTTCTGCGGCTCCCCGTGTCAAAAGGGGGAGAGCGAGAAAGGAAAAAAAAAAGCGAAAAGCAAAGCTGCACGGTAGCAATCCTGCCCGCCCGGTGCTCGGCGATCGTGCGAGCAACCAAAGAGCGGAGCAGATAAGCCTCAGCTAAGATGGCGCCGACAAACCGCGAGGCCATGTTGCTTGACACGAAGTTGAAAATTTTGCAAGACTCGCAACAAGGTTTCAAGGTGAGCGCCCTTGTAAAGAAATATGAGCTCGCCCAGTCGACGATATCGACAATTCTGAAGGCCGGCAGCACCGCACTTTTGAAGGCTGGAACCAGTGGCCATGCTGTCGTGCGGAAGAGGGTTTGGGAGCCTTTGTACACGGATGTCGAAGAGGCACTCTATCAGTGGTTCCTGACAATCCGCTCCCAGAATGTGCCGATCAGTGGACCAATACTTGTGGACTTACGCGGATCTCGCTGAGCTCTGGGAGCACGTCGCTACTGGTGACGCAGATAGCGGGTGTGTCGCGGCGGTTGAGGACTTCCTGACAGCAGACAGTGCTGCTTCGTTCTCTGACGAACTCACCGATGAGGCAATCGTCGCGGATGTGCTGTTGCGACAGACGCCAGCGTTGTGCGACGGCAGCAGCGACAGTGACGACGAGGTTGACGGCGCTTCTCCAACCCCGTCGATGACCACGCAAAGTGCACTGATGTCAATCGACTCTCTAGTTAACTTCCTGCACACCAAAGGGATGCCGCCAGAGTATGCACAGCAACTGGAAGCTATGCGAACCGCGCTTGTTAAACTCAAGCTTCCGCGGAAGCAACTGCGGATTTAGGACTTTTTCAGCGCACCGAACCCGTAATATGCAGTCTGAGTAAGAAATAAAGTTTTTTAAAGCTGTTTATCTACAACATCTGTTCATTGATAGAAAAAGCGAATTCGAGCCCGCAGCTACGAAAGGTACGTCCAGAGACGATTTTTTTACGGCAGTCCAGATATAACGATGAGCGGTTATAACGATGATATTTTCAGGTTTCCTCGATATCGTTATAAGTGGACTGCACTGTAGCAGCTTAGTGACCATCAGCCCTTAACGCAGCGCGCAGTGCCGTGTTCACGCGGACTTGACAAACAGCTGTGATACCAACGCTTGAGTAACATGCAGGTCACTACCCTTGCATTTTGAAATGCAGACCACTAGCTTCGACAGAATTTCCCGCACTTACTTGCATAAAATGTGCATGTTTTGGCGCAACAGGCCCAAAAATTGCCTGTGCACAAACATCCAGTAAAAAACTGCAACTGTGTTTGCGGCGTTGTAAAAGTAACAGAACACTGTTGTCGCGAAATGGCAGTGGATCACATTTGAACATGCATTTGAAGACAGTTCACATTAGTCTTTCATGCTCCACTGCGGCCTGTGTGCGTTGTATCTGTTCCAAACGAACTACATTACAGTTTTTATTAAACTAGTGTAAAAAAAAAAAAGAAGTCTTGCACGTCTGAAGCCTGTGATGTGATGCGACTCAAAAAATTTCGCGGAGTGTTTCGACACCGAAATACCCCTCTCGGCTATGCCCCTTTCATTCTGTGACCTTGTTTCCATGTGTTGTGTTGTTTTCCCGCTGCTAATGAAGTATACACTGACGCAACACATGCAGAGTTCTCATTTCCTACAAATAAAAGTTTGCATTTTGTGAATGTGCAGCCCAATTTGTTAACTGCCTTCAGTGTGATTGTTCCACAAGTAAAAAAACGTCAGTGCTTCAACTTCAGAGCTACATACAAATCTGAGCCCAGCATATTGTTCCTCAGCGTCCATGCACTGTGCCTCAAGCCCAAGAGCACTCAAGAGGGTGATGACACTGTGGTCGAAAAGGAACGAAGGCCAAAATGTTTTAACATCGGTACACTGCAGTTACAAGTTACCGTATTTGCACGTAAATAACGCGACCGCGAATATAACGCGAGGGGGGTACTTTCGGTACGAACGAAAAAAAAAAAATTATATTACGATTATAGCGCGAAGTGATGCAACTGTAAACAGCAATCAAAAGGCGGTCACCCGCAAAGCTTTATTGACCTTTGCAGCCGTCGGAAAATGCCCGATTACTCTTTCTCGCTGCTCGAGTCCTTGTCGCTGTCGGCAAAAACTGCGTCGTCGTCCGTGCCGTTCGGACTGTTCCGAGAGGCAGCACTTCAGGAATGCCCACGACACTACTGCTGACGACAAAGCCTTCCAGGCATTGTTTATCCACCGTGCCACATCGCTCACTGATGCTCGCTTCATAGCGAGCATCAGTGAGCGATGTGGCATGGTGGATTCTGCCAGGTCCTCCTCGATTTTCGGGAAACGGCCCGTCTTGGGCCCACGGAACGCCTTACGAGTCGGTGCGGCTTCAAAAATGCGGTCACGGCACTTCTCCAGCCTCGAACGGTTGACTCGGTCAGTCCGAGATGACGTGCCGCACTTGAATTTCCCCTCTCTTCGGCCAGCAAGATCGCCCGTTTTTTAAACGCGGCGGTATACTGATTACGCCTGTTCATTTTGACAGCGAATGCCGAAGCAAGCGCGAACACAGCACAACGCAGAGCGACAGAACCTGACCGAGCGACTAGCGAAGCCTATTCAGCAATGGGTGTTATCCACGTTTGTCACAGTGGCCCCCATGGCGCTAGCAGCGCTAGCGGCGCGATGCGATGGACGCAGCATACCCTAGTGGCGCGTGCATCGACTGCGACACGCACGAGCGTTTCCGTGCTGGCTATCAGTGGGGCTCCGAGATGCCCGGCAGGCGTCGGCGCCGCGGTGCCTCCCCATGCCCGTTCACTGCAAGCGCAAGTCGGAATAAAATGTGCCGTATGGTGCATGGTGCGACGAACCCGCCAAGTTCAAGGAACATGCGACGCGTGCTTCAAAGACGAATATTTTTAAAGGGGGAAAAAAAACGGGGGGGGGGGGGGGGGGGGGGGGAGGGGCTATATTTTTGTGACGAACCCGAATATAACGCGAGGCGCCTTTCTAACTCGCAAATTATTGGAAAAAAATTCGCGTTATATTCGTGCAAATACGGTACGTGAACATGCATGACCCAAAGGAAAGCATGTGCGCATGCTTGCTTTCAGTGTGCGTAGATGGCAACGGTGAGGGAAGTAGTGCAGGGACCAAGCGACACCACTGGAATGCGGCAACAGCATCATTATGAAAGCTGCACGAAAGAGCTCGTGCGCCTCTTTGGTCTGGCTGGGATTGTATAGCGGTAATACATGGTGTCCCATTTACATCAAGTTGTAAAAAGCCAAGTACTGGCCATGACTAAGTAGAAGCAGAAGTTTCACAATCTTCCATAACTCTGAGCAGCTTGAACTAATTTGAGCAGATCATAGTAGAACTCGTCCAGTCTGTCAGCAATCTTGTCAAACTGCCCAAGTTCATGCTTCTCGTTCAAGAGGTTGGTGTACTCTGCCAACACTGTCCCGAAGGTAGTCTGCCATTCTACCTGCAGTGATGAGGGTGTCTAACACCTTTCTGAAACCTGCGATGCATTCATCTTGCTTGGAACACATCTGCCATGGGTCCAGTGAGGAAAGGCCCCTAACAAGTGCAAACTTCAAGGGGCTTCTCTCAAGGATTTTTTTTGAGTAGCACTGATCAAAAACTGTTTACATTCCATCCGGAACATCCTTCGAGCTTACTCAGGAATTCTTGATAATCTGCTGTGCTTTGTAGCTGATGTCCACCTTCTCAAGTGGAACATGGTTGTGAGGACTACCAATATCAATCTTTAGCAAGCCCACAATTCTTTTGGCAGAAAGGATAGAACACTTCAAAAACTTCGTGAGCAGCTTCCTCAAAACAGTTTCTAAATTTCTATCAAGAAAAAAAAAAAAACAATTGCTTTGTCTGTCTGGTACTCTACTAGGAAAGGCTTCAGTGCCATTGCAACACATAATGCAAAGTTCAACATCGCTGGCAGCAATACATCAAAGCTGTGATCTGACAAGTTTGAGACACATTTTGGCAGATTCACATTCTTTTTTTCTAGCAGCCTCAATGTACTTTTTGATGACAGACCACACCAACAATGCTTTCTCAATTACAGAGGAATTTTCCAGCCACTGCTGGGTGACAAACTTGAGGGGAAAAGTGCATTGGCTCGTGACTGCCGAAAAGTCCCCCCCTCTCTACATGCTGGAGAATCTTCAAAAAGTGCGCTCAGACTGAACAGGAGGCAGTCAAGTCCCCACTTAGTAGATGAAACTCCCGCCCTATAAGCATTAGGCACTTGTGGGCTTTACACAGTGCGCAAGTCCACACACTGCACTTGGTAATTTTGTTGCAAGTGCTGTTGGAGGCCCTTGAAGAACTTCAGATTAACATTGGGACCATCCATAGGTATCCGAACAATCTTTGCGAGAGGCAGTGGCTCAAGGGCACTTAGCAACTTTTCGTGAATGGCCCATAAAAACGGAGGTATAATACCAGGTCGTCACTCTGCGAGAAGAATCCCAAAACCGCAGATGCACATCCATTTGCTTACTTTGCAAGCAGCCATCTGCAGACTCATAAAAAAGTACAACAATGAATTCCCATTGTTGTATCTCTCGCTGCAAAGCCGAAAGAAAGGCCTCAGACCATGGCATGTCACGTAGGCGCATTTCTTCTCGCCACAACAAAACGCCTTTGCTACTTCACTGTCCGGGAACATCCGTCGGAAGCTCCCCCGCTTGGAATGACGTCTGGTGTGACATATGGGACGTCACCACCTTCAGGGTCCAAAGAATTTCGGTGTAAGTGACAAGCTCGTGCACTTTACAAGCATCGTTTAGGCTTGGCAACACCTCCCGAGGCACTGCGCTTGGTGCCTGCAACGGAGGCGCGGCAGCAAACTGCTCTGTCGTGACAGGAGTCGGGTAGCATTTCAGTGCGCTCCTTGTGCTACATTCATTGCACGAATGTGCTTTGCACTTTTCATATGACTTTTTAATGCCGATTTACCCATACCAGCCATATCGAAGACTTTCCTACAAACTTCCACTTAGCCCGATGCAGACTCGTTGTGTCGGGTGCAATCCAATGCTTGTAGTCGTCGTGGTACAGCCACGTAGGCTGGAACTTGCTTTTTCGGGCATTGTTAATCAGCACATCATTTCACAGAAGACATGATTATGTAGAAAAGCGTTGACACCCAAGGAGGCATGACTACGGTAAAGCCAGTGCACGGGCGTGACCGCGTGACTCAGCGGGTGCTCACATGGCTCGCACTGCACGACTAGTGTTGCCAGTCGCCTAATGAGAATTGGCTATATAGTGTCACGGTTCAAGAACACGGACGAAGACGACGACCTCGAGGGGAACAAAGAAGACGCAGGAGTGGGGCGCAGGCTGACGGTCCGCCATTGGGGCTGCACCGGCTAATCTCCCTGTTCTAAAATACACTACCATCAGAAACGTATCCCTGTGCCCGTTTCATTTTGGCGAGAGGTGCGGGGTATCGCACAAGACGGAACTCCGCAGCGGGTTTGTCATCAACCTCTGTACCATGCCCACCGACGACCAGGCCTCTGGATCAAACACGGCGCCAGCATCGGTGCCGTCAGCATCCCAGACGCCACAACACTCGGTCGTCCTGACTCACCCCCGTGACCCTGGAACTTTTTCGGGCAAGTCCAACGAGAACGTGGAAAAGTGGCTTGGCCTCTACGAACGAGTTGCAGCTCACAAGCGATGGGACCCCACGGTGATGCTCGCAAACCTTGCCTTCTATCTCCAGGGGTCAGCACGCATCTGGTTTGACACACATGAAGAAGAGCTGACCAGCTGGGACTTGTGTAAGCAGAAATTGCGCGATCTCTTTGGCCCGCCCGCCGGTAGCAAGTCCGCTGCCATGAAAGACCTGTCCTGTCGGGCCCAAACAGCCACAGAGTCATACGTTGCTTACATCCTTGACCTTCTAGCTCTTTGCCGCCTCGTCGACTCCACCATGACCGAGATTGACAAAGTCGGCCATATCCTTAAGGGCATCGCTGATGACGCGTTCAATTTGCTCGTCTTTAGAGACTGCTCAACGGTGGACGAAATCATCAATGCGTGCCGCCGTTTCGAAGACGCCAAGAGCCGTCGCATCACCCAACAGTTCACGCGGCTTCCAAACACCGCTGCTACGTCTTCGTGCGAAGACGCCCATCAATCCCTTCAACCGCGCACCGCGGATAGCGTTGTGCGCATCGTGCGGCGAGAAATCGAGGCTGCAGCACCATCTCTCGTACGACCATCAGACAGTGCAGAGGCGACGGTCTCTCTCATCAAGGCAGTTGTCCGCGAGGAACTTGCGAACGCCGGCATTCAACCGGTGTGTTCCATTAGCAGGCCTCCAGTCACAGCTGCCGCTTCGCTTCGTCGGCCATCACCGACGTTTCGACGATACCGAGACCCAGCCCAGTGGCGAACACATGACGACAGGCCCATATGCTTCCATTGTAGCGGCGTGGGTCACATTTCTCGCTATTGCCCTCACCGCCAGTCCACGTTTTCACGATCTATGTTTTTCTACCGCCGAAATGACAGCCGACGTCCGCCGTTTAGTGCAGCGCCGAATGATCAGACGTACTGCGACCCGATGTACCGTGACCAGTCCTATGGCGACTCGTACCGTGGCCCTCCTGCATCATTCAGACGCTCGAGCCGTTCACCGTTGCCAAACGATCGTCGATCCCGCTTGCCTCTGCCCCGTCGTCCTTCGTCGCCGCGTCCTTCCGTACGATCATCCCAGGAAAACTGATAAATGCAGCTCCCGGAGGTGACGCTGCATTGGACCCCCGACCTGCAAATCCTCTGATTACTTTGCCGACCGACCAGAACCAAATCGCCGTAGAAGTTGATGCCCTACCAGTAACTGCCCTGATCGACACCGGTGCACACATCTCAGTCATGAGCGCTGACCTTCGGAAGCGGCTGAGGAAAGTTCTCACACCTGCCGAGTCCAGCATTGTACAAGTCGCTGACAGAGGGACACCAGCTGTGCTGGGAATGTGTGCCGCTCGTGTAAGCGTTGAGGGTCGTCACACATCCGTTCTGTTCCACGTCCTTGACCATTGCCCTCACGATGTGATCCTCGGCCTTGATTTTTTATCGGCTCACTCAGCTGTGATTGATTGTTCAGCTGGTGTGGTCCAGCTTGATTTGCCTGATGCTCCCGAACTTCCCGACACAGCGCAGGTCCATCTCTGTTCTGCTGACTTTGTTCGTCTACCGCCGCAGGCACTCACATGTATCAGTGTTGTGCCCAATTTCTGTGTGCCGGATGGCGACTATGTGGTAACCCCGGTCGTCAGCACCTTACTCTCGCATGGCGTCTCTTTCCCTCACACGGTAGTGACCATATTGGACCAAAAAGCTTATATGCCGCTACTGAATTTTGGACTCTGCCCTCAGGTACTACCTAGAGGCATATCCCTGCCCACTCTGTCACCGTCACACGAATACCAGCTTTTGTCCCTCTCGCCGCATCAGTCTTCGACCAACTCTTCGGGCACCTGCAATTCGCCTGCGGCCACGTCACCTCCAGCGCACGACGACATCGCGAAAATGATAGCCGTAGACCTTTCACCCTCACAAGCCAACGAACTCCGGCATCTGCTGACCCAGTACTCCGATATTTTTGACATAGGCAGTCGGCCTTTCGGATAAACCTCGCTGGTGCAGCATCGCATACATACCGGCGATGCCCCGCCCATTCACAGACGGCCTTATCGCGTGTCACACGCAGAGTCATCCAGGAGGAGGTTGATAAGATGCTCAGCAAAGGCATTATTGAACCATCATCCAGTCCGTGGAGATAACACCTGGAGATTCTGCGTGGACTATCGACATCTGAACAAGACTACAAAAAAAGATGTATATCCTCTGCCGCGCATCGACGACGCGTTGGATTGTCTCCACGGTGCGACGTATTTTTCATCAATAGATCTTCGCTCCGGTTACTGGCAAATCTCTGTCGACGACATGGACCGCGAGAAGACCGCCTTTGTTACGCCAGATGGCCTTTACCAGTTCCGGGTCATGCCTTTCGGCTTGTGCAACGCTCCCGCCACCTTCGAGCGTATGATGGACACGCTCTTGCACAGCTTTAAATGGTCCATCTCCCTGTGTTACTTAGACGACGTCATCGTATTTTCTCCGACCTTCGAAACCCATCTTGAACGTCTTTCATCTATTCTTTCAGTGTTCCGCGCTGCAGGCCTACAGTTAAATTCTTCAAAGTCCCACTTTGGTCGCCGCCAAATTACTATCCTAGGCCATCTTGTTGATTCGTGTGGTGTCCGCCCGGACCCCGCAAAAGTTCGCGCTGTCCTCGATTTTCCTGTGCCAACATGCGCTAAAGACGTCCGCAGTTTTGTAGGCTTATGTTCCTACTTCCGTAGATTAGTAAGGAACTTTGCGAACATTGCTCGACCTTCTCAAGAAAGGCGTGCCCTTTTCATGGGGCCCTGATCAAGCTGCTGCTTTCTCAAGCCTTATCACACTGCTCACCACACCGCCGATTCTTGCTCACTTTGACCCATCTGGCCCAACAGAAGTCCGTACAGATGCTAGCGGCTATGGAACTGGCGCTGTTTTAGCCCAGCGTCAACGGGGCTACGACAGAGTTATTGCGTACGCCAGTCGCCTGCTTTCCGCCGCTGAGCGCAATTATTCAATCACGGAGCGTGAGTGCCTCGCACTTGTATGGGCGGTGGGGAAATTCCGCCCATACTTGTACGGCCGACCTTTGATCGTTACAACGGACCATGATGCCCTTTGTTGGCTCTCAACACTTAAAGATCCCACAGGTCGTCTAGGTCGCTGGGCCCTACGTCTTGCAAGACTACACCTACACAGTGGTGCACAAGTCCGGCCGACTACACCAGGATGCCGATTGCTTGTCTCGGCACCCTGTCGACGGCCCAGGCTCCGATGATGCGCCTGCTGGAATATTCACGCTCTCGGCCTTCCACAACATCGCACAAGAGCAAGAACGTGACCCAAACTTACTCGACCTCATCAGCCGCCTCCATGCACATCCGTCGGACCCTTCGCTTCGTATGTACCTCATTCTGGATGGCATCTTATACCGCCGAAATATGCGACCTGAAGGGAACGAGCTGCTCTTAGTCATTCCCGTGGATTTGCGGGCAACTGTACTCGCACAGCTCCATGACGTACCCACCGCCGGCCACCTTGGTGTTTCCAGGACGTACGACCGTGTCCAGCGACGATTTTTCTGGCCAGGACTCTACCGTTCTGTACGACGTTATGTTGCGGCTTGCGAACCTTGCCAACGTTGCAAAAAGCCCGCTTTGCCTCCAGCTGGATTACTCCAGCCAATAGACATACCCACGGAACCATTTTGTCGTGTCGGTCTTGCCCTGTTGGGCCCTTTTCCTACATCCAGAAATGGAAATAAGTGGGTCGCCGTCGCAACGGATTATGCTACCCGCTACGCTATAACACGAGCCATCCAGACCAGTTGCGCTACTGACGTTGCCGACTTTCTGCTGCAGGATGTTATCTTACACCATGGAGCTCCTCGCCAGCTTCTCACGGACAGGGGCCGTTACTTCCTATCCCGAGTTATTGAGGACCTACTTCGATCTTGTGCCACCCAACACAAGCTAACGACGGCATATCACCCTCAAACAAACGGGCTCACAGAACGCCTGAACCGCACACTTACTGATATGCTATCGGTGTATGTCTCCTCCAATCATCGTGACTGGGACGTAGCCCTCCCTTTTGTGACGTTCGCTTACAACTCGTCACGTCACGACACCGCTCTCTACTCCCCGTTTTATCTTCTCTATGGCCGTGAACCGACATTGCCTTTCGACATAATCTTGCCCAACGACCTCGAGTCCTCGTCTGAATATGCTCGCGACGCCATGACTGCAGCGGCTAAAGCACGTCACATCGCTCATCACCGCCTTTCTGAGTCCCAATCATGATAGAAATCTCTGTATGACAGCCGCCACCGTGATGTCCAGTTCTCCGCAGATGATCTCGTCCTCCTCTGGACTCCTTCACGGCACGTCGGCCTCTCAGAAAAGCTACTCTCCCGGTACTCCGGCCCCTATCGCGTTGTCCGACAACTCAGTGATGTGACCTATGAAATAGCTCCTGCCGATGCTTCCTCGTCGTCCGTGTCGTCTGATGTCGTCCACGTCAGTCGTCTCAAGCCTTACCACGTAGCCGCGGTCTAGGTGACGCCGGGTCGGCGCTTTTGCCACCGGGGGGTGATGTCACGGTGCAAGAACACGGACGAAGACGACGACCTCGAGGGGAACAAAGAAGACGCAGGAGTGGGGCACAGGCTGACGGTCCGCCATTGGGGCTGCACCAGCTAATCTCCCTGTTCTAAAATACACTACCATCAGAAACGTGTCCCTGTGCCCGTTTCAATAGGTATAAAAACAGAGACTTCTTGTTCGCTACAGTTCAGAACGTTTTTTAAAAAAGAAAATTTCACCAACAAAAGCACTTTTGATGCTGAAAAATAAAAAAAAATTTCATATTTATGAAATTCGAAGTTTTTCAAGGAGTAGTCAGAAATTCAAGGTTTTTAAGGGCCTTGAAAACAGACTTTCGAAATTCAAGGGTGTTCAAGGTTTTCAATGATCTGTGCGCACCCTGTAGATGGTGTCCAATATGTCACGCAGGGCCTCCTATTTTACCAATGCCAGCCAGATGCAGCCAATTCAACATAGAGGAGGCGCTGTCTAAGGCAAGGCAAAACAAATGGCTGCATGATGAAGTACAACCCACTCAACAAGACATGTCTAGACAATGCAAGGAAAAGACCGACGACCAAATTGCAGTGGAGAAGCGGAAATGGTACGAGAACAGCCTCACGAGTGGCTGCGGATGAGACCAGGGCTCATGTACAGTCTACACTCGTTAGAGCGGACCCGCGTACAACAGACTTTCGGATATAATGGACCATATCTTGACCCAGGTTTGGTCCATGTATTTTATCAATGCAGCCAACTTCGCCTTGAACGGACTCCGCTACAACGGACTATCGGCTACAGCGGACAAAATTAATGGCAGTTTTTTGCCAAAGTTGCACATACAACGGACTTTTGCCGTTTCGACGCGGACTGACAACATACTTTGCCACGCCGGTGTTTTAAGCAAAAATTTTAAACTGCGGCTGGCAACATTGGTGCTCATCTGGCCAAGCCGAGCCTCTAGCCAAGCCAGCCTGAGAGCATAACAAACGCCATTTTGTCGTTATGTTCCGTGGGGAATGGTTGTGCCGCACCTCCAGAAAACGGAAACAAATTTCGCTCAGCGATAAAATGAAAATTGTGAGTGCAATTGCACGTGGAGAAAAGCAGGCGGATGTTGCCAAAGCTATGGGACTATCGAAGCAGACCATGAATTCCATCGTGCACAACAAAGGTATCGCCGGCAAACAATCGTCGGTGTAACTTTACCCTCAAGCGCTTCAGGCTCCGTGAAGTGACCTAAGGGGGCCGCCAGTCACTGATAACGAAGTTCTTTTTGAGTTAGGTGTGAATAAAAAGCTTTTCTTTGTTCGTTTTTTTCTACCTTGGATGTTCGTCGTTCTCTCCGCAATCGCATCGTTAGGCATTGCGACCAACGCTATGGTAGTGAGGCGTTGCTCCCAACCCAAATACCGGCGAGTTCCACTGAGAAGTTGTAATGAATAAGCTTCTACGCGCGAGGTGCGTGGTAATGAATGCACGTGCTAATTCAGCTTAGCAACGGTCTTGGATTAGCTGAGGCAGAAATGCGTCCGTGCAAAAAATGAATTTGTGATGCCGACCGTTAGAACGAGCCCCAGCTGAAACCAGTTCCTTTTGTAACAGGAGCGGCTCTGTGACGGCAAGCTGTTAGATTAGTAGCTTTTGGACTGAGCCTCACTAATGTTTACATGGATTCGGCAGCCACCCATCAGGCCTTCCTGCACTTAGTACTGTTGCATTTTCTGATGAAAGCTGAACATTTGCTAGAGTTATAAATTACCACTGTCGGTCGTAGCCGTGCCATGGTGTTTATATTCGGCGGCAGGTATTTAAAAAGGACTAAATCACTCAGCTGAGCGATGTCAGCGATGATAAACACACGGGCGATTACGTCACGCATGTAATCGACGAGCCATTCTCCTCCTCCTCCGCTGACATCAACGTTGAAGTCTCCCGCGACTATAAGAGGCGCGCGTCAACGACGCGTGCCCTGCCCTCCAGCCCCGCGCGCAGTCGCTCCAGCGTTTCGAGCAGCCTCTCCCAGTGGATCTCGGACGCCGACAGCGTCATGAAGACGTGCGGTCGCCCGAGCTGACGGATCATCGCGAAGAGTTTCTTGCGACGCTCCTGCCAGTAGTGCACGGTGTTGGGGATGCCGCTCATGAAACCCAGGTCGCGGTTCAGAACCTCGTCCAGGAACGCGCGCCCGCCCGTCTCGAGCTGCTGCCACGTGAACGAGCTGGTCGTGTTGTTGGTCCGGCGGGCGAGGCGGGTACCTGTACCCGTGCGTAACGCTCATCGTTGGAACCTTCCCCGACCTGCGGCGAGAGCCATCCGCGACGCTGCCAGCAACGCCTGGGCCGACGCCCGCTGCCGACGAGAGTTCCTCGAACGTAGCCATCGCAGATAAACGAGCCGAAGGAGTGTTACCACTCGATGTGCGCTCGAGCGTTGCGAGCGGTGGAGAGGGTGAAGCGAGAGAGAGGTGACACGTACGTTAGGCCCGCGTCAGGTTTCCGACAGGTACAGCTGCGGGCGCTGCGGTGAGCGCGCGGCAGGCGAGGGAGAGAGTGACGTCAGCGCACACTGCGAGGGGAGCGTGACGTCAACGCGCAGCTGCGGCGTGACCTACTTGGCACCGCTCCAACACCTGCGGCGAGGGGAGCGCGTTGCGGCGCGTTCGTACGGACGGAGGGACAGCGTTACACAGGCTAGTCAAAGAGCTGCTTCGCATCTACAGTAGAACCTCGTTATAACGAACCCGGATATAACGAACTATCGGATATAACGAAGCAATCGCAATTCCCCTTGAAGTTCTTATAGATGGAATTGATATCGGTTATAACGAAGTAATTACCGCTGCCCCTTCAACTTCGTTATAATGAGGTTTTACTGTAATTCAGCTTATTGCCTCGCACTTGCGTGCAATGCGAGACCGAAGCTTGGTTCAGTAGCCCATGCTAACACCTAGGCCACCCTCTCAATCTGGGAAACACCCAAGAAATTGATAAGAGGGTGCAGTGCTAGAATGTGCACAATAGCTTTATAAGTTATTACCAAAGTGTGCTGGACCCGTGTTTCTATAGGTGCCGCATACAATGTGCAGCCACTGTGATGAGGCCTTTGATGTCACATTATGAAGTCATGGTCACTGGGTCTAAAGATGCTACTGTAGATTTTTCACACTGCTGTAACATTCTCGTGACATTTTCATATAAAAAATTCCATGGTGACTATATTTCATGTAAAAGGGCAAATTACAATAGTACTGACAGTATGTACAATACAAATTTTCGATTTTTGGTTGGCCTGCTATGTTTTCAATGTATTTTAAAGCTGCTTATTTCAAACTGCACCATTCGGTTAATCCTGTAAATTCCTACTTTCTGCTTATCCTTACCAGAAAATTGGCTCCTTTGGTTTCTTCTAGGTGATGTTCATGCTCATATACCTTAACAGCTAGAAATAAAGTGAATCGCCTGTCAGCACTTTTCAAAGCATTCAAAACTACCAAGCAGATAGAGCAAAAATAAATGCCAAGGTGGCAACGATGTACATAATTGGCCATCTCTGTTTTGCCTATGTTTCACTGAGCCATACTTCTGCTTGCATTTGATTATTCACAGTGCTGCTGCTTACCGTTAGCAAGCCGAAAGCTTTCGGCTTGTTAACTTTTACACTTGTCCAGCAACATAACTGGCTTGTGAGTGTTACCAGCATTCACAGTGAATTCCACAAAGAAAAACGAATAAAAATATACTGGGCTGCAAAAAATATAGCAAGAGAGCATCCAAACAAGAAATACACACCATCAACATCAACACGTGGTCTTGTGTCCGAACGGTCCCTAGGAATGCGCCGCTGGTAGGACCGGGGCCCACCTCGTGATGGAGTTCTTCCTTCTCGATCAGTGCCCTCAGGCTCACTTTGGCTGTGGCTCTCCCCCTCCTTCCTGGGCTTGCGCCGCTTGGGACGGCCACCAAGACTGCCTTCACTCACACGCCCATTAGCACGGTTTGAGGCTCGTCTCCTGCCCTCCTGAATCTCTCCAGTTCCTTCAGCAGCACCTGCCAAAGATGACACATACGCTGCACTGTAGTACAGCAAAGCATGCATCCTCACGGGATGTTGCTTTGTGCTTATTGAACACAACTTAGAAGGCAGAGAAACACAAGAACACTTGCCAGGTGTGTCTTGCCACGGTATTTGTAGGAATTTATTATCACTACACCAATGGCGAACTTCAGTATGTGATACGTTATGTATTGGAATTGCATGATAAGACTAGAGATTCCTCTCAAGACGAACTATGCTGCATTCAAATGTCTTAAATGAACACGGTGCAGAATATGTTCAATGTGATCTTTCAGTGTGCCAGTGTAAACAGAACAAAGTGCTAAATAATATTTTAAGCAATAAAGCTATCCATGCTGTAACAATTAAATTCTCTGTTATACCACAGTACCATGATACAATGAAGATAACAGGACACTTGCCACAAGTTTCATACAAGTGTGATGCACATACACGTACAAGAACCGTACAGAAATGTTGCACCATGCAAGAACAATGCCGCAGTTCATAGTAGGTGCAAGTACCACCACTGGAAGCAATGGTGCTACTGTAGTTTTTATATCAAGTTGGATCATACGACACCACACTGCAAGTTTAAACAGTTTACAGTGAGCCACCCTGCTGCACGGTTTAGAAGGCATGGTCAACGCTGTCAAGACATGCGCACAAGGAGGTAAGGGGAACAATGGGGGGGAGGTGGGGGCAGGGAGCAAATCTGATCAGCTTATTTTGCTAGCAGCATACATATGGGCTGATTTATTTATTTAATTTATTTATTATATCCTCAAAGGTTCCGTATGGAACTTTACATGAGGGGTGGGTGGCATAAAAGAGGCGGTGTCGATGAAAGTAATGGTTAAGGTACAGGTGAGTCTGCTTCTTGGATGGCATTCTTGAAGCACGTAAAATCACAGATGACTGCTGCCTCTCCCGGAAGGTCATTCCAGTCTTGGGCGGTGCACAAGAAGAACGACTGCTGAAATGATGTGGTGTGTGCACGTGGCGGGATCACAGCGTTTCAATGACTTGTGCAATGACCTCGATGGACTGGTTGGATAAGCTGGTTGTCACGTGTGGCTGAATGAAAGAATTTGTGGAAAAGACAGAAATGTGCAATACGATGATGAAGAGCAAGGGTAGGAAGTTTTAACTCGGATTTTAGGGCGGAGATGCTGGAGTAGCAGGAGTAATCTGAAGTAATGAATCTGGCTGCTCGGTTCTGGACAGACTCCAGAATTTTAATATGGTTAGTTTGGTGGGGGTCAAAGACGGCAGATGGATATTCTAGTTTAGGTCTGACAATGGCAATATAAGCGAGCAGTTTAACGGAAGGTGGTGCCATGAAACTGTTACGGTGCATGTAACCAAGGACGCAGTTAGCGGAATGAGCTATGTGATCTATATGGTCACCCCATGATAGGTCGCTTGAAAGATGAACACCTAGGTATTTGATCGAGTTAGTAGCAGCTATGTGACAATTGTTGATTGTGTAAGTAGCCGGCGCGTAGTTTCTGCGACGATGAAAAGAAATGAGTAATGTTTTGTTCGCATTAAGCGACATCAGCCAGGTGCTACACCACTGTTGGATGCGTAAGAGGTCATGCTGTAGGGAAGAAATATCGGTAGAGTTATGTATTGGGCAGTAAAGGACACAATCGTCGACAAAAAGACGAATGTTAGATTCAACAGAAAGTGGAATTTCGTTGATATATATTAGAAATAAGAGAGGCCCGAGGACGGTACCCTGAATGTACCCAATTCATGTAGGGTACCCTGACGGTACCCTACATGAATTGAACCTGAAACATTCTACATTCGCATAAGGGTTTTCTTGCCACAAAGGTAACGTCAGGCTATGGTAGTGGGTACACCTCATTGGGGATGCCTACTGGCAGTTCCCTTCAATGGCTTTCCAGTCCTGCCCCTCTAAACAACCTTTTCACAGGAGGAGATGTCCTGTAGATTGCATAGCTTGGGTTCCTGGCAGACATTAACCCTCCTCGCTCGTTACCCAAGTGAGGCTTACCCCATATTTTTATCCCAAATCTAAAAACTAAATCTACAAAGATTTCTTAGCTTTCCATCCAGCTCAAATAATTGTTGCATCAGGATTGGAGGCGCAGAAGCAACAACAAATATTATGCACCAAACACAAGGTGCTGGTTTTCAATAGATCCAGAATTCATGTACACGGCCGTCCACATTTAGGGTGAACACGGCTCCCCGTGGCCGCGCTCCGCGCAGCGCCAGCACGGCCGGTGCGGCGGCGCATCGAAGCAAACGCGGCGCAGGCGCACAGGGACCTAGGGGAGGTGCTTCGCGTCGTCTGCTACAGCGCGGGAGCGCGCCTTCGCTGTGAAGCACGTTTCACTGAGCGAAGGCGAGCGAACGCCCGAGGTAGCGTCGCGAGAATGCGCGCTTCACTAATTGGAGCATTTTCCGGCTAGTTTTGTCTGCAGATTGTGCACAGCCTGCTTAGTCACTCTTGAACAGGAACGAGCTTCTCAGCAGGTAGCCGACTTAGCTGTATTTTTTTTTTGTTATTGTTAGTGATGAGGGTAAAAGAACGTCATTTTTTACGCAGTCTTTATTAGGCCTGGGCTATTTTCTTTTACGGCGACAGCCGTTAGTGCAGTGCATCCAGAGTAACCCATCAGGCACGATTTTCGTGATTTGGATTCTGACGTCACGGGTGTAGCGCGCTGTTTCGCGCATCTCTGGATTATATAACCAATTTTGATAATAGATCTAAGAAAGTGACCGACACCCTGGGCGATTCGATTTGCAGTTTTAAGGGGTCGATTCACCATCTCCGATATAACTCGCTGGAGATAGTTCTGCAGAAAGAGATCTACTATGTGCCGCCTTTTTTTTTTTAAGGGCTCCCTCGTCATGGCTACTTTCCGAAAGTGCGCTGCGGAAATGAAGCAGTCCTGCACTGTTATAGCGTTTATATTGCCGAGGTGCTATAACAACCTGCAACCGAATAAAAATCTATTTTCGAAAGCTGATAAGATAATGTTCATGCAAGCCGACAGAAATGCTTTCAATCTACAACCTCTGGCGTGTTTCGCTTTCACAAATCCAAAGATTTTTCACTTGTGGGCGACCAGGCACTTGATTGGGCAGCCGTTGGCAGCAGCGTGTCAGCATTGTAAGTTGATAAGAGATGGTCGCGTCGCTTAAGCGAAAAAAATAAGGGAGCGTGGTGATAGGTCGGGCCAGCGCCCATAAGCATTTCTTTTGAAAGGTAAACGGTCTGACCTGACCCATCTGTGTCCGGCCGCGTTGGGGTTTCGAAAATGGCCACTCCGTTCGCCTACCACCGTCAACTGGTGGGCCACCCTTTAGATCATCGTGGCCGCGTTAGCTCTACACACGGGACGGTGACTTCCCCACGACCTCTACAGCATGACTTGTTCGCGGCCAGCGTTCCTTTGCCGATATTCATATTTGGGTTTTACGTACTCAACTAAAAGGGGGCAGGGCCCCTTTCCCTCACTACAAAAAAAGATTATTCATCATACTAAATTTATCTGGCGCTCACCCTCAATGGCGTTTATAACGCCGATGCCATGCATCTCTTTGGGACATGTACCCCAAAATTAACAAGTTATTAAATTTTAGGGAAAATGTGCATATGGCCTCTTGAAAAGGTGAATGAAGTGGAAGCGAATAACGCCTTCCTTACTCGGCGACACGCAATGTAAGCTATAGGAAACACACTTCCATTATAGATTTTCCACTCCTACAACCTGTTCATACTGACAGAAACGGCTTTCGAATGCTGCGTGCATTGATTTCAAAGATAAAAAAAAAAAGAAGAAAGAAATGTCTGCGCCACTTATTTTACACGAGCCAGCAATGTTGCCGAAGAACTGACCGACGATTCCTCCAAATGAGAATGCTACTTCTTGAGTCAGGTACGCATCAGCGCCGCTTGGGCGATTTTACTTAAAGTATGAACACAGAAATGAATAGCATGTTTTATTCGATCCAGAAAGATGCAAATTGGTCGTAAACTACTGCAAATTCAGTTCCTATGCCAGAGAGAGCAGTTTTCTACATCACGTAACGCGATTCACACACTTAGAACCGACACTAACACGCCAATAAGGAAGCCGCTGAGCAACGGAGTTACTGTCGAAATACTCCGTTTTGCCCTCCTTAATGAAAGAACCGATGACAAACATGATAAAATATATATGCACGATCGGAAAGTCGCCCTCTGAATTTGTGGTAACTTATGGCGGGTGTCGGTCACTTTCTTAGATCTATTATCAAAATTGGTTATATAATCCAGAGATGCGCGAAACAGCGCGCTACACCCGTGACGTCAGAATCCAAATCACGAAAATCGTGCCTGATGGGTTACTCTGGATGCACTGCACCAACAGCTGTTGCCGTAAAAGAAAATAGCCCAGGCCTAATAAAGACTGCGTAAAAAATGACGTTCTTTTACCCTCATCACTAACAATAACAAAAAAAAAAAAATACAGCTAAGTCGGCTACCTGCTGAGAAGCTCGTTCCTGTTCAAGAGTGACTAAGCAGGCTGTGCACAATCTGCAGACAAAACTAGCCGGAAAATGCTCCAATTAGTGAAGCGCGCATTCTCGCGACGCTACCTCGGGCGCTCGCTCGCCTTTGCTCAGTGAAACGTGCTTCACAGCGAAGGCGCGCTCCCGCGCTGTAGCAGACGACGCGAAGCACCTCCCCTAGGTCCCTGTGCGCCTGCGCCGCGTTTGCTTCGATGCGCCGCCGCACCGGCCGTGCTGGCGCTGCGCGGAGCGTGGCCACGGGGAGCCGTGTTCACCCTAAAAGTGGACGGCCGTGTACATATGGTTTTAACACTCAAATCAAAGGTTCTTAAAGCTTGTGAAGTACTTGTGTCGCTTTCAGAAGGACAATTACATCTTTGTGTATTTTACTTCAGTGTCCTCTACTATAAGAAATTCAGGGTGAAATGGCTTGCTTTAATGGTATATGTGATGAAAAAAACTTTCCGTTCCTGCTCTAGTTTTATACAAAAGATCAGAAGATGATCTACGGTTACGATCTCTCCAGTTCTCGCAAGTCTGTTGTTGACTGCGCAGAAGAAAATTATGAGTCAGGTGTGTATGACCAATTTGCAGCCTGCAGAGGATTACCTCTATGAAACGTCAATGTCTACAAGATTGCCGTTCACCAGATATTGGTTTTATTACATGGAGTTTGTTATTCATATTCCTGCCCCACCTTAGCTGACAAAGTTCAGTTAGTGCTTGTAGGAAGGACACTATAGTTTAACGTTATTTCTAGGTGTTGGATAGTTCTTTTTTTTCTTGCCATATATGTGCATTTATCTGCTTTTTCAGTCCCATTGATCCAGAAGTGGCTTGGCGCCCAGCAGAATAGCAGTTTTGCTAGTTTTTGCCAGCTTCTGTACAAAAAGCAAAACTGAGTCGGCCTAGTTAGAACAGAACTGTTAGAAAGCGCTCGTCCCTGTGTATCCCATTCTTCGCAGTGCCTATAAGAAGGTTTTGAAAATGGTTCTATAATTTTTCAGAAAATCGCCTGTAATTGCAAGCATGAACTTTATGCCCCCCCCCCCCCTCCCCCACTCAGAGTAACTCCATAGCTTATGTGTCCTTGGGTTTTGGATCCATCAGTGTAAAATTCTGTGAAGTCTAGGTATTTTTCTTGTGAAGAGAATTGTTGGATCAAGTGTTTTCTTGGCATGTTATCCTTCCTGAATTTCATCAATGTAAAGTCACAGATGGCTTGTCTGTTATTCCACGGAGGTATATTTTAGGCCTTCTCAAGACATGCACATACTCTCGTGGGATGTTAAAGGACCTATGACACTGAAATTTCAAATGCGAGATGCTTGTGTCATTTTATTATCACGCATATTAAGGCAATTTTGACTAAGTTTAAGTGGTGAACATTCCCTCTAACGTATTTTAATATGGCATTAGAGTTCCCAGAAACGTTCATACGAGTTGACAGCACCCTGCAACATCGCCGCGCTGTTAGTGGCCCATCTGCGATGTTTTACTAGTTGTCTAGTGGAAACAGGTATCATCGATGTCAGAGTGAAATGGGAGTGTAGCACTATGGAGTGGTAGTTGTAGTAGGAGTGTCTTTCTGCTTCGCAGTGATGCAAGTGGCTTTTGGCATTCCGGCACAGATTTTGTAGCAGAATAAACAGGAGTCTGGTGCAGGAATATGTGTGTGCTTTCAGAGTAGAAAAACGTACAGCTCGTAACAAGGAACCTATGATTTGAGCATTCCTACTACGCTGCTGGAAGACAAATTTATGCACAGAACAAAAAACGCGAATGACTAATATATATAGGGCCTCGGACGGTCGCGCACGAAGATATCGCGAAAAATGAGACTTTCGGTCAACATCACCAACTGGTGGACGCCTTACCATTGACGATTAGCGCTTCTCATTCGTGCCACATTGCTTGTCCCTTCAACATAAAATACTGCTAAACATAAAACGCCCGTTCTGTTTTAAAAAGCGAGCGTTTCAAGAGCCGTTTAGGTCAGCAACCACAATCACCATCCACTCTGAGCATCTTGTGTTATTTCCTCGTCACTAACGGCATGCATGCTGTCATGTGACATGGCATTCTTGACTGCAACTTTCTGAGTGAAGAGTTTTCAAGAAAGGAAACGCAAGCAAAGCAGGTGACAATTATTGCTGTTCGCAAAAAAATACACCTGAAGCCCTTGCTTTATTGCGATAGCAATTATATGGACACTCTTGACGGGTTTTTGCTGTCGCCACCATGTTGCATATAAAGTCCAAATGGATAACCCCTCGTGCATCGTACCTTCTGCGCTTATAGTCGGGTACAACTTTAGAAGGCAGCGGCATTTTCTCCTCAAAGGCGGATGAACACGAGCCTCCACCAATAGGCGCGCACCTCAGGTGACGTCATGAGCCGGACTGCCGGGGATGCCGCCGTCGGAGAACAACATGGCCGCCGTCGCTTCGAACTGGGCCGAGTCACGTCAGATGTGTGCGTCCCCGTTCGTCAGAGTGAATTCGAATTGTTCGTGGTGGTCTGTCATGCCGGAAATTGCGTCTCGCCGCGCGCGGCGAGATTCGTGAAAAAGGCAGCAACGCCCATTATTTGCGGTCGCCGCAAAACAAGCACTAATCAGAAGCAAGCCACGGAGGCGTGCCGACGGTGGTGCGGACGCGTGGCGCCATCTGTCCGTCAAGCAACCACAATACACAGCGTCTGAGATTCGAAAGTGACATGGCCGTCGTAAAATCTCAGAGGCCATGCCCAGACCTATATGCAGTTTTCGTTAAGCCTGCCCGTACCGAGACGCCGAGCAAGAAGTATCCTCGCAGTAGGTTTTTTGATAGCGTGAACAGCCGTAACGCTAGAGAGACGTACATGGTCTACGAAAGACAGTCATCAGGTTAGAGCTCACGTTTTCGTGAGACCTTCCAAATGGAACAACACAAGTTGGGGTGCAAGGTCGTTCTTGGCTGCCTCATCGCCGCTTGCCGCAAAACGCGAGTGGGGACTTGTTGACGCGCGCGTGCCGCGGAAACGCTCGCCGCGTGCGTTTTTGCTGCTAGTGGGGACCGGCCTTTACGATGCACAATTTATGCCGCGTGCGTTTGTTCTGAGCCGTGAGCTGGCGATGAGAGATTGTAGCGTCCGGTGCCGTTGATCTTGCTCTGTAGCAGACAACGCACAGCGTTGTAGAAGGCACGGAGTTATTTTTCTCTCGCGATACGGCATGTGCTGTAGCATTTCCATCATGACAGCTTTACCAAAGCACTCGCCAAGACACACAAATCTTATTTATACCGTCAAATACGCGTTTTAGAAGCAGTGACAATTTTTTCAGCGGGACTATTTCTTTAGTCGCGGAGGCAATTGGCTGCTGCGCTTCGGTCATCTGGGCGGGGCCTCTCCTGTCTTCTAAAGTTGTACCCGACTATAGGTAAAAGCATGCGAGTGGGAGGACGAATGCGGCTGGAGCAGAGATCAAATGAGCCGGAACTAAGCACGGAACTAAGCAGTACTTGCTTAGTTCAGTACTTGGCACGGAACTAAGCAGAAATTTTGTTACTTTTTCAGCTCAAAAGTTGCAGTTTTGCTCAGTGTCATCAATACCTCTAGCAGAGGACACGTCATCTGATGGTGGCGCCTATATGCTGCTACAAGTGGCGGCTGATTCTTCCAGCCGGGATCATCTTGACTGCACCAAGGACCTGTATTCAGCATGTTCACTTAAAGTCTATCTCGCACAATGTCGGGACCACGAAAGTAGTACCCAGCCGCATTTAAAAGGAAAGTTACTTTAGATGCAGAGCCTACCAGGAACTACATACACCATAGGGCAGCATATCGGCACCACTGAGGGCAGCATTTGAGGAAACCAAAGCAGACTCCTTTTCCGTGCAGCGGCCTGAGAAGCATTGTCTGGCAGATAAAGAACCGAGTCTTTCCTGAGGTTAAGCCGGCGCTGACTGCGTTTGCGCAATGCCAACAGGATGCCCACACAGCTGTGAGCACCTACAAGCGAAAGTGAGAAAGGCATTCTGCACGTCGTGCTGGATGTCTTTTACATTGGTGGATATCAAAATAAAAAATTCTGAAAGTTGTGAAGAAAACCTTATGGGTTTTCAGTGGCATGTGATGAAACTACAGAAGAATGTTGACTATCACCTGGGCCAAATCAGCACTGCCGTTGTACCTTGACACAATGTTAGTGCTGCAGGAGAAAGCATCACCAAGGACTCTTTAGTCATCCCTTCAGGAAATGTGGCATTTGGATTCACGTTAAGGCACTGAAGACAACTTTCTGTTAAATTCATCCCCAATAAGGGGGGCTTGCAGGAGAAGCGGAACAAAGGACGACTGAATGTTAACTGCAATGCAAATAAATGCTTTCGTGAGCTTTCCTCAATTGCATTATATATGGATGAGAGAGAGAGAGAGAGAATAGACTTTATTGATGTCCTGCGATTTTCAGGGATGGGCTGTAAGTCCCACCTAGGCTTCGGCCAAGGGTTTTTGGGCCTCGGCGGCTTCCTTGGCCCACTGGATCGCCCATAATAGACCCCTTTCATAAACTGTAAAGCTAGCTTCCCTGCAATGCAACTTGCCCTACTAATGGCGACAGCTGCCTTTTTTAAAATGCTGTCAAAATTCAAGTTGCACATGCTGTGGCCCGTTTTTTGGGGTTGTTTGTATCAGAAGGGCTGGGTCGACATTTTACACGCCCTATAGCAAGAAAATTGCGCTCGCACACGTTGTTTGCCGGATTGCCAATGCCGCCATTAGTAGGGCAAGCTGCATTGCAGGAAAGCTAGCTTGCAGTTTATGAAAAGGGTCTATTGGTCATCTAAGGATGAGCTGAGCAGAACGGCTCCCCAGCGTTCTCGTAGCTGGTTATCAGAGGCAGGGAGCCCTTGGTTCTCTGATATTGGGGCATTGCCATAGTATGTGCTCTAAGGTGGCCTTATTGTCACACTAAGCACATTTATCGCTCTGGTATATATCTGATCTTGTCTGTAGTTGGCGCCATTCTATTGATTGTTGCTTGGCGAGTTTAGAGTGTGCAGTGATGCTACCAGCCTAAGTCCTTTTGGAGCAGGCAAAACTGCTTTTCGTAGCAGCAAAACTGCCTTTTGGAGCAGGTGTTGACAACAGTAATTGCAAAACGTACACAAGCTGCGTTCATGATGCAAAACTAATAAATAGAGTGTGATGTACGTGTTGTGCACTGTTCATGTACTGCATGATAAAAACAAAAATCCTGACACAGCTCTCTTTTCTGCTGGCCTGCAACTATGCGTGAGCTTGCCAATGATGAAACCTGAGAGCCGAGTCTCATACATGGGGAGGGCAGTTACAGAATTACAAATTCATGTTAATGCTCCCACTAAAAATGAAGAATTTTGCTAAAAGCCACGAAAAAAACATCGCAAGAGTGTGCCCTCTCTCTCTCTTTTTATTACCGTATTTTCCGGTGTATAAGACGCGGTTTTTTTCCAAAATTTTCGGAGGTGCGTCTTATACAACGGTGCGTCTTATACGTACTTTTTTTTAGTTCTTTTGGGAGAAACTCGTGTTGATGCTGATGAGTTTTTTTTTTAACGACTAGAGCAGTCTGACGCGAATGATGCGTCATAATTATAATAACTAAGACTCAACGTGCCGGTACTACGGTTCCACAACAAAACCAAGGTACATAAAACGGAAAAATAAAAAAAGAAGTATGTCGTGTAATATAATGCAACTAGCGCGGTAACTCTTTTGGACACGATCTAACGTAACACTGCAAAACGTACGGCTGCTCCAGGGAAGGCGCAGCACGTAGAAGTGCTTACGAGCCGCTGATGGCTGCCAAGACAGCGCTATCTCGGCAGCCGACTGCCGAGCGACACTACCCCCCCCCCCCCCCGCGTCTTTTCATGCTCGTTAAAGACGGGCGGGGCCTTTCCTCCCTGCATCGGTGTCCCGATCGGGGTGATGTTATCACATCGGCCCTCGGAGCGATGGAGATAGGCCGGGCTCGTTTCAACTCTGCTTCAGCCGTTTTCTTCGCCCCCACTCGCATGCTTTTATTCTAGCGACCGTACTCTGGGCTTCGGGGGCTTCCGGAGAAAAGAATCGGAAAAAGGGGCATCCCACTCGCAGCCCCTTTTGCGTGTGACTGCGCTCGCCTGCGCAGCGAGGGGCGCGGCCGCGCGTCATTTGGTCCGTGCGTGCGCGCCGGCGAGCTGGGAACGGGGAGCGCAAAATATGCGTTTTTTTTTTTTTTTTTTTTTTGCAAAGCTGGCTAAATATTAGGGGTGCGCAAATTATGCGAGGGCGCAAATTATGTGGGTAAATACGGTATTCCAAAGCGCGTCGGAGGACGAGGACTTTGAGGACGTCGACGAATAAAATATTTTTCCTGCAGTCATGCGGAACGTTTCAGTGGGTGTGCATTATTTTTTCTCGCAAGTTTGGTGTAGTAGAAGTTTTCTTATGGACTAGCGCTCAGAAACGTAAGTACGGCATTTTACAAGGCTCGCTCAACCCCACGTTATGAAGTTCCTTTACGGGAAGTGAGTGAATATAGGTGCGTCTTATACACCGGTGCGTCTTATATATTAATTTTTGCGTTCAAACTTGCGAAAGCTGGGGGGTGCGTCTTATACAAAGGTGCGTCTTATACACCGGAAAATACGGTACATAAAGATATGTTTTGAATGGCTGCCTCTAGTTGTGATTTGCCTCCAGCTAAAAGGGAAGTGCCACTTTGAAATTCCCCAAAGGCCTTTCGCTTTAAACGATCTCTTCAGCACCTGTGACCATGTTCTGCACAGTCTCCACGTCCTTTTGAAAATGTCGATCCTCCTAGCTCGTTAACTGGAATTTAAGGGCAGCAGAAAAAATTTCGGAATTACTAACAGTACCAAGAGAATAAATGTCTGCCATATAGATGCACTCTGATTTCTTGAATGAATAAGGGAATCCTGTTCTTTATTCTCATAATACCAGTGTAAAAGAATAGATTCTCGTAATTTTGTGACCATCTTGTAGCGACTACGGCGCAAGAACCCCGTGCCTTAGTTCAACCGGAAAGTGGCGTTCAGCCACCACCCCTTGCTGCTGCTGCCACTAAAATAACCATGCGCTAGAGGCGGTCATTTTTTTTTCTTTGGTAACAAATTGAGCGGCAACAAACTGTTCATTCATCGCTGTTGTAACCAGTACGTTCGATGCCAGCATGCAGAACGCGGCAAAATCGCTGTTTATTCAGTACAGCTTCCGCCATGTAACTTCATAACATTGCACCGAGTCAAAACGAAATTACGCCACTTCTATTGCAGAAGTAACTGTGATCGCCAGCGACGCATGTGTTGCACGCAGGCTTCGAAGACACGTGCGAAGAAAAATAAACCGAAACTATTACGGAGTACCAAAACCGCCGCGCTCCGTAGACGTGACAGTAGTCGCTCGCGACGAGATCACACGTAGCGCCCATGCACGTGCACTGTCTGAGCAAAAAAAAAAATGCTGCCCGCATCTTCCCACAGGGAGAACTCGAGTAAATGTGTCGCAGAGTGGTGGGGGTATCGCGTCAAGCAAAGCAAAGCAAAGCAAAGCGTCAAGTCAAGCGAAAGCCAAGTAAAGATGCCCTTGACTGAATTCCGAACGCGCGCTCCGCCGCTTACATACACACCGCCCGCGTTTGAGGGAGAGGAGTACGGGGGAGAGGTCCGCACCCCCACTGCACATGCTCGGCTTGCTGAACGCCCGGTGGGCCGGCACAAGACAAGCCAAGCATGCGCAGTGGGGGTGTGGACGGCGCCGCTGCCGACGCCGAAGCGCGACATCGTGCGACTAAGAAATGCTCCGCATTTAAAATACTGCACTCAGAGTTCTCTTGGGACGAATCCCGCCTACACCACAGCTGGCAGTGCCGTGACAGTGGACGGCGTCCATGCAGTTCCGAAGGCATGTGCGGCCAAAGCAGCCTAAACGAGCTATCAAGAGGAAACCACTGCTTGCCGAAGCCGCCAAGGAAGAAGCGTAGCTACGTAACTTGCTGTTGCGCAGTCATGGATGGGGAGCACACAATTCAAAAAGCATACAGCAAACACGAAAATGCTGTTTCCGCAGCCGCTGTGCAACAAAGTGGCCGCTATCGACGCTGTCACAGACAAGCGTTCGCGCAATTCACGCGTGCCGAGCAGGCACTAAGCTATAGCTTGCCACAGCCGCAGCGGATGTACCCTCCGTCACTATATAAACGCGGTCATAGTAGGCAACCCTGCTTTTTAATAAAAAAAGAATTGAGCAAAGCGTCTAGCGTAGTGTATTGCCACATGCTGTACTAAACACTGTTTGCGCTGCTGCTGATGGTTGATCTAACGTGCCACCTCGTTTTGGCTGCAAGCTTGCGCCATCTTCACTCTTTCATGTCGCACATCTGCAGAGATTCGGACTATGCGCGCTTCGAGGATTGTCCAAAATAACCGCCAGTTATAACCGAACTACCGCGCATTTTGTGCCATTAAATAAAGCATATGCTTGACTGGACTAGAGAGTAACTCCAAATTATCCAAATTAACGAGAGTCCAAACGAGCTTTTACTGTGTATATCATATGGAATTTAGCACGCGATATCGCTGTCATCGGGGGGACACCACGTAGCTGTAGTTTCGTTTTTGAAAGTCGGTGTATCCCTTTGGGTGCAGCATTGGCGCAGGTTCCCGAAATTTTGGGGAAATGTAGCAGGATGTAGCAGCCTCCGTGCTTTGGGGCAGTTTGGCGCAATTGGCGCAGCGGTAGCATCACTGAGTGTGTTACCGCAAAGGTACGCCATTGCAGTCTATAGTGATTGGTGATGTCATTGTATGTTGTCATTCGATCATTCCAATTCCATGATCCTCCTTGCGTAGGCCCGTCCGAGGATGTGGAGTGTGCATTAGCTCGGTAAGTAAGCCCTCGAGCCATAGTGTGCACAGCCTCGTTGCCCAATATAAAAATTTTTTTTTTTTCACTTTTGCTTTCTCCCAAATTATACCTTGCATTAAACGCAGGTTTTCACGGTATTTCTCACGAAATGTCATAGACCCTACAAGTAGATTCCACACCACGAGAGCTCCAACCTTCGGCTGAGCATCATTAGCAGTACTGTATTTGTCCTTATTGATAAGAAGTGCAGTGCCAACACGTGTCAAACGTCATCCACTCCACTGTCTTGTGTTACGTCATAGGCAAGCCGCCTATATATACTTCATTGTCTGCAAAATAAAGTTGTTCTGCGTTGGTTCCCCGGCCTGGCTCACTCACTCTGGCTAGTTACTACACTTATACCTCAACATCATGTGGTCTGAACCTAGGGTTCACCCCAGAAGTGCATATAGGAAAACCAATGGTTGCTACATCATCCCAGCACACCAAGAAGGCGCATGAAGTGCAAGTGCCTACACACAAATTGCCCTGCTGGTTACACCAGCTTGTGAAGTGCTCACTGCACAAGTTCAGCATGATAAAAGAATAAAATCTGGAGAGGATCACTATTACTCTTTAATAGTTACTGGTGTTTTACGTGCCAAAGCCACAATATGATGAGGCACACTGTAGTGAAAAGCTAAAATTTGTCACCAAGGGTTCTTTGAAGGGTACTAAAAATGCACATTATACAGGCTTCTGGCATTTTCACCTCCATTAAAAATGACACACTGCAGCTGGGATTGAATATATCATTATTACTCTTTATACTTTACAAAGGCACTCTAGTTAAGAAAAGAAGGTCATATATTTCTGGAGTTTTACATCCCAAGACCCCGACAGGATTATGAGAGACACCATAGTGAAGGGCTACGGAAATTTTGACTAGCTGGTGTCCTTTAGCAGGCACTGACATTGCACAGTACACTGGCGTTAACAAAAGATTCATCTTCAATTAAAAAGAGTGCACTCTCTCCCATTTAAAGTAAATGAAACTTTTCCACTTTGCTTATGAGAAACACGAATGTTCCAAATGTGGAGCGTACAAGAAAAAAAAGGCTAAACCGCTGTAAAAATGACTTTTTTTATCACAAATAATTTAGAAGGCCTACGTGAAACATCAGCATCAGTTTCTTTATGATCACTGCTTCATTATGCAGCATTTAAAAGGTCAAGTCAATTCTGTCCTGAATCGTAAGCTTATTTATATCAGTAGAAAGATTGCATACAAGCTTCCAGAATTGGGAATATTACGATAAGGTTGCCACCTCTTTAAAAAAAAAAAAGGGGGGGGGGGGGGGGGACGAGAGCACTATTTGTAGTACAGAAGACTGAATTTATTATAGGGGACTAAATTTACATTTTTACATTGCAAAAAACTGCATTTGTCATGCCAAAACAACACTAAGTCAGCCAACTAACCCATTGGTTGGCATCAAAGCAGAGAGTTGAATGAGTTTTGTGCTAAAAGCGACTGTTCCGAATGAGCTGCAGTGCCTATACTTTGTACGTGAGGAGGCTTTCTTTGCATCTAAATCCATCAGACGAGTTACCTAATATGGATAAAGGAATGTTAAAATAGTATATGTAGTGATAAGATGGCTTAAAAACCTGTCAGTGATGGCTGGTTTTAGGTCTCAGCCGGGAACCGGCCTGTTGTCTAAAAGCCCAGCTAGGCCGTTCAGGAACCATGATGGTGCCAACTCTGACGACAGAACAGAACAAGGATACAGCAAAACAGTATAGCAGGCCATAACAGCAGTACCTTCATCCTTTGCTTCACCAGACTGCTCAGTCTCCTGCTTGGTTGCCTCCGCCAACACTGGCGCTGAAATGAGTGGCCCAATATCAAAAGAAAGTCACCTATCTTGTTGCAGCAATAACACTGTCAGTTAATACCACAAGCCATAATTTGCATTTTCTCGTTTCCAAAAGAAAAGCCTAATTTGGTATCGCTTCACTACTGTAAATATGCAACAAATTTCAACAGTGATGCTCTGTTATTATACTTTTGAATAATTCTTTCCAAACAATGGTTTCTTATTTTGGAAAACCTTGGTTATAAGCAAACAGATAGAGGTAAATAGCACCATGAACAAACACAAAGACAGGCCGACCAACTAGAATATACATTAACTAACTATTAAGAGTGCTGCCCAGTGTCTTAACAGCAATAGGTCTATTCGATTCAGAAAAGGTGCACGGAACCACGCACAGAAAGGTGCAGGTGGTGTCGACACCCGGTGCAGCAGTTCCCAGCACCCGTTATCGCGGTGCACATGGAGCTCCGTCCGCCGCCGCCCAAATGCGTGAATCGAACGTTGAGGCGCAGGCCTGTCGTCTGCTGCACGGCCAGCTCGATGGGTATTTGTTTCTAGTAGCCTGTTTGTGCTCGCTACAACTATGCATGGTGATATGCTACAACAAAACCTGCGCGCGGCCGTGCGAAACAAGACGTGATATTTATATTATGCGCATCGTACACATTTGGCGACATGAACGACGCGATCAGTGCATACAATCTGCATCCTACCATTTGTAAAAAGAAAAAAGTGAACGGGAAAACAAGCCGTCATTGTGCACGTGTTCGGAGAAAAATGTCGAACATTTATCACTTTCACAGAATTACTTGCTGTGATTTCGCCGCGGCGTGCGTCCTAACCATCTCCATTAGACTAGCCGCAAAGCCGTCGTCTGCACGCGTCGCCTGACGGGCTAGCGAGGCTGCACCAAAACGCTGCACCCACAAGCTGGGAGGTTCAAAGGTGCACAGCACCGCGGCAGCACCTTAGCTGCACCCCACCACAATCGAGGACAGAGGTGCAGCGGGCGCCGCTGTACCGCCAGGAATCAAGGACGGTGGTGCAGCGCACCGCGAAAAGGTGCAGAAGGTGCAGGGAACCTTGGCTGAATCGAATAGACCTAATGACAATCTAGGACCTAGTGGAGCAGACTGGTTTGACTGGTTTTTGGGGTTTTGCGTCCTAAAACCATGACAATTATGAGAAATGCCGTAGCAGAGAGTTCCGGAAATTTTTACAACCTGGGATTCCTTAACGTGCACTGACATCGTAGAGCACACGAGCCTCAACACTAACAATTAAAACAGTAGTGACAGGGTGGATATTTCACGACTTCTACAAGAAAAGTTGCAATATGCTTCATGATAAAGATGTCTGCTTAAACTTAAGCAATACACATCACCTTAAAAAAGTAAATTTTTATGCTCATCAACTGGACAGTAGCTACACAAGCTACATGATTGCGTGGCATACGTTCAGAGGACATCGCAGTTTGGAAGCGGCGTTTACTTTTTCCTTCCGTTATCAGGAACTTCAACACAGCGTAAAGGACTTTCGCAGGTGCAAACGTGCCGCGGAGCAATAGCTGAAGTACTATATGGCTAAGCGAACAGCGTCGACGTCAGGAAACATCAGGCGTTCCAGGGGGCATGGGCCACGACGTCTAGGTAAGATGTAACGCTCGCTGACGGTAGCAAAGAAAAAAGTAAATAAGATACAGCGCTAGCTCAACGCGCACAAAACAATCCGACAGGCATGTCTACTCCATATTAACACCTTACATTCGCTCTCAAAAAATGGAAGTGCTCATTACCGGGGGTTGACGTAGAAACATTCTCCCCGCCAGTATTCTTTTCTTGACCCTCGACAGCATGACTCGATTTCTGAAACGAAAGTAATGAAGGTTAAGCAGAAACACGATGGCTAGAGTCGAAAGCAAATCGTTCAGCATAGCCAGATTAAGCGAAGAGGTGCATTTTCGCAAGTGCGCTTGCATGTCTCAACGTGTATGCCGAGTTCCAGCACGAACAGAACTAAAATAGAAATGGGGAGAAGCAAACGTTATATGCCCCCACGCTTTGTCCCATTCCGTAGATGTTCCAATTTCACTGGGCGAAGCTGCAGTCGCACGCGAGCCCCGCGTGCTCAGCTCCCACCCACTCTTACGCATCGAGGTGCACGCCGACAAACGCAGAGACGGGTCGCTTGATGTTGCATCGGCACGCGTCCCTCGCGCGTTGGTCCCCTCCCTAATCCAGCACGTTTCAGTTGGTGGTGCTGGACAAGGCGCGAACACTCCATGAATCCAGAACGCAAAGTAACGCGTACAATAGATAATGGGCCAAGCTTTCTCAAGGTCTATCGGTGACGATAAGAGCGCAGGAAGCCCTTTCACGTCTCGTCAGCAAAAGTGATGTTACAGCCACGTTTCGTTTAATGCTTTCAGGCATTTAGAATTAAGGTAGGAAGACGAATACAAAACTGAAATGTATGAAAGTAACAAGTGCCGCTTTGTCTTATAAAAATACGACACGGGTGTGGTGCGGCGAGTTCAATGTCGCCTTGGCGCCAGCACGTTTCCCTCGCGGTCGGGAGACCATGCGCCACGGCGACGGTAGTGCGGAGTAAAGTTGCACAGAGCACGCCTGTTGCGTTAAGTGCCCTTACCTCGCTGCCAGCCGCCGCCTCGGTCTGCTTCGGATCGACGTCCTTTTCGGGACCCATATCCGTTCTGTCAGGTAGACAAGAAAGCTTATTCTACACTACTAACCACCCTCCTAAAATGCGGGCAGTGAAATGCAGCTCGTGAAATTCCTCTACGCTGAGTGTGGGAAGTGCACATGGAAATGCATCACGGGAACTGCGGGTGCTCACGTGCTCGACAAGCTTGGCTTGGCCGACGCTGGCTTGGCTTGCTTGTATGTCGGCCTGCTGGATGGATGGCCTTTCGGCTTTAGTTCTGGCCACGGAGTGGCTCCGTCACAGCACCTTATTTCTTTGTTTTGTTTTCATTCGGTGAGCGCGTGCGCCAAGTTTATCAGCACAGGCCGGGTAGTCGCACCTTTACCTGTGTTAACCTGTGTTCTGCAGATCATGCTTTGGAGACACCTTCCTTCTCGTGCCTTTTCTTCATCCTCTATCGCGCGTACAACAATTAAGCATGTTGTTGTCGTTGGAGGTGGATCCATGGGAGCCGGGATCGCACAGGTACACATACATTCTGTTCGTGCTCATTTTGACCCGAAGGTCATCACACCGTCTTCGATACGGCACTTGTGCTGCTCGTCACCGATCGCAAGTTTACGTCATGTGCGCGTGTTTTGGGGGTATGGCCTCCAACGATTTTCGTCTTATGTTGCTCTAGGTCGCCTCCCAAACGGGTCACCAGGTTGTCCTTGTTGACGTATCGAAGGAAGTCCTGGAGAAGTCCAGGGCCCGCATTGAGGAAAGCGTGAAGCGGGTCGCAAAGAAGAAGTTCGTTGATGACAAGAAGGTGTGTTTGCTTACTAAAAGTGTGCAGTTGTGGAGCGGGCTTTGCCTGTTTGGCAGTGCCGTTGAATTTAATTTTCCCAAGAGTTATTTCATGAAAATGCGTGCGACTTCTGGCTTTATTTTGTAAAGACACAGGTAGGATACAAGAGTACGCATATTCTTAAAATAAGCACAATGCAACAAATATAAATATCCTGAAATATTGAAAGGCAACAGCTTACAACTGTAAAGACAGCTTTACAGTATGTGTGTGCACAGGAGCTCGTTGATTACTAGGATGGGACTACTGTCCACATTCTAGCTCCTTGCATTGTGGTGTATCATTCTGAGCAATGTTCTCTACTTTAGTAGAAACAAACATTACTCTGAATCTAGTTCCTTGTTAATCATGATATGTTGTCACTGTAGCTGTGGGAAATTATATATATATATATATATATATATATATATATATATATATATATATATATATACATATATATTGTGATGATCAAGAGTATATATATATATGCAGAAACAAATTGCCCACTTATGAAAACCGTCCGTTTATTGTTGTTCGACGTTTCGGCCGTGGCACGGCCATTGTCTGAATTCTGGCGAAGGTTGTGCCATGGCCGAAACGTTGAACAACAATAAATGGACAATTTTCATAAGTGTGCAATTCGTTTCTGCATCTACTTTTGAACTGGACCTACAGAACTTCTTCTCGAATTATATATACATATATAGATGTGTGTGCGCATGCCAGCAGCATGTTGACATGTTTGTTGAATATTCCACGGAAATTTTATGAATGAATCCGTATTCAGCGTCACCACAAAAAACATTATTAGGGTGTCGTTTGCTGAGCAAAAGATAAAAGCAGCAAGAAAGAACGCTCCAAGAAAAAAACTCCATACTTGCAAAAAGCACACAGCACTGTCACGGCTTAAGATGTACTTTGGTGTGTGCTTTTTTGGTCTTCTCCCATTCCTTCTCCCCCTCTCATTTTCCCCTCTCACCATGAGCTCCCATACAGCCGTCATGGCACTGTCAGCGTTTCTCGTTAGCCCACATTAAGCATACTCATGAGTGAGTACTTACGCACTTTGCACAAACACCTTGATGTAACACTTGGCTGAATGACCAATAATTTGTCATAGACAATTTCCTCGATGACTACTTCGCATGACACCGATTCTCACAATGCATGGGATTTACATGATTTTTTTCCCCCATATCATGCATGCCTATCAGAATGAAGTTCTAGCTGGCAATCATTGTATGTGTTTGAGACTGTAATAGAAATGTGTGTTTACTCCAATGATGGCAGAGCAATAAAAGGCATTTATTCTCCAGCTGCATGCTCGCTACAGATGGTGCCACTTTTATTGTATGAAATATTTTAGGGTTGATTGATTTGTGGGGTTTAACGTCCCAAAACCAGCTCTGATTATGAGAGACGCCGTAGTGGAGGTCTCCGGAAATTTCGACCACCTGGGGTTCTTTAATGTGCACTGACATCGCACAGCACACGGGCCTCAACATTTCGCCTCCATCGAAATGCAGCCGCCGCAGCCGGGATTCGATCCCACGACCTTCGGATCAGCAGCCGAGTAAATATTTTAGGGTTAATGCCAAGAGTAGACACAGTTGCAACACTGCTAAATATTTTACCCATTGCCAAATTTTTTATGCAATCAAAATTCTAGTGCAGTTGATTACAGTTTTAAAAACTGAAAAAGCCTGGCTTCCAGAGCCACCCAACATACTCGTGTAACCTCCCACTCTACATTTACAGTGGAACGTATGCAACTTACTTTGTTTTTGGCTTCAGCTCATAATTATGCACAGATGGAATTATGAAGAACTTGAAATCTTCAAAAACATTGGCAGTTTTAATAGTGACTATCCAATACCACGAGGGCCAAATGGATTATAACAATGTTCCATTCTTTATTTAAAAGTTTTTTGTTCTTTTTTTGGAGCAAAGCTGTATACCTCTAGGGTTCAAGGAAACTTTCATATAATCGTTGTGAGCAAGAAATACCACTTAAAATCGCATCACAAAGCATAGCCCGCATAGCGCGGCGGAGAGGAGTGGAGGCACATGGCGAAGGGAGCATGGCATGTGCACAGGCGGCGTTATGTCATCCCTCACCTGTATAGCAAGGCATTGTGGGCGTGGCGTGTGCATATAGCAACGCACAGCATAGCAGAAGTGAGGTGGAGAGGAGGAGTGAAGCAGGCAGTAGTGGGACGCGTAGATCTGCTGCTGAGACCAACCCCGTTCGCTCTGAACGAGCCAGGTGTCCCTGACTCTGGCGGCAGCTCTGCAGGTTGCTAGACCAGAGAGTGGTGTAGCAACTCATTCAGTTCATTCCAGGCTACCATTGGTAGACCATGGAAAGTAAAGGTGCCGGAAGAACAGCATGAATATAATGCTTGACGAGAAAAATGAAACTGTCTTGCTCAACAGCGTCGTAGGCAAGACCGCTTGAGGCTAGGTAGGACCCAGTGTATGCCGTGACATCGCAATGGATAAACATTTATGGATTTAGTTTACAGCTTCACTTTCCAACCACCTTCACTGCGTAGATTAGAGCCATGTTTTTTTTTTTTTTGTATGTTATATATGTTGTGTATTATCTGTAAAATCTACGCACATGCCTCCTACCGTTACTCTGGCAGTGGTCAAGTAGAGTGTGCACCCTCTATGCAGGAAGCACTGAGTTCGATTACCAGTGCCACCAGGCATAGTGTTTTTTACGGGAGGAGAGGTATCCCATCCTAGTGCTCAATATAGGTACTTTTCATCTTGAGAAGGTTGTTTTCTGCGCTCTTTTGTTTTTCACTCCCCCTTCATAACACTGCAGCATGCTTCCTTATGGGCTACAGAAATAAACATTTTCTAACCTCGAACTAGTACTCTCCTCCTAATGCATAATCCACTGGAGCTTTCTTTGCAATGTGAATCTTTGTTAAGTCGCTGTGATATCGACTTTTTGCCCGACACCATCAGACGCATACATGGGTCCACAGTAATGCTGTGAATTTCATTATCTTCTAGCTCTACCACAAGGTTTACTGCCATTCATGTAGTTAATTCAACCAATAACTCATGGGATGCCAATAGCTAATGCAAGCCATAAACTCCTTCCTACAATGCACATTCCAACCAATGCATGCGCAGGCATAGAGTAGACACCATGTTATTTGAAAAAGAACACTTGGGCCCCCCATGTTGTTTCTAGTACATTGAACATTAAGCAAAACATTTTGAAGACAGAACTTTTTTGTGTTACATGTACGTGGTCTTCCATGTTTAGTGGAAACACCACATCAGTGTTCAAGCTGGTTTGCCTTCAACATTTGTTCCATTTTGCAATGAAAACGCAACTTATATATGATGCCTAATGATAGTGCCATTGAGTGAAAAGACTGCTTTCTGAGTTTTATGCATAACATAAGTTCTATGAACTCTTAAATACATACCCATGTGTTGTTTCCCCTAAATATGGCTTAATCTGTACATTCGTATAAGATTACTTCATTTCTGTGGGTCATTTGTATGTCTGGATTTTTGGCAGGGAGGAGATCACTACTTAGTTACACTGTATTTTGTTTTGCATTATGTTCTGGAATTCCAGGAAAGAGAAGAGTTTGTGCAGAAGACACTGTCTGGTATAGCATTGAGCACTTCTGCAGATGAGGCTGTCAAAAACACTGACCTGGTCGTGGAGGCCATAGTTGAGAACATTGATGTCAAAAAGAAGCTGTTCGCAGCAATTGACAAGACAGCTGGCCCGTAAGTGCTACTCTTAGGAAAATATCTTCAGCAGCAGGCTTCTTAAGTCCACTGCAGAATAAAGGCCTTTCCTGGCCATCACCTATTGCTCCTGCTTTGTGCAAGCTGATTTTGTTTGAAGCCAGCAAACCTCCCAATTTCATCACACCACCTCCTTCTCTGCCATCCCCAACTGCACTTCCCTTCCCACAGTACCCCAAGTGTCGCTCTAACAGACCACGCCTTATCTGCTGTACACATACGGTCAGCCCAGCTCCATTTTTTTCCTCTTAAAGGGGCCCTGCGACACCAGTTGAGCATGCCATTTTTATCACTTATGCTAGAACTGCGGCATGCGGAAATGCCGCAGCAAGAGTGGGAGCACCGCAAGTAAAGTGGTTATGATTCTATTTCATCGAAGAAACCACCTTCCACAGAGTTTTTCTTGAACCTTGGCTACACACAACGGCAAATTTTGTTACAGGAAGTGATGACTGTGTTTGGGCATTGCTATTGATATGACACGCCAGTTTGCATTTTACATTCATTGATCCCTGTTAGGCTGCGCGGTTGAGCACAAAAAATATATATACTCATGTCCAGGGATGTCCTCTGCCCACAAATGCAACCCTTTATTCACGGTGGTTTGAAAAGCATAGCTAGCACCTCCTCGCATAGCCCCTAACACGTGAAACTTGTTTACCGGTTTACCCACCACCCTCAACGGAGACGCAGCTGTGCAAGGGGGGGGGGGGGGGGGGGGGGGGGGGAAGGGACAGTTCTGTTTGTTTTTTTTTCCCCTTTTTGTGTGTATCTGCCCGGCGGCGAAAGGGTGCCAGAAACCAGTTGATAGCAGCAGTGGTGCTGTGCTATGTAGCGACTCTCCAGTGGGCCTGAAAGTGCTGGAGGCTTGTCAGGGACACAACACAAGCATTCCTGACACAAAAAAAGAAATCTGTTTTCAGTACAATATTTTAAAAACCAGCTGCCTCTCCTGACTGACATATGTGGCTCGTCATCCCTGTTACAGTCATGATGACAGCTGTGTCAGAAAGAGCGGTGGCAAGGTAATTTGTACAGGCCACCTTGAGAAGAAACTTCCGATATCTCTGTATAAGAGGTGCGTGCTGTTGGATCTTAGCACATACTTCAGGGGGAGTGCGAAGTGCGAAAGGGAACGTTTCTTTCAGGCCATCTGCTCGTGTTATGAACTTTGAGGACTAATAACTTCAGTTCTTGTGCACTGATTTGTATAATTCTTTTTGCGTTCATCTCAGTGTTCAATACTACACACCACACACTCCAGTGCTCCAGAAAGGCAGTCAACAAATTGTCGCAGGGCCCCTTTAATGCCAACTATAATATCAGCCTTCCTATCTGTTGACACCAAACATTTTTCATTCCACGACTCGCCAGGGGCATAGCCAGGAAAGAAGAGGAGGAGAGAGGAGGGGCATGTGGTGCTTCAGGAAGCCAGTATGGATAAATAGTGTTTAGCTAGGGCTTAGACTATTGATTTTGATTGTGCAGAAAAAGAAAATATGCCACCATCTGGTAGTAAGGTAAACATCTGTGCCAGACACTGACATGCATGTTCTTTTTAGTAAAAGGGTTCTAGAGGCTGACTGTAAATTATGAATTGTCATTCTCTTGCTACACTATTGAACATTACCATGTCCTCTGCATATTGATCTTCAGCCCTGCTCTTGCACATTGTTGGCCGAAGTCCTGAATTATTCATTGCATATCATCTCCAACATTAGATTGCGACAATGTCATCTGCTTACTCTAGGTGCTAAGTTGACCTTTATCCTCACTCTACTCTTTCACTCCTTTAGCTAGAGTACCTTTAAGCCACTGGTAGATTCAGAAGTGGGTGCTGGGGCCGTCCCCAAGACAGTTGCTCGGACCCCCTGTTCCTCCATTCTAGCTTTCCCGCCCATCTCCAGCTTGAATCATCCGTGATATGCGCTCTTTGTTTTCGGGCTTAGAAGAGCTGCACATCGTGACTTTGCTACTTCGATGGTGCACTATATACCATTCTATCTGTAACCTTTCTTTTTCTCGTGAAGGCATCCTCAGTGCTCCCTCACTCGCTTCCATGCCCTTCAAGCATGACTGTATTCACACTGCCCTCTTCTCTAGTGAATGCTTTTTGGTTTACATTACACTTCCCAGCTTCTTCATTTGTTACAGCTTTCTCTGTCATACACTGGGCGTGGCAGTAGATGCTGCAGAAAGTGTGTGCCTTTCTTTCTATATCCATCGCTCATTGTGGAACTACACACGGCCAACAAACAACACCAAAAAGAAAGAAACGTGAATTAGAAGTGCAGCGAAGTGGCAAGCATGTGCCTAACTAGGGCTTGCCATACGAATTCTTGAGGTACAATTCTCTCTCCCCCAACCTGATGCACATGCACTTTTTGTTGTTGTTGTTGTTTGGTGGTGTGTCACAGTGCTCGAAGGGCACCCCCCTTGAGGCTAGTCTGGATCTGCCTCTGCTCTAAGCATGTATTGTGCAGATTCTGCTTTCTTGCCCGACCCCTTTTTTAGAAGGTATTTTAGGGCTTTTCTCTTGGAGACAAAGAAACTGTTAAGTCTTTACAGATATTTATTTATGATCATTGTTGACTTCTTATATCTCTAATGAAGTAAATAAGTTTTCATAATTGATAAAATCTTTGTCAGAGGTTAGTCTACCCATATATGAGATACCCATATGTGAGCTTCTATGAACTTTTCAAATATGTGGTTGATGATGTATGAATGTGATGTACATACCATTCCATGGAACACCATTTGAGAAAATGAGAGTTGTTGCCTGGAATAAGTTAACTACAAATTCCTTGTAACTGAGCTGTCGTCCAATATGAGAGAAATGGTGGTCTTTAAGAGCCACTGAAGTTCATTCAAGGGAAGAGTTATTGTGTTCCATAGTTAGTATCTTGTGATGAAATAACCCATGATGTATTTTTATCAATGTTTCCCTAATAAGGTTAGACAACATGCACAGTATGTGGTAGTCCTGCAGCAGCATTCATGTACCAAGACTGAAACACATATAGATTCTGTAAAACAATCGAATTATTTGATAGTCATTTAGTAATCTTTATACCATATACACTCGTGTAAGGGCCGCACTTTTTTTCCGCGATTTTGATGGGGTGCAGTCCTTCCACAGAAGTGTGAAATTTTTGTTCACTTTTGAATCCACGTATGGAAAAACCTATTTAATCGCGCCATATATACCGAATGATGGAATATCTGGCGTCGAGCTGCGGACATCGTCGCTAGATGTCTTCATCGTTATCGCTGCTCAGGCTCAGCTTGTCGCCGCTGCTCAGGTCATCCTCCCGTTCGTGTATCCAATTGTCCTCATTGCCGTCTGAGGCATTGGAAATCCCGGTGAACTTACAACTCTAAAATAATGTCCGTGGACACCGCACAACACGCGTTTCAAATTCAAGAGCAGACCAGCTGTAGTGACGCCCTCCTTAGTCGGCCGTTCGGCGTTTTCTCATAGTTGACCGCTGCCATCTGAATTCTGCCTTAAACGGCCTATTAATAGACACATCCAGTGGTAGTCTGTGATGTATTTCATGAGCTCCTTCTCGAGTGCTGGAAATTTGCAAGGCTTACCATGGAATGCTTTCCTAGTCTTTGTTGCAGCCAGCTTTTCTTGTTGGTCACACCACCAACGCACGAACTTGTCATCAACGTGGAAAATCCGGCTGGCTGCACGTTTTCTGTTCTATTTGGCGTATACGACAACCTGAAGTTTGAACGCAGGATTGTACGCAGTGGCTAGAATACAGAATATTCTAGCCACTGTACCCAAAGCTCACAGAAAGCGCCTCGTGACAAAGCTGCAGGACAGCTATTGCCATGTGGTGGCTCCCACTAAATGCACAGTACGCGAGACGCAATGGCACTGTTGTTTGCTGGCGAGCTTCCTTTTTTTTTTTTTTTCAAAATTTGGACTGCCAAGTTGGGGGGAGTGGCCCTTACACAAGCGCAGCCCTTAGTCGAGTGTATACAGTGTGTGTGTACATGATTATGTATGTTATGATGCTCTAATCTGCTCGGGACATTTTGAAATTTGCTGATGCCATTGTATCTCTCAAAACAGTTGATGTACCAATGAAAAATGTTTTGTTTCTGCTTCCTTGCCCCCCTTAAGGTCTACCATATTTGCAAGCAACACCTCATCACTTCCCATCGCAGAAATTGCTAGCAGCACATCAAGAAAAGATCGTTTTGGTGGCCTTCATTTCTTCAATCCTGTGCCGGTGATGAAACTTCTAGAGGTTGGTTTTACATTGTTTACTGCATCATGTGCTGTTATATTTTCCCACCTTATTTACAGCTGTTGTTGCATTTTTTGGCAGCCTAAGACAAAACATTAAGTTGTAGCACAGTCCTTCGATATACTTTTGCTGGTCATTAAACTCCAGGTTAGGTTTGCTATAGGGACAGAAAGTGCTGCTAGGGGGACCACTACAGAGAACGAGGTTCCACTTGCAGCTGCTGTTAGTAGCTTGCTTTGGCAGTTTTTGAGGTGTCATTGGCAAAGGCTTGCTCAGATGGCATAGTGGTTTAATTTTGGCAGCATTTCACAGTCATTGCTTCCTGAGAACATACCCATGTATGACCTAACCTCCTTATTCCTTGGGCACATGTCTTTCGATTGTGACAATTCTAGGATGCTCTAAATTGCATTTCAGCCTTGCGGTGGCAATAGCAATGTGCAGTCTACTACACGTTGACTTGTCAGAGCTGTTTGGGCTGCTCTTAATCTGATGCTTTTCACATGCTTTGACACGGCAATCAATGTGCATGAGTGAGCCAGCATCCGACTTGCAAGTACACAATGAGTGCCATTTGAGGCAGGCTTTGCGCATCTTCTCGTTTAAATTGCAATGTCCTCAAATGATGAGATGATGCTGTTTTGTGCTTATCAATGTATTTACAATATAAATAGATCTAGCTTTAAAGGCCCACTCCAGCAATATTTTGACCATGTCAAAGTAACAGTGATTTATGGTATGTTCCTGAGATGCTCCTGTCATGCTCCTGATAGTAGAAATGCTCAGCAAATCTATAAATGACTGTTAATAAGCAAAAAATGATAAACTAAATCTAAAATCCAACCGAGTAGTGCTGTTGTCGTGTGACAGCAAATGAGTCAAACTGCCTTTCGCATAGTAAAACCACGCATGCACCCTTCCTCTGGTGGTAAAGTCATGAAGCACATTGAAATGGGCATGTCCTTTGAGATTTTTATGTGCTGGCATGCGGTGCGCACATATCTTGAAGGCCACAGTATGGTACCCATGTGCTTGTGTCACTTCCCTCACTTTCAAACTAGAAGAGAAGCTCAGGGGAAAATGGATGCTTGAATGAATGAACAAACCGCAAAGTACGATTTCAAACAGGGAATGTCGCGGGAGCCAACGTTTCGACAAGCGGACTTGTCTTCGTCAGGGCGGCAACTGCTTTCTCCAGCGTTCGTTTATGTACGCCTTTGCACACTCTCCCCCGTCCTCAGAAAGAGAAGAGCAGCACGTGCGAGCAAAAAAAAAAAAAAAAAAAAAAGGTGGGGGGGGGGGGTATTTGGGTGACAGGTGTTAGCGTGACTAATATAAATGGCAAGAGCGAAAGCTTCCAAAGAATCCGCTCCTTGTATACATCTTGCAAATGCATTTTGTGCGCAGGGCTAGAAAGCAGAATGAAAAAAGGAACACACCCTCGGAACAGAAGTTGCTCCTATGACATGTGTCCCCCCCTCCACCCCACACCACCTGGCCGCACTAACAATGCATTTCACCGAAAGCTTGTGGCTAAAAAAAGTAACTACACTGTTTAACGCCGTTCTCGTCGAACTGGATGGGGGCTCCGCACCTGAAAGTAGACTTTCTGGGAGAAACATTGTTAGCTTGTGCATATCTCAACCTTTTGTTGTCTTTGTTAACCCTCTACTGTATCTAATGAACTCAAGGGTTCCCTTTGAAAGGTTTATGCCTGTAGGCTGGAGAGTATTGAACCTGTATATGAGATACGATTCCCTGTATTTTCTGTCCCTCGGCGAGTGGAAGTTTCCTTGAAGTATGTAGAGTTTCAGTTCATCGAAATTATGACCTGTCATATTAAAATGCTGCGCCACTGCCTTCGGCAGGTTATTCGCGGTGTCCGCGCGGTGCCCGTTTAATCTAACATTAATTGGTTGACCAGTTTCGCCGATGTACTGCTTGTGACAGAGTGAACATTCCAACATGTAAATAACGTTTGAACTAGTGCAAGTGAAACTTGATTTTACATGATGGACATAGTCACTTCCCGTACTTTTAACCTTAAGGTCGTTTTGAATATGCTTGCAAGTCTTACATCTGGGACGGGAGCAAGTTCCCTCACTTTGTCTACCATGACATCGACACACAGTGTGGCCAGTAATTGTGGGAAGCCAGGTGGGCAGTTTGAGGCAATCAGTAAAAACTAATTTAGTAAGCAATCCGTGTACCTCTCAAGCCTCAAATTTTGCATAAATGATAGAAGTGTACCAAGGAGCATACCCAGCGAATTTCATCAAGATTTATTGATCTAAAAAAATCGCCGCAGTTGGCCTTTAAGGTGCTCCTACGAGCACTGCCTAAATATTTATGAGAGTTTACTTCCAAGTTTACATTTGAATACCTGACATTTCATTCATTTATATATATTTTGATACTTGGCAAGCGCCAATAAATTTGGTCTTATCGCACCCTTATGGCCTAATTTTTTCCTGCTTTACAAGATTTTCGATACCGCATTACCAAAGTGATTACTAGTGCTGCATTTTGTAATGCTTTGGCTCACAAATTTAGCAGTGACTCAGTATTAAGCAGTGTTATCACTTGAATGAAAGAAGTGGCGCGACATTAAAATACGGGAGAGGAGAAGATCGGCCAGAGTGCCAACCAGTAAACCCAGCACGGAGTGAAGCAGAACCGATCAAATGCACGTAAAGCAGCTGTCACTGTCAGCTTGCGATGCAAAATTTCGCACTTTGCACAGATGCCTGGCGGGAGGGGCAAGAATTGTTAGAACAGCGCCCCTTTTCCACTTTGTTTCTGACAGTGGCCACCACGTATCACCTGAAGCCACATTTGAGGCTGTTTCCCATGCGTTCCTGTGTTCCCCTTCATAATGGTCATGATAGTATAGAGCTAAAATTGCTGCCAAAGAAGTGGAGCCAGAAGAACAGATGTAATGCTTACTCTGAATCAAGCAAGCATAATAATGAGAAAATTACAAGGAGACTTTAATAACAAACAGAAATAATATTACTGGTGTGTAGATGCGCATTGCAAGTTGTGTCAAGGCAAAGATATTTGATTACACAGAGAGTAGGTACCTGTTACTTCCTGAAGTCAAAACCAAGCTTGTTGTTTCTTTGGAGAAGCTGACCTACATAAAAAATACTTGCTAGTCATTACGCTTAAGTTCATTGCTTCTGTTACTAGGTGCACCTTTAAAAACAGCTAAGGTGACGGTCTCTCTGCTGCCATATTGGTTGTAATTAAAATTTTCCTGCTAGGCTATGCCACTTGGTCAGGGTAGCAGAGAATGGCGAAAAAGAAACTCTGGGCAGGCTCTGGATGAGGATGCGACGTGCTTCTGCTAACGTTCATACTAGCCGGGGACAGTGCATGAAAAATAGAACACAAAAAGAAGGGGGGGTGTTGTGGGGGGGTGGATGGGCGGGGTGGACGCACTGCAATGTTGTGGCCTTTCCTCTGACTTTCTGTATTCTCTTCTTCGTGCTCCCCCAGTGAGCAAGTAATTGCTGTTGTTAGTCCCACTCTTGGAGTGGTGTGGGTAGCGGCTGTTGCAAATGGCCGCACACGTGATTTTCCTTTGTAGTGTCTGTGCCTGTGTGTGTGCTTGGTTCATCGTTTTTCTTTCTTTTTTCTCTCTTCTGTTTTTGAAATGTCTTTTTTCATTCATGTCTGAGGGCAACCTCTGCAACGGTCCCTGCTCCCCTCCATGCCAGCACAGGCAGTCTCTTCTTTTACCGTATTTACTCGAATCTAACGCGCACCTTTTTTCCGATAAAACGGGTCTGAAAATCGCATGCGCGTTAGAATTGGGTGCAAACGAACGACACCATTACCATATCGCTGTCGGCATCAAAATGGCCGCCTCCTACGCGCGTCGGGCGCTGTCAAACGGTCACTGGCTAAAAAACGAACTAGTGCTGCGGCGGTCTTTGGCGCGCATAGTTTCAGTAGTTTCTATGTCGCCACCGGCCCCACGCTGAACGATGCCAGGACACACATGATGCGTAGGCCGATGATACTTGCCGTGCCAGCTTGGCTGTCTTGCGGCCAACCAAAGTCACTATGTCGCCCATGCTCTCTCTGACACGCCCAGCCGCACCAGCTTTTGGTAGCATTTCACAGGTAACCATAACGGGAGATGTTTCCCATCACCACATGCAAAACGGCTCATCATCGCATTTCTCCCTCATATCTGTGCTGAGCGTGAGCCACCTGAGCCCCCCAGTTGTGCGCACTGCATGACGTCCAAGATTGCATCGTGGAAATCTGAGGGGCCACGCCCCGACCATGCTTAGGCTTTGCACCAGCACGCATGGCAGCATGCGGCAGCCGGAGTGAGGGAACTGTGATAGCACGGAGTAATGCAGCGCTGCGAGTAAATGATGTTATCGTCGCTTGCACGCAGCTGCGCCCAGCAACGTGTGGCAGTTTTATTGGGACGCAGGAGGGACACAAGTTGGCAGTGTGTTTATTATGCGAATTCGTTCATTACGCGAGTACGCCATTTGTTTTTATGAATGTGAGAAGGTTCATTACTAAGGACATTTTTTTCCGTGTCATGAAAAATGAGATCGCGTTACAACCGATGTTTCACTTTTTTTTGGTCGCGGTAGATGGGTGCGCGTTAGAATCGAGGGCGCGGTAGAATCAAGTAAATACGGTATTTCACCTGCAACCGCCTCTCTCTGCAGTGTCTAGCGTAAGCCTGTAAAGCATGATACTGGACTGCATGAACAACAATGATTTTTTTGTTTTGAAAAGGGTACCATAAGCATGCGAATTACAAAGCTTCCAGGCATGCGCAACTATAGCCCCATTCTTCTACGTGTGCACGTGGCAACCAGCACTATTTTTCTCTCATGTGACCCCTCCTGTCGTTGGCAATTTGCAAGGACGCGGTAAGGCTATAGATGCAATGTGGTTGCCTAAGCGAACGTTGATCAACAGAAATGAAGTAAGAAGAGGGCCCCTATTTAGGGGCTCTTCAGTTGTTCATAAATACTCAGCAAAGTTCTGTTCGTGTGGTGCTGTCGACATGAGGCTGCCATGTATGAAAATTGGGGTGCTCCAAAAGTGTGTACATGCTCTCGATATCAGCAAACAGGCCTTCTCCATGTTATCAGCTCAGTGGGTCACTTCTATGCTGCATGGCCACTACGACAGGCTTTCTTGTCGTCAATGCACGCTGTGGTAGGTAGGTAAACAACTTAATATATTGATTCCCGAGAGAATCATGCAAGGGGGGGAAGGGGAAAAAGGAAGCAGGACGGCGATGAGCCCTTGGGCCACTCTAGATGGCCGGACACTTTTGTGCTTCGGCGACCCTTCTGGCCCAGCCCACTGCACGAAGCTGTAGCTCCAGTTGTGAGCTGCACAGAGCAGCTTTCCATCGCTCCTTATGTTGTGACTCTTGCCACAGGGGCTTGGGCTTGTTAGGGCAATTTAGGAAAATGTGAGTGAAGTCGGCTCTGGTGCTAAGACACAAGATGTAGTGCGGAGAGGTTTCATCATGCGTGATCATGGAGAGAAAGAAAGGGGTCGTGTTTGTGGCAATTTGAAGTTTGCACCCCAGAATCTGGTCACTCCTGGAAAGAGATTTATGCGGTGGGGGGTACGTTAGGCGAGAGTTTCTCTAAAACATGGTGAGATCGCGGTAGCCGAGGAGTCGATCCTTGCACTGCGGGACGAAGGCAGGTCGCTCTCAGCCTGGTTGACGAGTGCTCGGGTCTGGGTGTGAGCAGCCGTGTTGCCTGGGTGTCCGCTGTATGCAGGGACCCAAATGAGGGTGATTAGACGATTAGGTTGGGGAGAAGAAGCGAGGATTTTAGCAGCCAGGGAGTGAATTCTGCTATTCGCATAATTAATAATTGTGGTTTTGGAATCTGAAAAAATATACTCTGCGGAGCAGCCTACAATTGCTAATGCAATTGCAGCCTCTTCCGCTTGCAGGGATTCTGTCAAATTTGTGATTGAAGCGCTTACAATTGGGTTTTGGAATCTGTCTACAACGGTCAACGCGAAAGCTGGTCTGTCTGAATAATCGGCTGCGTCTACATAAACTGCCAGAGTGTGGGGAGGGTAACTTGTGGAGAGCCTCAGCTCTAGCTTCCCGTCTTCCCTGATTATGCTCCGGGTTGGGGTTTTTAGGAAGAGTCGGGATACAGAGGTTTCTGCTAACCGCAGTGGGAGGAGAGAACGTAACCGTAGTACAGCCAGGTAGGTTTATTTCAAGTCGACGCAGAAGTATTTGACCAGTTTCTGTGCGCGATAGCTTTGGTATTGACCTAAGAGGTGCGCTTCTACGAGTTCTCCCAGGGTGTTGAGTTAGGCAGGTAGAGAGCAGTTTTATAGGCAGTGCGGATGATTCTGTTAAGCTGCTCGGTCTCCGTGGGTGTGAGGTTGAGGTAAGGGATGGAGCTGTGGACATAAGTTCGTGAGTGCAATTTTGCCTGGTGTCTACGAGCTGTTTATATTCCAACACCTGAAGAATATAGTAAGGTGTCATGCTTGTAAAATTCCTTTGTAAATGGTACCCAGTTTCCTCCATTTCATTTACTGTCATCGCTAAAGTGTGCGTGCATTTGTGTTAGTCATTTGTAATGTCTCTGATAGTTGCACTTTATTTAATTCCTGCAATATGCCGTAACAAAGCATTACAGGATAAAATGCAGCACACAGACATAACAAAGCATTCTACAAAGCGTGAAGATGTATGTACAATATAGTTATGCATACACGGTTATGATGAACTGCTTGGAAGGCTTCCTCGTATAATGTATGGTATTTTGCCACAGCTGGCTCTTGTTCCAGCCTGGGTAATCTTCAAGCACAGTCGAAACAAGAACACCCTATTTAGTACTGATACCAAGTGGCACCATATCTCTCATTTTCCTCTGCTTCACATTGTACAATGGAAGGACGCCACACCTTATCTGTGATTATCACTAAAACTGGTAACGACAAAGCAATCACTCTGGACAAATCAACACGTTTTGCCACATTCTCTGCTTGACTGAGCACACAACTCGACCCCGGCTGGGAGTATCGAAGCGTATACGCCATTATTATTATTATTATTATTATTATTATTATTATTATTATTATTATCATCATCATTGTGGCGGTGAGGGTCGAGGAGTGCTTCATGTTTCCTGCGCCTAAGTGTTTATTTTCTGCATCCAGTATCGGGCCCAATCCCTTTTCTGTGTGAGGAGCAATGCCAACCAACTAACACACTAACAGCCACGCTACAAAAGTGGACGAGAAATTACATCTGATATGGGTAGGTTGCGGGCGCGTCATTAGTTATTTTATTGTGGGGTGTGGGCTGGTGGGGATAGCATAGGCTTGTAACTAATGAGGAGTGTCCATTGCGTGAAGTGGTTACAACTGTTGTAGTTTACCGCAGAGTAAGAAGTGACAGAAGACAGAAATGCACCCATTGTTCTTGGCATTCTTTCTGCTCCATGCCCAGTTTTATGCAAGCTGTGACACAGACATCGTGAAAATTGCGTGTTTTTGCCATGGTGCCATGGTGGTGATGTTTTTGCCATGAGGTGTACAATTACGTCAAGAGAGAGAAAAAAAAATCATGAGCCATTTCCCCCTGCAGAGGTGTATGGCCAGAGTTGTGTGTGCACGCAGAGGCAAAGCCAATGTTTGATGAAAGGTATAAACACATTTTACTGTCTTGAACAGCCGCAGCGGTCATCACTACCAAAGGTGAAAACACGCACACACACATGCGATGCTTGGGTCGGGGTGCTGCTGTTGTATGTGGCGTTGAATGGTGAGATGAATGTCTTCGCTGCTCAAGCCTGTCATTGACAGGTAACAGTAGGTGTGCACTTGCTGCGAGATTGTCGTCTTTTTGTCACAGGGCACACCGCACTAAGGGGAAGTCGCTGCTCGTTCTCTGAATGCCACTGAAGGCGGCGTGTGACCTCTCCCTCCTACTCCCTCCTTTCACTCCCCTTCCCGACCAAATCCCAGCGGACCGTCCACAGTGTATTGTTACTCGCACAAACTAGTGCACTGTGCAGTGCTGTGCCAAGCGTGTAGACCTTCACGCCGGCGGCCGAGACGCCAATGCTTTGGTGCGGCTGCTGCCTTTCGACCGGCTGCCTTTTGCGAGCGGCGGGATGTGCTACTTCATGCTGATGCTGATGAACAATCTTTCTCTCTCTCTCTTCCTTTCTTCTATCTACCTTCCTTTCTTCTAGTCCACTTTTATATCCCTTTCCCCTAAAGGCGCAAAGCCATGTCCCCAGCATGGGAGACAGAAATTAGCGCCTCCTTCCTTTCCTTACAAATCACTACCCCCATGCGAGTGTTTCAGTTGAGGTGTTCTCGACTGAGACAGTTACTATGCACTCTGGAGTCCATACCAAAAATTTTTTCCAAAGAATTTGTCGCACAGGTAGCGCAGTCCGCGGAGGAGTGTGAGGCATTGTGTCCTGTTGGTTACATACGTAGATAGCTCCCCTCTGTACTTTCCTCTCTCCCTTCCACTCCACCCTCTTTCGTGTCAGCTGCTTGAGCTGGACAGATATTGAGGTCACCAGTAATAACTTTCCTTATCTCCCCACCTTTTGAACGTATGTTTCACACACACGCACAGACGCCCGCACGTGCACGCACACAAAAAGACACACATCCCGCGTGATGTTTTGGTTGGGGGGGGGGCTGCGGCATTGTCCAGATGTCAAAAAGGGGAGACAATGGGTGCCTTCTCGCACCCAGCAGTAAGCAGAGGAGGGGAGCTGGAAATGGTTGTCCGAATACCCGAGTGCCCTGACGCGTGCGCTTACAGAAACCGGTCTTGGGAAGGGGGTAAAACTATACGAGGCTTGCTGGAGGGAAAGCATACCCGCTTTGTAATCTTTAGTGGCACTGCTTTTGACAAACGTTAGAACTGACGTGCAAGAGGTTGACTTTTTTTTTTTGTCACAGAGGGCACCACTGCCAGAAACAATTTTGACATGTATTTTTTATCGAAAATCTTCAGTTTGAGACGCTCCTCGGTAAAACTACTGAGTACAAGTCATCACAAGACACCATACAATTCCACTAAAGTGCAATCTTCGTCGTGAATTAGCATGTGCATGACGAGAAATGCCAATTTGTACCGACCTGGCCAGCAGAAAAATTAGCTCAATTCACTATGCCCGTTTATATTCCCTAATAAGAATAAAAGAATTTTCTCTTCATAGGATTTGAGAGAAGGGCTTCCTGCTTGATTATTGAAAATTTCAAAGTTTCAACCTAAAAGTTTTGTCAATTCTTCAGTAATGTGTCACTAAGTAGAGCTCAAAATTGCCAAATTTAAGTAGTAATAACTCGTGATGCATTCATCAGAATACAACGCAGCTTCGTGCAGGTTATAAGTAGACTACGGCTTAGGAAACTACCAAATACTGTTGTTCTACATTGAAAATGAAAAAAGGCTTTCGATTATAAGCTTGTATTTCTTTAGATCATTTTCATTGGAGCCTGTATATGTTCTTGATTGCTTTAATCTCTTCATAGAATTCTTGCATGGCATTTCATTTAAAGGCACAGCAGATTTCATTTTCCTATGCTGAGCAGTTTTGCTGGAGACTCTGTAATATGGAAGGTTGTACGTCAAAAACAGTTTCTTGGTCCAACTGTTTTCACTGTCATTACTTAATGCTTCAGTCTAGGCAAAAATACTAAGTGTGGTCGGAAAGCGCAGAAATTAAGTTTTCTTATGCTGTATAGCTCACATCTGCACAACCAGTGTAGTAAACCACAACACGTTCGCAAAAAGCAACTAAAATGTGGAGAGTGTGGCGCAGAAGCGGGACCGCCATCTTAATGTGATGTAATGAGACTGTAATGTTTTCTTATCTGTTGCTGTAATATATGATATCACTCCGCACGCATGAAAAAAATAGCAAGACTGCTTCAAAAAACATAATATGTTTCCCTGCTACAAAACATGCTTTTAGCCACTGAAGGTTCTCTAATGTGATTCAGATTAATCACACCACAGTAGTATTTGTGAAGCAATTGAGAGAGCCTGGTTACAGACAAGCTTGGTTGTACTATATCCTTCTGTGCAGGGCTTGTAAAGGTTATTTCTTTGAATGTTTGTTTCAACAATGCAGGTTGTACGAATCCCAGAGACGAGTGAAGATACATTCCAGAAAATGCAAGCATGGGGCAAGGCGCTCGGCAAGACAACTGTTGTGTGCAAGGTGATAACAAGCTTCTGTAGCTTGACAGAACTTGAGTATTGTTGTGCTGCATGCAAAAGCAGCATGGGGAACAAGTATTCCCGGAAAACCTAGTGTCCAGGGGAAATAACAATTCTTAGTTTGTCACCTTTTAAGCTCTAAATATGTGAAAGTCCGTGTTGATCCCTATAGGTGCACACTGCCTAAACTACGTGAGCAACATATGTTTGGAATCTAAATTGCGTGATTGCTAAGTATGTCTTTTTTGTTTTTGTTTGACTAAAGTGTGCTATGCTTCCTTTTTTGTTAATACATGCCACTGCTGTATGTACTACACAAAGGTAGCTGCGGGCTCTTGTCAAGCTGCCTCTACAAAGAGCAGCTTTTATCCGCAGCTTTCCTGTCATTGCACTTATTATTATTATTATTATTATTATTATTATTATTATTATTATTATTATTATTATTATTATTATTATTATAGCATCCTATGGCATCTCTAAGAAGCTTCAGAGCTGTGACCCTTGGGTTTCGCTGATCGTACGCTACTATACACGGGTGTTTCAGCTAATTTGCACTACCCCTTAAAAAAATCCACATGTGTATTATGGGGATGCAACCAACTTACTAGTATTATTCACTGCTGTCTTAACCACCACAGACTGCTTTTTAAAATGACCTCAGGTAATTAAAAATTAATTAGCCAACTTTTCAATAGTTGCTTTAAACACAATATGTTCAGTGAAGTTGTAAAACATGTTATTTATGACCAAATATATTGTTATGCTAATAAGTAATGTGGTTTAAATTATTTTTAGCATCTAAAAAGTAAGTGAGATTTGAGAAAAATACCATGTGACTAGGCACTTACGCACAGTGACATTTGCAGCCGCAAATGTGCTAAGAACGAACCATTGATGATGGTTCATTCTTAGCAGACAGACTGTTGAATAGGTCCCAAGAGAAATTGATAAGAGGTAGCCATGCCTCTCACCCTTTCTGCCTGTCCTGCCTGCAACCTGCATGCATCATTGATGGTTCGTTGTTAGCATGTTTGAGGGTGCCTACAGCACTGCACTCAAGCGCTAGTCTTGTGGTACTTTTTCAAATCTTGCGCACTTTCTTAAAGGCCTGAAAAAGCTTGAGCCATTGCATTTATTCTGGAAATACACTGACTGTACACTACATAACATGCTTTACATCTTCACCATTGAACATATTGTGCTCAAAGCAACCATTTAAAAGTTGGTTAAATAAGTAATCGTAATTAATTATCTAAGGTCATATTAAAAAGTAGTCTGAGATGTTTAAGATGGCAGTGAATAATACTGAGTTGGTTGCGTCTGCATAACGTGCACATGGATCTTTTTGAAGGGGTCTAGTGCTCTGAATTTTTTTTTCAGTTGTGGGGAGAATTAGAAGATCGTTCCTTACATTGAGATAAACAAGCGTGTTTCTACCCCATACAGAGAAATAATATTTTTAACTTGGCTCTGAATGTCGGGGAAAAAAATGACCAGTGTCACCATCTTCAGTAATTAGCACTAATGTTCCAGTGTAACAAAAAACCAAGAAATATACACGCAGGTTTAATCATCCTGTTTAGAAGCAAAATTTTATTTACTGTCACGAAGCGTTTTGAACGTGAGTGTTCGAGCGCAGCAGAGCAGCGAGAGGTAGCACAGCTGGTCGAGCACGGAAGACCAAATTTTCTAACTTGTCGTTCTCTTCTTCTTAAGCTATATGCCCACTGCCCCTTCATTTACCGTACAGTTATCTCCCCGCAGAAAACGAAGCCATCCCGGCGACCTATGGATAAGACAGCACAGGTGGATCGAAGTAGGGCTTCAGACGCTGAACGTGCACAATTTCGTGCCCTCGACGGCGCTTATCCGAGGGCGGGTCGAGGGGCTCCACGATATAGTTAACCGGAGAAGCTTGGTGAATCACGCGATAGGGGGGCCCTGGTACTTTGAGGCGAGTTTTGGTGACTGTCCAGGGCTCGTGGCTGGAACCCAGAGCCACACTAGCGAGCCAGGAGCATAGGATACATTACTTAAAATTTTATTGGACACACTTCTGGTGGTGTTCTTCACGACGGTGAGTAACACACATTTTTAAATTAATGTTGCAGAAACCCAGTAACCAGTGTTACCTGCACTGCTATACGTACAAAAGCGGTGACTACAAAAATAGAAAAATTCCATTTTAAAATATTTCTGCTAACTTCCCAGCAGAAACACTGCAAGCTTGTACACTTCAGATGGTGTGCTTTCTATTGCAATAAAAGCAGGGAACTGATCAAGGATGGTAGATAGTCCCTTTAAAGTTAGCTGAAACACCCTATATATCTGGTACCTTTATATTCTAAAATAAGTTGTAGGCTCTCAGCAGATTGAGTTCATCCCTCTTGCTGGCTGCATAAATTTCTCTTGTCAAATTCAGAAAAGTGGCCTTGAAAGTGCCTTCATGAACGTCATTTGCTTTTATGTCATCGGCCTAGCTTATGTCCAGTGTAGGATGAAGGCCTCTCCCAATGACTTCCATCTTGCCCTGTCTTGCACAAACTGATTCCATCTTATGCATAGAAATTCGTTTATTTCACCCACCTTAGATACTGAATTCTGCTGCTCCTGTGCGAAGTCCAGTAACAGATGTCAGCGTCAGCTCTAGAAGCACATTGAATCTTAATTCGAATATGCTTAATTCAAACTTACCATTTACTCAAGTCGGCACTGTGATCCTGGCATAGTTATATGTACTCCAGTGAGCGAAAACGCCAGATAATTCAGATATGCAAGCACTTTCAACAATCAATTAGAACACAATGCGCTACAATAAATCACATGGTGGCGCTTCAAACCAGCGTTACTATGACCTCGCCATGATGGAAAAGCTTAGCAAAGATCCATCAGGCTCAAAGAGTTTGCAAGCTTTGAGCAATATGTATCGAGTAGCTACAAAAAAGGCATGTTCAGGTGTGGGTCACCGGTTACCATATTTGCTTGGACCTAATGTTAAGAATGTATGCTGCAACCGAATTTCATGACAAAAATTTAGACAGTCACTATTTACATTTATGGAATGTTAAATTTATTCTTGTAGTTCTTCCTTTCCTCCTGTGAGCCATTTTTTCTGGCTTTAAGGTTACCTTTGGATGTGCCTTGATCGCATGCGAATTCTAAGTACCATATTTACTCATGTAATGATTGTAATTTTTTTCCCAAAAAACAGAAGGAAAGTTGGGGGGTGCATTTATAATGTGTGGTAAATTTTCTGAAAACTTTTTCGGGTTGAACAGAACGTTTTAGCATGTAAGAAAGAAGGCATAACGACCCACAGTAATGCTTAAAGCGATGCATGCCAGGAAATTTTATTTTAAAAACAGTAAAAAAATTGGACATATGGCATCAGCACCGTGCAACTTAGCGCCCACTGCATGGTGGCTGCATTTCTTTCCATTGCGATGGCCTTTCACTTCCATTTAACCTATGGAGTGCCGTGAAACCAGAAAAACTGACGACGCGGCCGAATGGTCAGCAGTGAAAAAACGAACGAGCGGCAAGGGGTGGTCTTCATCACGCATAGAGTTTCTGTAGTTTCTATGTCGCTGCGGGATGTGCACGATGTAAAGGCCAATGACATCGCTGTGCCGGCTTACAGCCAACCAAAGTTGCTATGTCGCCGAAGAAATGTCGGTGACGTCCAGCCGCATCAGTGTTCGGTAGTGCTCGCAAGCAGCCTTCACAGGAGGATAGATATTTTACGTAACCACACGCAAAACCTCTCATCATTACATTTCTTCTTCATATATATGTAGAGCTTATCAGTGAAGTGCATCAAGCATGATGTCCGAGATTGCCACGATGCAACTCTGAGACCACGCCCCAACCACTTAAGCTTAGCTGCGCTAGCCTATGCAGCACTCATGGCGGCACGCAGCGGCGAGTGGGAGGGAGGTGCAAATGCAGCATTGCGAATAAATGACGTTATCGCTGCTTGCACACAGCTTCGCGCGGCTTTATCGGGACGCGGGAGTCATGAATCGCCACACCGAACAACTCGTGAATACCGCGGATCCAGTGAAGTGGGAAAGCCACAGCGTGGCTGTTCGCGGGACTGCAGAGGTCCCAAGTTGGGGGTGCGCCTGTTATGCAGGAACACATATTAATATGTAAAATGAACATACATAATGGTAACGACTAAGCAGGACTTCACGTCTTTGTTTCTGTCATGTGATGCATGGCACGAAACGACAAAACTGCTTCATGAGGCAGCGCTTCGTAATAATGATGATGAAAAAAATTGAAGAAGGTTGTTTCGTAATGATATGCAGGAGAAAAAAAAGATCCGTAATTTGATTACTAAAGTATGGGGTGCATTTATTATGTGAGTGCGTTAATTGCACAAGCTAATACGGTACATTACCTTCACAAGCTTGGTATAACCCGAGTTACTTCAGAAATGCTACAGTCATGTCTTGAAGTCCGTATATTTCCTTCGTTTTGGACTGTAGAAATTTCTCCTGGCCATCAAGCTGCTGATCTTCCTTTTTCATTCACGGTCACAGGCCTTGGGTGCACAACAAAGATGTGGTGCAGCTGCCTTTAATGTGCAAAAATAATTGTTGTTTGATATGCACATTTGTTATCACAGAGGCTCGTCACCATTTGAAACAGATATTGTGAACACAACTGCAATCGAACATGAAATGAACCTAAGCAAATTCAGTACAAATTATGCTCCTTCGCCATCTTGTTACAGCAGTGATATTATGGGAGCCATTTATTAATGCCCCGAATGTGGTTTCAGTTTTGTTAGCCTAGTTTTGTTTTGTTTCATATGTGATTCTAATGCACAGGCAATTTTTGGGCTTTTGTCGACAAAAAACTATGTCTGGTTCTAATAAATATGGTATGTCTGTCAGAGATGGTGTTTTATAATTTGTTAGTGTGTGTGAATAAATCTTCTGGAACTTCCCACACATGTAAGCACAGTGGACATGGATCACTGCAGGTAGATTCTCCATTCAATCGACTTTTTAATTTGAACTTCTTTTAATTGGACTAAGTTTTTGGGTCCCTTTGAGTTTAAACGATTAAGATTCTCTTGTACCTCAGTCTGCTGTCTCTTATAAGAATACTGTCATTGGAAACAGGTTTAGCAAAATTTGTGTTGATGTCCTGTCTCTGTTGGACAATCCAACAGGGCACAGCTGTAACAGTAGTACCTTTATGAAGTGGTACTGCGTAAGTATTTGTGTTATATTATTTCAGTGCATCACAAGTCTGTGTATTCAACAGTCACTATAAAAATGTACCTCTCGGTACATACCATTTCCCACTTCACACAGCAGCATTTTCTGTTCCGAAATCCACTGCCTTCTACTTCTACCACTCTAAAATCAGTAATAGGTTAATGTAAACTCATGTTTGCCACTTGTCGCTCCTCAGTGATCGTCACCTAGGGGGCCCAATGTGATGCAGAAACCACTTTGAAATTCTGCAGGAGGGTTTATGAATTAGCTTTACAAAAGCTTCCTAGCGCTTGGTGAAATAAAGTGCTCAATTATTTTTATTCTATTTTACAGGACACTCCGGGATTTATTGTTAACAGACTACTGGTCCCAAGTCTTATGGAGGCAATACGGATGCTGGAACGAGGTATGCCAAGAAAGAGTAGTGAACATTGCAGCAGTTCTTGCATGTTTTCACAATGCACTTAAACCACTTTACTTATTGCACTGAGTTACTCTCCAAAATGTGTGATGGTGATGATGATGATTGTGATTCGGTTAGGAAAGGACGCTAATTTCTGCAGCCCATGTAGGGAGCACGGCTAAGCATCCGTGGGGGTGGGGGAAAGGGAGTGAAAGAGTTAGAGAGGAGAGAAAGGCCGTAGTGGAGGGCTCCGGAAATTTAGACCACCTGGGGTTCTTTAACGTGCACTGACAACGCACAGTACACGGGCCTCTGACATTTTCGCCTCCATCGAAAATGCGACCGCCGCGGCCTGGATCGAACCCGCGTATTTTGGGTGGCAGCCGAGTACCGTAACCACTACACCACCGCGGCGGACAAAATGTGTGCAAGAAACCAACCCACTGACATTCTCGGTACAGTAGACTCTCTCTCTCTCTCCACATATATTTTTTTTTAATTGTGAAATGGGCTTGCCCTTACAAACTTGAAGGGACTCCAGAATTTTGTTTGAATTATTAGATGCAAGCAGATATATGGCTCAGTGCCAGAAAAAGCAGAGATGGCCAGTTGTCAGGTGCATTGTTGCCACCTCAGCATTTATTTGTTTATTTACTGATGGTTTTGAGTTCTTTGACAAGCATTGGCAGGTCATTGGTTTTATTTCTGGCTGCTCCGAAATATATGAGCATGAATGTTCAGCCCAAAGGAATGAAAGTACAGTAAGCCCTCGCTAATTCGAACTCGGATAATTCGAAATTTCGGTTAATTCGAAGAACTTCTGAAGTCCCGTGTTTTTCAATGCAAATTTTACCGGATTATTTGAACAGCCCGCGGGGTTTCATCCGGATAATTCGTAATTCCCGCCGGCAGCAACGGACGTGAAACAGCCTTCCGGCGACGCTTATCTCGGAGGTCATAGTAGTTGGAGTACCGGAAACGGGTTAAAATGTGTTTTCCGTTTCGTGTTTTCCACGTTCGCGTTTTCCCGTTTTTCACGCATTCCGTTTCGCGTTTTTCACGTAGCTCGCGTGCTTGGCCCATTCGCCGTCTTGCATTAGTCTTGTTTATTTCGCCGCCTACGCCTGCATTTGCCGCCTACGCCTGCATTTGCCGCGTGCGAAGTCCTGACCGCTTGTTGGACTCACGATGCCGAAGTACAAGACGCTGACGCTGCGGGAGAAGGTGTCCTTAATCGAGGAGGCTGAGAAGTCGACGTGCACTAAGACCCAACTCGCCGAAAGGCACAAGATGCCCTTGTCGACGCTCTTGACCATCTTGAAGAACAAAGAAAAGTTGCTCGAGGCATATGGGAAAACGCATTCGTCAAAGCGATCAAGGATTCGCTTCCCAACGTACCCGGACGTTGAGGTCGCTTTGATGAAGTGGCTGCAGCGCGCAAACGCAGCTCATCTTCCCGTGAACGGCACCATCCTTCGGGAGAAGGCCGATGACCTGGCACTGCGCCTTGGCCACGAAGGCTTCAAGTGCAGTAATGGTTGGTTCGCCCGATTTAAAGAGCGAAATAACCTTACATACTTGACCGTGTGCGGGGAAAGCGGTAGTGCCGACACGAACGTCGTTGACGACTGGCAGATGCGTACGCTGGCACCGCTGCTTCAGGAGTTTGGAGAGGACGACGTCTACAACTTGGATGAGGCAGCCTTGTTCTACAAGATGCTTCCCACGAAAACATTTGCTGCCAAGGACACCACTGTCTCGGGGAGAAAGCAGCCCAAGGAGAGAATATCCATTTTGTTCGGCGCGAACATGTCCGGGAACGACAAGCTTCCACTGCTCGTAATCGGCCGAGCGGGTAAGCCTAGGTGCTTTAAGAACGCGCGCCTTCCTCCGAGGGATGTCGTCATGTACAGACACAACAAGAAGGCCTGGATGACAGCGGCGATATTCGAGGAATACGTGCGGTTCCTTGACCGGAAGTTTGCCTCCAAAGGGCGGAAAGTGCTCTTTGTTATCGATAATTGCCCGGCCCACGGGGACATCAGAAACCTGGAAGCCGTCAAGATCGTCTTCCTCCCTGCAAATACTACGGCCATATCGCAGCCGATGGACCAAGGGGTGATCCTGCAAACGAGGAAGATTTACCGCCACCACCTGTTGAAGCGGGTTCTGCTTTGCTACGACAGTGGAAAGCAATACCACATCGATCTGCTTGGTGCGATCTGTTTAATTGCCTTTGCCTGGAAGGAGTTGGAGTCAAAGGTGATCAGGCGCTGTTTTGAACATGCCGGGTTCCGCAAACAAGGTGGCGAAGATCTTGATGAAGATTGCAGCTCGTCCGGCCTAGACGACGAGGGAGACTCGATGTGCGCCCGGATCACCGACTCCGGCGACGGCGAGGGACTAGGCTTCGTGGAGTATTCCAGTGTTGAGGCGGGGGTCCAAACATCGTACGCTGATGTACACGAGGACGTCGTCGACACTGGGCTAGACGGCGATGATGGTGACGATAACGAGCCTGCCCGCGCGCCCGCTTTGGCTTCAGTTGTCGATGCCGTGAACACCTTCCGCAGCTTTGTCGAGTGCAGCGGTGGTGACAGTGAAATGCTGAGTATTGTGAGCAGGTTTGAAAACATGGCACTTGGGGCGGCGAACTACCGCAATAAGCAGTCCAATATCACCGATTATTTCAAATAACCTTTTTCTCGCAAAGAAAATAAATGTGATTTCATCTTGTAGCGCTTGTTTGCTTTTTTTTCTTCATTTCGGTTAATTTGAAAATTCGCTTAATTCGAAGAATTTTCGCGGTCCGGCGGCCTTCGAATTATCGAGGTTTTACTGTAGCTTATATTTATGGTAAGGTGAAGCAAAAAGTATGAATTAACAACAGTATTCAAATGATGCAGTTTGAATTAAGCAGCTTTTAAATACATTGAAAACACAGCAGGCCAACCAAAAATTTGAAATTTGTTTGAATTATCAGAGTTTGAATTTTTAAGAGCCTACTGTAGACAGACTTTTCCAGAGGAGAGATCAGTTGTAGAGGCCTATTGTATGTCACAGAAGAATTTTGCACATTTTATTCCAAAGTGTCATGTCATCGGTGTTCAATTGAAAGTACGCGGGCCTTTCTGAGTGACAATTGTTTCGATTTTCCATCCTTTATGTACGGCAAGTATGAGGTGCTAAAGACTTTGTCTCACTCTCAAGGAACAAAGGACACTGCAAACAAAAAAAAAGGGGCGCATTTATTTGCAGCTCACCTTTTGCTGTGCAGAATTAATGATGCTTGACTCACTACACCAGGGTAATGAGCGAGTAAAGCTTTCCCCTGTCTCCCTCACCTCCTGTACAACTATGGATAAGGGCACAAAATTTGGCACATTCTTTTTTCAGAAATAAAATACTATGTTATGTTGCTCAGGTTGTGCATATGTCCTTGAAGCCCTTGAATACCCTTGAATTTCTAAAGGCTGTTTTAAAAAGGAACACTAAAGGCAAATAGTAAATAGACATAAAGTGTCGAAATAAGAGTGCACAATCAGCTTGGTATTCATTTTTCGTTGCACAGCTTAGTTTGAATGAAAATCTCGAATTTATTGCTTGATCCAACGTTAGTGGCATTCAAACGGCCCGCCATACAAAATGGCTTGTGATGTCAGATGCCGCTCTTTCTCTGGCCATGGCCTCCGTGATCCTGCGTGCCGGCAGAGAAACCTGCCACACGCAATCTCGGAGGCTGTGCACTTGCTGCACTAGTTCGGAAAAGTGCCAAGTGGTGCTGTGAGCATGCTGCGCCAGTTGAGCAAGTGCAGTGGTGTCCATTGCCGCATCTCCTTGCTGCTGCAAGCGGCATCGGCCATTTGGCCATCCGACAACATGATGCTTACACGACATTTTCCCCAACATGCAAATACATCGAATCCTGTCAGCAAGCAAAGCCTGTGCAATGGTGTGAGATAATGAAACTGCAACTGCGCATGCTGTGAGGGTCAGTGTTCATTTGTGTTGTTTTCAAGGGTAAGCGAAAGAAGCTCTTCCTTTTCTATTTCCATTATTTCCGTGAATCGAAAAGAAGTAAATGAGTAACATTTTATTCTGTCTTGTAATGCAGTAGAGTATACTTTTTTGCTGAGGGTAGGTTGATACTCTTGGAAATATTCTAAATGGCGTGTGATGTCATCACTTATAGTAGCCGAAACTCCCGCTCGTTGTGAAAATTGCATTCTGCAATCGGCTTAATCTCTCAAATACTAAAGTGCTGCTGCAAGTAATATTGGCACTTTAGGGGTTCTCGGGGCCTGGCCTTTCAGATGAACACAAATTGTCATTTCCCTTTAGTGTCCCTTTAAAGGGCCTTAAAGGGGCACTGACACCAAAAATTTCGCTTCTGAGGTAGCCTGTGGGATCGATTTTCGTGGACATTGAAGGGTTTTAACGCACTATGCACGGCTGATTCTGAAGATTAACTCCGGCTCCAGCCGTACGCAGTCGTTCCGTGCACGTGTACGTCCCCTTCCCGTAGCGTGATGCTCACAGCTACGGCGGGTTTGGGCGAATAAGGCAACTGACCAAGCAAAGTAAATGACACTTTATTGCTGTACGAGCAATACCGCGTACACTTCACTACGTAGAGGGATAGTCCGCTTTATACGTAAAAAGTAAACAAAAAGGTAGGCTTACTCCTTGGTCGGTCTCGCGGGGTCAGGTCAGTTCACAGGTCACCGCTGGCACAAGAGAGGGTGGGCTCACTGACCGGTGCCCCTTTTATACCGTCCGACTGTTCTGCGAGGGGCGGTAGTTCCCCCTCGCAGAGAGACAGTCACCTGACACTGCGAGATCTCGGGCTGGCGCGCGGCATTCAAAAGGCAGAACGGGATGGAAAGGGCGGCCGGGATGTATCCGTCTCCTACCAGCGTGGCCCTTTCGCTTCCGTCGCCGGTGAGCGCTCGCGTCAACGTTAAGGGAAGGAAACGGGTGCGCATGCTCCCCCACATCCTCCTCCCCTTAAGAAGGCCCTCCAATGACAGAGACGGCACGACGAGTAAACCTTACTTCGTCCTCGAGGAGGAATAAGCAGGAAGTGTCCCACGCCATGTCCTCTAGAACTTCCGTTGGCTCTGTCATGGGCGTCGCCGGGAACCCCACCTGCATCGCCGCAGCCTCCGCAGCCACCGCCGGCACCGTCGTCGCCGCTTCCGCTGTATCCCCTGCCGCCGTTGCTGACGCTGTTCTTGCCTTTGTTGCCGCCGTCGTCGCACCTGGCTCCGATGTTGCTGCTGGCGCCGTTGTCGCGGCTGGCTCCGGTATTGCCGCCATTTTCGCGGCTGGCTTCGGCAGCCCTGTGGTGCCGGTCGCCCCATTGTGAGCCTCACCACTCCGGTTGTTGGTGGCGACCTGGAGGAGCCAGTTTGCGAAGCCTTGATCCCGGGCCGCCTTCTGCATCATGACCCGGGCTGCCTCGTTGGGCCACGGCTCCTCCGATCCGGCGGGGCTCGCTTCTTCCTTGGCTTGTCCAGGTTGACACGTCCTGGTGGCTGCAGCCTGGAGGTTAGGATGCAGGCTGCGCAGGCGGCTGGACCACGCTGGTGGGATGCGCAGGGACCGGGCGTCGTGGTGATGTTGTGGCGGTGCAGTAGCGTTCCGTGCTGGCGAAACTTTCGTGCTGCGCTGGTGCTGCTCTTTGCCGGCGGTTTTGCGCCGCGGCGATGCTGCTGGTGGGTGAGAGCGGTCAGTCTCCTCTCGCTCCGGCGTCGCCTCTTACGGTTGCCCTGCTCCATCTGTTCGTTAAGTCGATACAGAAGGGGTTACATTCGTGTAGAACATTTCAAACGCGGCCGTGTGTGCAGGGTCTCCGCCTGTTACGCAAGTCGTAACGCGGTTGCGGCTGTGGGCGCTCGGTTTGGTCCTGAGCGCTTTCTTCCGCCGCCAGCGGCTTGGAGGGGTGCTGATTAGCGTTCCCATGCTCCTCCCATGACACGTAGCGCTTCAAGTCACATACGTGCACAGGTCCGCCGCTCGGCTTGCCTTTCATGTTTGCAAGCTGGTAAACAAGCGAGGAAACCTTCTCTCGCACTCTGTACGGCCCCGCCCATTTTGGCGCCAGCGACGCTGTGAACTGTTTACTAGCATCGCTGAGAACGTGCTGGCGTCGAAGCACCAGATCGCCCACTTCGTAGTGGACATTCCGATGTGAGCGGTCGTACTGCGCCTTCTGCTGTGCCCTAGCCATGCCAAGATTACGGCGTGCTTTACGTAAAGCTTCTGCCGTCTTACCTCGTAGCTGTATCGCGTACTCAGCGCGTGCTGATGCCGCGACGGGCACTCCGCTGCGATCCGAGAGAACCCTCTCCATCGGATTCGGCAGCTCTCTCCCCAGGTTTAGAGAAGAAGGCGCATACCCAGTCGAACGGTTCACAGTCGATCGCAATGCAAACCCGATCTCTGAAAGGTAGGTATCCCAGTCCTTATGCCTTTCAGAGAACGCTACAAGCATGTGCTTGGTGTTGCGATTGACTCGTTCCGTGGGGTTCGACTGAGCATGGTAGGTGGTCGTTTTCTTGTGCTTAATGCCAAGCATGGCGCACGAGTCCACGAACACCTTCACAGTGAAATAAGACGCGTTGTCCGTAATCAGCTGCTCGGGGAAACCAAATCTGGTGAAAACCTCCATCAACTTATCCATGATCACTTTAGCGGTCAGCTTCCTAAGGGGGAACAGTTCTACCCACTTACTGAAGTGATCCGTGACCACAAGCAGGAACCTCTTTCTGCTAGGAGTTGTGGGGTACGGTCCCATGACGTCACTTGCTGCGATCTGCCAAGGAGTCTGGCTGTTGATCGGCTGCATGAGGCCGGGCGGTCGTCCACCTCGTGGCTTGACGCTTTGGCACACGTGGCACGAACGGGCGTAGCGGATTACATCTCGTTTCATGCCTGGCCAGGTAGCGAAGCGACACAACTTAGTGTAAGTTTTAGGGCCACTCGCATGCCCAGCGATGCACGTGTCATGAAAGTAGCGTATAAGTGCCGCCCTCAACGTGCGCGTTATAACCACCTTGAACGCCTCATTTGTGTCGTCGTCGGTGGCGATATACCTGAGCAGGACGCCGTCGGTGTCCAGCAGATAGGAATCCAGCGCGCTCACAGCATTACTAGCTGTTGCCGAGCGCTCCGCACCGACAGCAATACCAGCTGTCCCCATGTGCGCGGTGGCCTCGCCACCCGGCTCCTGGAGTCCGTCGAACACCTTTCGACAAAATGGATCCTTCTGCTGAGCTTCGAACAGCTCCTTTCTGCTGAAAACAATTCCTGCACTGACGACAGCCTCTACGTGGTTCACGCTTTTGCCTTGAACTGACGTTTGTTGCTCTCGTTCTACTCGATCCGCGGCTGTCGTCTCGCCTTCAGTGCTGCGGGTCGTTCTCATGACCTACATCGCGTCGGACTGGCGCTCGCGATAGTGCGTCTGCTGCGGCATTGTTTTTGCCCTTGCGGTAGCGCACGGTGAAATTGTAACGCTGCAGTAGCAAAGCCCAACGCGCCAGCCGGCCACTTGGTTCATTCAAGCGCCTCAACCATGTGAGAGCCATGTGGTCTGTCTCAATCACAAACGCAACTCCGTCCACGTAATAGTCAAACTTACGGAGCACGAACACTATCGCGAGACACTCTTTCTCTGTTACGGTGTAGTTCCTCTCCGCCGGCGTTAACGAACGACTCGCGAATGCACTTGGTCAGAGGGCACCACCATGCTCGTGAAGCAAAATCGCTCCTAGGCCCAGGTCGCTTGCGTCAGTTTGAATCACAAACTCCCTGTTCAGATCGGGCAGCTGCAATTCCGCTGTGTCGGCGAGCACCTTTGTGAGGCCTCGTAGTGCAGCCTCCTGCTCTTGGCCCCAAGCCCAAGGCTCGCCATTCCTCAAGAGCTTTGTCAAAGGCGCTTGCGCTGCTGCACAGTCCGGAATGAATTGGCGATAAAAGTTCACCATTCCCAGGAAGCGTCTCAGCTCGCCGATATCGTTCGGCGAAGGGTACCTGAGAATCGCTTCGAGCTTGCCCTCATTCGGCAAAATGCGACCGTTGTCTAGCGTGAACTCCAACAACGTTATTCGGGTTGCTGCTATTTGAGCTTTGTTCGGATTCAGAGCGATTCCCGCAGCTCTCAACCTCTCTAGAACGTCTCTCAAGTGGCGCACGTGCTCCTCGAATGTTTTCGAGTAAACCACTATGTTGTCTAGGTAGGCGAGAGAGTGCTGCCACTTCGAATCTCCGAAAACTCGGTCCATTAGCCTCTGATATGTAGCGGGAGCGTCCACCAAGCCAAAAGACATTCTCTTAAATTGGAAAAGTCCCCTGTGGCAGGTGAAAGCTGACTTTTCTTTGTCCCGCTCATCCATTTCGACCTGAAAGTATCCATGGCTAGCGTCTAGCGTCGTAAAGTACTTCGCTCCGCCTAGGTTGGACACTAATGGCGAAATCGAGGGAAGAGGGTACGCGTCGTTCTTCGTAACCTCATTCAACCGGCGGTAGTCTACACAAAGACGATAACTGTTATCCTTCTTCGGAACTAGAACTACCGGGAAGCCCCATGGGCTGCTTGACCTTTCCACCACGCCTGTGTCGATCAGTTCGTCCAAGGCGGTGTCAAGCGCTTTTCTCTTAGTCAAGCTGATCGGTCGGGGATTGCATTTCCATGGTCGCGCATCACCCGTGTCAATTCTGCGCTTAACCAGCTTGTGCACCCAGGGCGATCAGTAAAAATCGCGTCGTATTCGTACAACAGCGACGACAACTGAGCCTTTTCCACCTGTAGCAGGTTCTCCGCTTCGGTTAAAAGCGGGTGCACTGGTTTTCCGTGAACCGCGGCGCATTGTTGTGACGCCCTTTCGCGCTCGCTCTGCGCGCTTGCCTTCCCTGCAATTCGCTCCGCCTCCGGAGAATGACATTCCTTCGCCAGTGCGGGCGCTTTTGAGAAAAGCTTTAGCTCGCCTCCCGCGTGTTCACGGTAACCTCTGCTGCCAATGTCTATGACAATACCTGTCTTGGCCAGAAAGTCGCGACCCAAGATAAGAGGCATTGACGGCCCGGGCAGATGCACGAAGCGCTGTTGCCTCACGCGTCTCTCCCATCGGATCACAAGCCTAGCTGCACCGCTTGATTGTGCTGTGCCTGAAGCAAGGCGGAAAACGGCGTTGCTTTCTCTCAAGCAGATATTGTTCTCACTGAGATGATGCAACACTTCGTCTCCAAACAAAGAAGCGCTTGCTCCAGTATCCAACAAAGCTACAAACTTCTTCCGAGCTATCGTTAACTCGATTAAAGGTGCGGGCGAGTCTGCGACACTTCCTGCGCGATAGACTGAGGGAGCTAGTGATCCGTACGCATTGGTGGTACTCTCGATCGCCGCGCGGTGTCTCACGTAGTTCACCGGCGGCCTCGTCCATTTCCCGAACCGTGCGTCTGTTCCTGACCGGGTGTGCGACGGCACTTGCAGGCTATGTGACCCGTTGCACCACATTGGTAACAATGGCCGCTGAAATCACGCTGGCCCGGGCGTTGCTCGCCGCGAACTGGTGGATCGTAGCTTCGCCGCTCCGTGGCGTGCCCCACCCCTGGTCTCATGTCGGCCTCGCGCTCCTGACATGGAACGTCACGTACGGGGGAGTCGTGGGCCGTTCTAAGCGCGTAGGCGTAAGGGTCTAGTGCGCGGTCTGACAGTTCCCAACCACGTGGCACCTGCTCATCAGCGAACGTTGCTGACGCATTGGCCCTACGCGCTTGTGCGGCGGTCGCACCGCCGTTCCACGCGCAATGAGGCTCAACTGACATCGCTGCGGACAGAGGCGGGCGATATGGTCGCGCTGCGAGGATGTCCCCCTGTATGCGCTTGGCCGCGGCGGCGAGCTCTTCTAGGTCTGCGTAGTTGCATCCCCTAAAATGCACTGCGAAAGTCGGGTGCGCTTGTCGTGTAACGCGCTCAACTTTCTCTGCGTTTGAGGCGAGAGGGTTAGCGAGGCGATAAAGTTCGTCCATCGCTCGAACATACTCCAACAGGGATTCGTCCGGATGTTGGGTGCGTAGCTCCAACTCTCTCCTCAAACGCCACTCATAGTTCGCCGGAAGAAATCCGTCACGGAAGTTCACGCGGAATTCTACCGTGCGGGCGCGATGTCCGTCCAGTCGGAACCACCGAGCCGCTTGCTCTGTCAGCGAAACAGGGACCACCTGCGCAAGAAGTTCGGCGTCGGTTAGTCCTGTCGCTTGCTGATAATGGAGCAATCGATCAAGGTACTCGTTTGCGCTCTTGCTATCGTGGTAGCCACTTTAGCTAGGCATGTCCAGCTTGATACGTGGTCTCGCACTCTGCGGAGCTGCCTGCGCATTGTTTTGCAAGGCACCTGCTAAGCTCTGCATCACAAGAAGCGCATTCTGCAAAAGTACCTCGTTCGAGGGCACGCTATTGCCCGTAGACTTGGCCACATCTGCGGCAAGTGCCGAAACATCATGTGGCCGTCGCGTCTCGTTCGTGTCGCGGGGTGACGGGTTGCGCGGAGTCGTGCACGCCGTATCAGGCCTAATCCCTGCCCACGCGGTCGCTGCGGCATCCTGGCAATTCCGCATGGAACTACCAAAATTCACGCTGTCGGACAGTCCAAACATCGTTTCCGCGTTAGCAATAGGCTCCTGATTTTGCACCGCGACATCAGACAACATGAACAAATCCTGGAACTCTGACATGCCCGATATTGGCAAAACTTGCCGGCGAGTCAATGTTCGCTCGCAACAACAAAATTAATCCAGTTGCCAAATTGGCCACACAGTTGCGCGCCAGATGAAGGGTTTTAACGCACTATGCACGGCTGATTCTGAAGATTAACTCCGGCTCCAGCCGTACGCAGTCGTTCCGTGCACGTGTACGTCCCCTTCCCGTAGCGTGATGCTCACAGCTACGGCGGGTTCGGGCGAATAAGGCAACTGACCAAGCAAAGTGAATGACACTTTATTGCTGTACGAGCAATACCGGGTACACTTCACTACGTAGAGGGATAGTCCGCTATATACGTAAAAAGTAAACAAAAAGGTAGGCTTACTCCTTGGTCGGTCTCGCGGGGTCAGGTCGGTTCACAGGTCACCGCTGGCACAAGAGAGGGTGGGCTCACTGACCGGTGCCCCTTTTATACCGTACGACTGTTCTGCGAGGGGCGGTAGTTCCCCCTCGCAGAGACAGTCACCTGACACTGCGAGATCTCGGGCTGGCGCGCGGCATTCAAAAGGCAGAACGGGGCGTAAAGGGCGGCCGGGGCGTATTCGTCACCTACCAGCTGTCATGAGTAAAAAGGCCCCACAAACTCAGGCTACCAGACGAAACTGAGAGATCGGCGAAGTGGCGCGGGAATGCACGGCGCCGCAGACACGTCGGTGTTCATAATTGGATGTCAGCGGGCTCACGGCACGCGGCCCAAGGAGAGATCGGTGACGGGGAAGGCTGAGGTGGCATTCTCTGTGCGGCACCGGTCGACGAAGGGTGTCTGGCCAGCTACGGACTGGTGACGAGGAGACGAGGGCGTCGGGCTCCGGGTGCCGTCGATCTGGCTGACGATCGAGCACGGACTTCGGAGTGGCAGCGGCCAAACTTCAGCAGTTCCCGGCGTACCCGCAGCGCTCCACCTTCGCCGGCAGAACGGAACGACCGGCAGAAGAATCGCTGCAGAGGGCTGGTCTTGGTTGGAGACCAGGCATCACATATGAGGAGGCTTAGGCTGGGCTAGGCCTAAGCGGTGATCCGCCACGTCACAGGTGAAGCAAGGCGGCGGACAAGGACGGACCTTGCGTGAGCGGCGGCCACCACCGGCAGCATCAGTCGACGACGGCTGCAAGGACTCGACATCCCAGAGAGCGTCGACTCTGAACCGCACCGCGTCGAATGCAACGTAAGAGCGTCTAACTACATTTTGACCGACAGGCAGCTAACGCGGACTTGAACGCGAGGCCCAAGGTTGAGGGACTCCCGTGGGAACTGCGCTCAATGCGGAGGATTTGTAGTTAGGCCACTTAGGTTGTTAACTGAGTAAC